>CM046384.1:3048559-3381963 GCA_025413485.1 Ficus microcarpa | reverse complement strand
TGTCTTCTTTTTTTAACCGGACATGCCGGTCCGGAATTGAAATTCTCCGGACCGGGGTGTTCTACATTTGGTTTATTTTTTTAACCGGACATCCGGCCATGTCGGTCCGGAATTGAAATTCTCCGGACCGGGGTGTTCTCCCTTGTTTTCATTTTTTAACCGGACATGCTGGTCCGGAATTGAAATTATCCGTACCGTGGTGTTATCTTTTTTAATTTTTTTTTAATAAAACGTTCTTTTTCCCGATCACTACATCTAATAAATAGAAAAGAAATTACGGGGTTTATCATATTCACATAGGTGAATGATCCAACAACCACCCATTCTTTTGTAATAGTTAAAAATATACTATGATGGTCGTTGCTTTATATATATATATATTAATTTCGTCTCTTATTTAGCAATAACAAAGTTTTTTTTAAGCTAAAATTTTTTTAGATTGGAAAAAAAAAAAAAAAAGAGCGAAAAAGCTAGAGTACGGCTTACCTAATATGACGTAGTATAAATTAAAAATATTACTTAGGAGTCAATAACTTTTTTAGCAAAACCAAAGTTTCTTTTTTTTTTTTTTTTTTACTTAAACTTATTTATATTTAAAAAAAAAAAAACCCAAAAACACAGAGCACAACGAACAAACTGTTTTTCTGGCCCGGCATGACCGGCCCCGGTAAGGCCGGTTCAGATATCACGCCAAATTGGGACTGGTCAGGCCTAAGTCTGGCGTTTTTTTTTTTCAAATATCATAAAATTTAAGTAAAAAAAATTTCCAGAACAGTACATTTTCCGGCCGGACCAATCCATTTTCCGGCAGGACTGGCACTGGTCCGGCCTGGTCATGCCGGAAAGTGTACAAAATATATATTTTTTCAAAAATTGTAAAAAAAAAAAAATTCCGGAACAATACATTTTCCGGCCGGACCAGTACATTTTCCGGCCGGACTGGCCTTGGTCCGGCCTGGTCATGCCGGAAAATGTTCAAAATATATATTTTTTCAAAAATTGTAAAAAAAAAAAAAAATTTCCGGACCAGTACATTTTCCGGCCGGACTGGCCCTGGTCCGGCCTGGTCAGGCCGGAAAATGTACAAAATATATATTTTTTCAAAAATGATAAAAAAAAAAAAAAATTCCGGAACAGTACATTTTCCGGCCGGACCAGTAAATTTTCCGGCCGGACTGGCCCTGGTCCGGCCCCCTCTTTTCGGAACCTCTTTTCCCGCCCTTCAGATCCTTTATCTATCTCATATATCTTTTTTTTTTTTTTTTTACTTGTAAAGGGTATTTTAGAGAAAACAAAAAATTGATTAATGAAGGAGGTTAGTCTTGCAATGTTTTCTCTCTTGAGGTTAGTCTTGCATCAGTTTCCCATTTTAATCCCTTATCTGCAAAGGCCCCGTTCTATCTTCTTCGTTTTTTTTTTTCTTCCCTTTTTTTTAATTTAATAATCTCTCTCTCTCTATTGTTATTTCCTGCACCAGTTTTCGGACGGCCACTCCGCCTCGCTCCTCGCTCTCTCTCTGTATCTATCCTTTCTCTCTCTACTTTGACAAATTACAATAAATTATTATTAAAATTTTAATTCAACAAACAAAAAAAATCATAAATTAAAATAAATTTTATTTGCCACGTCATCGTGGGGTCCACGCCCCAGAATTCCACGTGGCACGTCGTGATTGACGCTTAAGACGTGAGAGCCGCTCTCTTTAAAATAAATAAAAAAAAGCTTTTTAAATTTCATTAAGAAAAAAAAAAAGAAGGAAAGAAAGGGGGAGCTTTTAAAAGGCAAATTTGGCATTAGGGATGTCGGATTGGAGGATTGTGATTTTTTTTTTTTAATGAAGAAATTAAATTAAGAATTGGTGACCTTTTAATTAAATTTCTACTTTTGCTAGTTATATTTGTTGTTATCAATGTTGGTTTTATGATAATTAATTAAATTAGAGATACGACCTTCTTTATATTTCTTAACGACAAAGAAATGTTGAGTAGCTTTCTTTCTTTCCAAACGATTGTTTTGACACTTCATATTCATAGGCCGAGCTTTTATCCAGTGGTCATATCAATCCGACAGTGAGATATAAAAATTAATAATATAAGCATTACATATTATTAATATGTAATTTTTTTGGTTGATACTCGATACATATACATGTAATCTTTAAAAACAATTTTTTTTTAAGGGTCCGTTTGATTCGTTAGTTTGAGTTGAAATATTTTAATTGTAATAGTAAATTTTTTTGAATTTTCAGAAAAGACAAAAAACTTTTTGAAAAAAAGACAAAAAAATTACAGTTTGAATTAAAATGAAATGACGAAGTAAATAAGTCGTAAATCACATATTTACAGAGTTAAACCTAAAATTACATGAATCCATAAAAACAATTACCTCTGTCAAATTCGTGTAGCTATCGATTGAAAATTAATCCTACAATCACAATATAAAAATCTTAAGAAGCCTTCACAGAGGATTAATACGTGGAATTAATGATCTGTGAAGGGATTCATTGAATATCTTAAGTTCATTATCACTAGCAGGAAAAATGAAGCATAATCGCTGACAAAGTATTATTTTAATTGTAGAAGTGGATGAAGCGTGCTTCATTTCACGTGCAATATGATTATGAATCAAATTTTCAACCATTCTTAAAAATAATTTTCGCTGGTCGGGTTTAATTCAATGAACTGGCCCGCCATGACTTCTCCAATTTGGCCTAATAACTTGAAGGAAAATCATAGAAGGACCCCAACAATAGTAATAATAGCATCCAGAATACAGACTAATAAATATCACTAATAATTTTATAAACACGTTGTGTTTTTTTTTTAAATAAAAAATAGGATCTGTTTGATTAATGAGTTGAGTTTAAGATGAGATGAAATTTTTAAATTTGAGTTGAGTTAATTTTTTAAAAAGTAGTTATAAATTTTATTGACTTTTCAGAAAAAAAAAAATTTGAGATGAAAAATTTGAGTTGAATTTGAGTTAAGATGATTCACTAAACGGACTCTAAGGGTAGGGAATTCAAATCCTATACCTAATTGTTAAATTATTGCCAAATTTTGTTTATAATCACGTTGTGTATTTTTATCTGTTAGATGTTGGTATTTTTTAATTCAAATGTCTATATGCACAACATCATTCGAGTGTCTATCGTCTTATGTTGTTTCGATATAATTCAACCATGTATTTAATAACATATGATTGTTTTATCATTTTGGAACAGATCTCTTCTAGTTTTTTTTTATTGTTTTTTTGATAAATAAACCAATCTAGGTCTACTACCTGGATATATATCAAATTTGCCCAAATCAATCAGTGAAAATGGACTAATTTAGTAGGTGAACCTGATTCCAACATCAAAACTCAAATAGGAAGCAAGCCAAATGTATCATATTCTGTTAATGTGGCCAATAAAAAAAAAAAGAGAGTAAAAAAACAACAAATCGATTTTTCTAGATCGGGTCAATTCACAAGAACAATACCAAGTTTGAGTTTTCTTTGAGATGAAGTTGATAAATAGTTTGTTAGGGGGGGTAGGTTAGAACTTAGAACAAGTCATTGTTGTAACATAGAAGCCGTCAAAAGAAGGCCACAGCAATACTCGTACAGGATGTGAACAAGCCTTAAAAAATAGATTTTCCAAGACGCCTCAGCCATTAAAAATGTCAATTTCAAGGATATATAAATCCAATGTCTCTTTCATGCTTTTTCCACCGAAAATACATAAGCTTAACACAACTTGGTGGAATGGGGAATGGTCTTCCCGTCGCTTTTCCATCACCTCTTTATTTTTCTTTTATAGATATATATATATATATATATATATATTTTTTTTTCTTACAGTAAGAACTATCATTTTTACTATCATTACCATGATTATAATTATTTGATTAACTTTTCAGCAGCTTAATTTTTTTAAATGTCCATATTCAAAATTTATAATGTGCAATACAAAATACTTACATTCATAGATCAGACAGTTAAAAATTAATCAAATAATTAAATGTGTAATTTGTGTTGAGTGTCAATAACAAAAATGGGGAATTATTAGATATTGGAACTGTTAGCTCAAGTTTACAAGTTACAAACACTTTTTTTTTCCCTATAAAATCATGCATATTTTGTCATGGTTAGAACAATTAAGGTTTCGTTTGGTTCCTCATTTCAAATTTAAAATTTAAAATTTTCATATCAGTTTTTGTTTTTTTCTGAAAAAGTTTTTATTTTTTCTGAAAAATCAACATAAATTTACTATTGAAAATTAAAATTTACAACTCAAACTTATTTACCAAACGGACCATAAGTCGTTTATTATTTCATTAGGAAACAGAAAAAGGAGATCCATATTATTGTCCATTGAAACTTGTTCAATGCTCTTTTGCCAAAACGGACAGCAATGCGCATAATCTGATGGTCACATATGACATATGCCCTCTGTGGATTATTAGATACGAATATTCAATGACATTGTTTTCTATTATTTTTAAATTTGGATAAAAAATGAACTTTTGTTTGGCAGGAATTTGAGCTTTGAAATCCCGCCAGTTCCTTGATTTGGACTTTTATATAGTGATAATATTTTAATCCCCCATTCGCTTGAATTTGGATGTCTTGACTCTTATCCTACTCGCACCACGATGGAGTAAACGAGTAGAATTGGACGGTCATGACTTGCCCATTCAAATCACAAAATCATTCTTTTTTTTTTTTTAAATATTGAATAATATTACAAATAAAATGTTTTTATTAGTTAAAAGTAATTCTATACTTTATTTAAGTATGCAGAATTCAAATCCCTAATAGTATTATATCATATCATTTAAATGTGTTGGGTTTTTAAGATTTTTTTCTTGAAAATTTGATAAAAATTATTACTAATTTAAAAAGTCAACAAATTTCAACCTAAAATTATGTTACAAATTTTTTTTCCAAATGCCCCTTAAGAATATAGTCACATAAAGAAAAAGTTAAACATTAAAAATTTTAAAATAAATTAATGAATTATCAAAATAATATTTAGTGTACTTTAAAAAAGAAAAATACAATCGAGTAAACAACCATTAAGACACAAAAATAAAAATCTTGTCTTCAAATTTCTTTTTTCTTTAAGTATAAATTGTGACTTCCTTAATTAATTAATTTATTTATTTTTAATTGACAGCATTCTTAAATATTATATCCCCCCAGAAAAGGAAAAAAGAAGAAAGAAAAAAGAGCGCGTGCGATGATTTGTTTAAAGGGCGCGTAGGTAAGAACAGGGGAATATATAAAATAATAATAAAAAACAGAAAATAAATATGTGGTGGGTTCCAATTTCCTCTACTTCACAAAGCGCGTGAAAGTGGCTCCCACCCAATCAATTACTCTGAATGGCGAGAGTTGCGGAATCGGAAAATTCCCAGTTCATGTTAAGCTTTATTTTTTTCCCAATTGCTGACATTTCTTTTTATGTTCTTTCTATCATTCATTTCTTTTCCTTGATTGAACACTATCAATTTTGAATGCGAGATCTTCGTTTTGATCGTCCTCTTCTTTTTTCCTTTTTTTCAAATAGGTCATGATTTTTTTTTTTTAATATTCAAACTGAAATAAATCAACTTTCTCTTTTAAAAATAAAGGAAATTTCACATATATTCTGGAAAATAAGGAAAAATAAATAAAAAATGAATAGGAAAGTATTTGAATTCCCCATCGTGCTTGGAATGGCCCCATGTTTTTGGCTAAAGAGGTTTGCACCATTTTCCTTTTTTAAAAGCGTTCCTTTTTGTTTACTTTAATTTCTGTTATTAATAATTGTTTGATGTTCGTTTAAAAGAAAAGATTGGTTTTCAATTTGTTAGATTTTGACTTGAATTTGAATTGTGTTTTATAGTTTGTTGATGGGATTTTTTTAGGGTTGTTGATTGGTTTTGGGTTTATAAGTGGAAGATAAACTTTGTTTATAGCTTTGAATTTGGTTGTATTCTTTTTTGAAACTATGATCACAGTGGTTTTTTTTTTTTTTTTTAATTGATGGTGTATTGAAAGGAATGATTTCATGAAATAAGATTTTTTTTTTGGAGGATGAAATAAGATAGTTTTAATAGCTTGTGATAATGAGGAAATTGTTTGAATAATAACTTAATTTTGATTTAAACCATTTTTCAATTGTTTAATAGTCTGTTTGATGAATTAGTTGAGTTTAAAATAAGATAAAATTTTTAAGTTTGAATTAAGTTGACTTTTTAAAAAGTAGTTATAAACTTTGTTGATTTTTCAGAAAAAGATAAAAATTGAGATGAAAAATTTGAATTGAATTTAAGTAAAATTGATTCACTAAATATAATATAAGACATTTTATGACTATTTCGTTAAATACTGTAGTTAAAACTGTCATATTAACTGTTTAGAAAACCGTTTTAAAAAGTCTAGTTGTTGGCCATGGACGCTCTTTTTACGACAGTCAAAGGTTAATATGAATTGAAACAGTCGTTAATTCTTCTGACGACTGAGTTTCTTTTTTTTTTTTTTTTTTTTTCAAAGACGTTCTGTCTTTTATTATATAAATATAAATATAGATGTTCTTTGTGAGAAGAGAAAAAAAACAACAACCGGACACTTATCGCTTTATTGGCACTAAGATCAGAAAAATACTGGTTACTTCCAAATATAGATTGTAGATTGAAAAACAAATTATACAAGACGACATCATAAGCAGTGAGTTCATAGTTAATATGGAAATTCATGATTATAGATTTGAAAATGAATGGAATAATTACAATTAGTGACATGTAACATTGCTAGAGCAAAACACATTTCTGTTTTAAAAAACTCACTTATCTTCATCTTTTTTTTTTTTAAATGGGAACTCAATTATACTACTTAGAACTTAACCAAGCTCCGAGCTTCCAATACCGTTACTGTGTAACGTAATACCGTTATCTAGTAACGATATTATTTATATTCAGTTTGAATGGCAAACTATATGTGTCTCAACCGAACATTATTATTTAAATTCAGTTTACCATTGCCCGACAAACAAACAAGACATGGACCAAACGACAACTTAATGGAGGCACTCAGCAGAAACCCAAACTGACAAGTGGAGGTTTCTAAACCCAAAATTTGTGGGTGCATCATTTGTTTCACGGCACGGACAAACTTGGTTCCTTGGTAATAATTGCTAAAATTTCTCAACAGAGGACTCATAATGTAGCACACGTAACATACTACCTAGTACGGGATGTTCTAGTCATATCAAATAATAAATAAACACACATGACATGCACTAACAGCACTGCGTGATAGTATTGGAAACGTGGGCAATTGACATTGTTCTATCAATAGAAATAATAAATAGACAAGAATAATATTAGAGATATTAATTCTAATATTAATTTTTTGAGTGTCACCTCGGATCATGTTTTTATTGGTTAATGTAATCAATTGATGTGATACTATTTTAAACACTTATCAATAAAAAATAACAACTCACATATTACGTATATTGATACTTGAAAATTGATATTAAAATTGATGTCTCTAACATTTTTCAATAAATAATAAATTACTAGAAGTAATAGAACATATTTTTTACATGCATACATCGTAGAGGTAAGTAGTTTATCATGCACTTGGACCAAAAAATAAGTAGAAGGGGAGAATCTAAACTATATCTCTCAAAGTAGGGTTCGATACACACAAAATATTATAATAGTACCTATAAATATTTATATGGGTCCGTTTGGTGAATGAGTTTGAGTTGAAAATTTTAAATTTTAATAGTAAATTTGTGTTGACTTTTCAGAAAAGATAAAAAATTTTTTAGAAAAAGATAAAAACTGATATGAAAATTTTAAGTTTGAAATGAGAAATCAAACGAAACCATAACTTTTGTTACAGAGGCATGCCTGTGTTTATATTTTTTAATTAAGCTCCAAACTAAATACTTGGCTTATGTGTACATATGATAAAAACATAACTCCTATAAAAAAAACCGTTTAAAACTAATATCAAAATATTTTGAGCGAAAAGGTACTTATATTATAAGGTTTTCCTCAAAAAATAAAATAAAATAAATTTTCGGGCAATGTTAAATTGTTGTAGAATTTTATTAAAAATATATATTTTTTAACCATCTGCAGTTGTCAGAAAAATAACACGGCTACGATGTGAGTGACATGCACCACTTCCTCGTAGATATCCAAGCCCACCGAAACAGGCATCTTAGGCCAAGGCAGCCCGCACCTTTTCGTCTTCCAGTGGGTGAGAAAATGAAATCAAGTCTCAGTTTGGTAATTAATTAGATATTAAATTTTTACGTTAGAGTTGATAGATTTTTTAAAATTAATTATAAATTTTATTATTAAAAAAAAATTAAGATGAAAAGATTTAATTTAGTTTGACATAAATTCAAACGTCAAATAGAGTATAAGTCTCTGTTTGATGTTACGATTGAAGTTGAAATTTTTAAATTAAAATTAGTTGACTTTTTAAAAACTAATTATAATTTTTATTGACTTTTAAAAAAAAGATAAAACTGAGATGAAAAATTTAAATTTGAGTTAAATTATCAAATGAAACATAAGCTTCTGTTTGATAGGTTGTTTGACCTTTAAAAATTATTTAATATTTTTATTGATTTAAGTAAAATAAAAATGAGTTTGGAAAATTTTAGAATATATTTAGGGTGCGTTTGGGGCATTAGTTCAGACTGATGCATTTCAGTTTAAACTAAACTGAGCAGCGTTTGGTGTTCAGTTCAAACTGAACTTTTGATTGGAACGTTATACAGTTCCCTCAACTTTCATCACTGTTCGTTTGCTCAATCACAGTTCAAACTGAGCAGCAAGTTGGCTTCCTCTGTTTTTCCTTTCCACACATCATGCTAACTCACAATCACGCTCAGAGAAGACTCTTTCTCTGTAACTCTCTCTCTCAAAATCTGCTAGTTTCCACAACTCACAATCTAGCTGAGTTGAGTAGTTGGCATATCTCTCCCCATCTTGCAGGATCTGCCACCTCCTTCCTCTCTCCCCATTTCTTTCCTCAGCCCATCGGTGACCAAGTCCGGCCCCCACCCATCTACGACTCATTTTCTCCAACCTTCGACGTGCATCCCCTCCGGCGATAGCTACAAACGGTGTCCCATCCCACGAACCCAGTAGATTTTCCCAATTAAAAGAAACTGAGAGGGAGAGAGAGAAACCAACTCACAAAAATTTTTTTTTTTTCCCTTGCAAGCTCTTAGTATGAAAACGAGACATGCCAATTACCCATAAAATGTCGTTTTTTTTTAGAGAGAGAGAGATAGAGCGTAAGAGAGAGATTTACATTTTTTTAACTCACAAAATTTTAATTTCCGAGTAGTTATAAATTTTGGTTATTGGATAGTTATAAATTTTGTTGATTTCTTGAAAAAAGACAGAAGTTAAAGTGCAAACCCGTTTAGTTGGAGTTAAGATAAGTAAAAAAACAAAAAACACAAAAAAATCAGTTGGTGACATTAATTCAGCGTATATTAATTATTACGTTTTTGTTAGATGGAACTCATAATAGAATGTTAAATTGTGTTGACAAATTGAGTTTAAAATTTTGTTAAAGTTCGAAAACAAATTTATATAGGTTAATTTATAAAGGGAAAAAATTGAAGTGAAAAAGTACCATTTAGTTGGAGTTAACATAAGTTACTGAGGGCAAAACTCAAAAAAATTGGTTAACTCAATTTTTTAACATCCAAACAGGGGG
Source organism: Ficus microcarpa (assembly GCA_025413485.1). Lineage (NCBI taxonomy): Eukaryota > Viridiplantae > Streptophyta > Magnoliopsida > Rosales > Moraceae > Ficus > Ficus microcarpa. The sequence goes on along the minus strand of CM046384.1, from coordinate 3,372,237 downwards.
TAAGTTAGTTGAAAATGAAAAATTTAAATCAGAATTGATTGGTTTTTTAAAAATTAATTATAAATTTTATTTACTTAAAAAAAATAAAAATTACGATAAAAAAATATAATTTAATTGGTCGGTTTTTGTCAAAATAATAATCTCTCAAATTAATACAAACAAAAATAAGGTTAGATTTGTCGCGGTTTAGTGTCGCGCTTGATAAATAAGTGGTCGTTTTTTTTTTTTTTTTTTTTTTTTTTTTTTGTATATTAAGCCCTTACTTACTTGCACAGGGAGACAAGAAAATTAGTCGCCGCTCCGTACACAGCAGGACGGACGGAATGGAATCGCCTCCGCGAATTCGGGTGTTGGAAGAACTTCCATCGCCGGCGGAATTCGTGTCTCGGATTGAATCCACGAACATTCCCGCCGTAATTTTCCGATTCAACCTTCCAATCAAAAATTCCTTTCGTTTTCGCTTCTACAGCTTCTACACTCACTCACTCACTCACTCTCTTCCTTACTTTCTCTCGAAGGTTTTCAAAGGATGCGTCAAGGATTGGAAAGCCTCGTCCAAGTGGAACCCCTCCCATGGCGGTTTCGACTATTTGCAGGCAATCCTTTTTCCTCTCTCTTCACAACAACCTCTCTTTTTATTTTTCAAATATATATATATATATATATATATTCGTGATTCTTGAACTGCGTTAATGGAAATTAAATGTAGGGACGGGTAGGATCGTGTGTTGTGGAGGCTATGCTATCTAAATCTGCGCCTGTCTTCTATGGTGATCTTAGAAGTCATGAGAGGGTAATTTCTTTTTTTAATTCAATAATAACGAAAACCTCCCCAGCCCCCGGTGTTTTTATGGAAATGTTATGTATTTCCTATGTTTCACAAATCGTGTTAAAGTGATTGTTTCAAGATGATTTTGTCAGACCATCTCCAATGTAAATGGCAATGCCAATGTTATTTTTGTTGTCAAAAAGTATGAAAAATAACAATATCCTACTTTGTGCTCCAATGTGTAATGCTATTTTTACCTTTTGTCATCATTGTTTAGCTGTAAAACTCGTGATTGTAAATCTTTAGTATCTAAATAACAGGACTCAAATGTCAAATTTGGCATTAGCTATATGGCAAATTTGACATCAAAAATAGTTCTCCATTGAAGAGCACTTTTTTTTTTTTTTTTAAATTACCCAAATGCCAAAATTTACCATTGGCATATTACATGAGCACTCGAAGATGCTCTAAACATAATAGATAAGAGCAAAATTCCTGAAAACAGAGGATATAACACATGGAAGGTTTTTGTTATTGTCCCTTTCTTATTCTGTCTCGTGAATGGCATTGTAAAGCTATGTAAAGTACTCACCTTCCCTGCATTTCATAGGTCCCTTTACCATTTTCTGCCTTCATTGGTTTCTGTAAGCAACGCATGCAAAATGCAAATGGGGAAGAACCTGTTGTTAGTGCTCAATTGGAGGAATCGATTAATGGGTGTTTGCCCTATGATGATGCTCCTCAACAATTCTATTTAGCTCAGGTACCCACTTCGATTGAGGATGAGTAGATTTTCTAATAGTGCTCGTCTTTTTGGTTTTTTGTACTAGAATTATCGCTTAGAATGATGTTATGGCAAATTTTGAAAGTTTGGGTGTGTAATTCAGGTGCCAATTATGCATAATGAAGGTGAAGACAGGGTTCAGTTGGAGGCGTTAAGAGAAGATATTTGTACAGTTTGTAAACATCTTAAACTACTTGGTGTTTTTCCTCCAAAGAATAATTTTTCCTCACCGTGTGCGTCTGACTCCAGTTGTCTGATACGCAGCCATCACTTTTGGAGGGAAAGGTTTTAGCTTCTGTCAATCTGTGGATGAACAGTGCTCAAGCTAGATCGAGTACCCACTATGATCCGCACCATAACCTTCTATGCTTAGTTGCCGGCCGTAAACAAGGTAAAAGCCTTTTTTTCTTTTTTTACCTTTTTTACCCAACAAATTTTGGTTTACCTGCTTTGGTTCATGCTGTAGTGGGTGAGTATCTCTGTTTCTTCAGTTTATGGTCCGATATATATAAATATATATATATATATATATTAAAAAGGTCTCATTTTGGTCCTTGATTTTTTAGACTGTCCCATAATGAGTCTCCAACATGAAATTGGCCCAAAGTTGTCATTCCATGATTGACTATTAAATCTCGACAGGAAAAGGCATGAGGACCACATGTGGGTTAGAACGGTAATTTTGTTATTTATATGTTAGTGCTAGAAGGAACCCGTGGCTTTTTATGTCGAGATTTTAATAGCACAATGGATAGAATGACTAATTTGAGACAACTTAGTAGATTGGGGACTTGTTTTGGGATGCTTTAAAAGTCAAGGGCTAAATCGGTATTCGGCTATGGCTTGGGGATAAAAATAGGATTAGCCTTGTGCATGAAATTGCACGATTTGTCCGGTATGCATGGGGCAGAGAGGGTTCTGTTGGCTGATTAGGATTGGTGCTAGTGTGAATTCAGGGAGTGTGTGGGATCTATTCAGTTGCTATCTTATAATTTTGTAGATATTTGAAGCAGTGCCCGAAGCCCTTTTAATATAACTGTTGTTGCTTGGGCTCAATATCTGAAGATTGCTTTTCATGACTTAAAGGCTAAACTGAGCATTTGACGTTGGTGGTCCTGGTGGAGACCTATATATGTTGATCTAGAGGAAAGTTGAATTGACATTGCAGATATCTTATTGGTGGTGAAGACTGGTTGAGTCGAAGTTATATATTTTATTGATTTTACAATCATGCGTGATGCTTATGCTATATTGTTTAAAAATAATGGTTTTTCCATATTTTCACTCTTTCAAAAACTTGTATGTTTTGCAGTGGTTTTATGGCCTCCCTCTGCAAGTCCCATGCTATATCCAATGCCTGTACATGGCGAGGCATCAAACCACAGGTATCCTACTTTATGCATTGCAATAAATTCAGATCTTGATTTCATCTCTGCTCAATAACTTGTGAAGATTTAATTGTTCTATTATTTGGTGCATGGATAGTTATCGGATCATTCCTTTTGTTTTCAACATTTTGATCTTTCTTCTGATGTCATTCCCACAGTTCACTTTCCTTAGAAAACCTGGATTTTTCAGTATATCCACGAGCAAAATGCTTAATGGACTATTCACAGAAGGTTATTCTCCATGCAGGTGATGCACTCTTCATTCCTGAAGGATGGTAAGATCTAAATCCATGACTTTCTATTGGACTATTTAGTTTATTAGGAGCCTTGCTATTCGTCATGCTTTCATTATCTTACTCTATCAATTGTAATCTTGTTTTTGATGCTTTTAAAGTTCTAGTTTTGTGACCAACTCTAATTATGAACTACAGAAGTTGGTCAAGAAGAAGACAGAAACTGATTTGTCTATAACACGCGCAATTGAATGTTCAGCAATACTCTACCATGCTTAAGCAACTAGGACTAATGCGCAGATCTTGTCCTCATTTTGCATTGTGATGGAATATCTTCTATTTATAGACTCTCTGTTCTTTGTATAAGATTCTTATTAACGGGATTAATCTTCATCATCATATTTGTCATTTATAGACTATTGTATTCTTTGGTGTACTCTCCATATTAAAGGACGGTTCTTTCTTTGCTACAGGTTCCACCAAGTAGATAGTGATGATTTGACTATTGCTGTTAACTTTTGGTGGCGATCCAATATTATGTCAAGCATGTCAGAACATATGGACACCTATTATTTGCGAAGAATATTAAGAAGGTTCTCTTGGTTGATTTCTTTGAGCGAGTTCATTAAATGGTAGTAATGCAGTATACTTACTAATGGTTTTGTTTTTGTTGTTTCTGGGTTGAATCCAAATGCAAATGTCAGATTGGCAGACAGGGAAATGGTATGTATCTATATATCCCAGTTGTGTAAGTTATTCGTGTCTATTTTCCAGCCAAAAAAAGAAGAAAAGTCATGTGTGTATATATCATACTTGTTCCTTTGAAACATTGAGTAGAAATGGTTAGAGCTTGGCTTTAGAAGCCTTAGGATTATACGCAGATACGACATATATTTGATTGTCAATTCTTACCATATTTTAATAGGAGTTTATGTAATAACAGCTGATTTTTGTGTGGAAGTTTGCTATTTCCAGGGTTCCAATGTTTCTTTTAATCCATAAGGTTATGTTGGACTAAGTGTGGAGTAATTCCTAAGTATTCAATCTGGCAGCCCAATCTCCTGACGAAATCATTAAGTTGATTTTCCATTTACTACCCTATCTAACTATTTTTAGTATTTGTTACTACATTCCAAAACAAGGAAATCAGATATTTGTTGCTTTTGTCATTTTTCTTCCTTTTCTTTATTCTTTATTCCAAACAGAAAGTTTCTTATTGAGCACGATATTATATAACTATCCTCAATTTTTAATTGGGACAGGATGAAGTTCTGCACAAAGCGTGTTTTACAGAGAAGCAGGATACGAGAAGGCATGTACATGAAGCGCTTGGTCATGGAGAAACAGGTAATATCTTATAAAGTAGTTCCACTATCCATTGAGTTTATATGTTGCTCATCTATTTTATGGAGAACATTAATGGAAATATGACATATTTTAACATGCTATCAGATAGTAGCACCAGTAAACAGGATCAGGTATGTGAGGGGAAGGATGTAAATAGAAATATGCCAGAGAAGAAAGCTATGTTGCATCAACTAGAACCACTTGCCATCCAGGCTCTTCATGTACTTGTTTCTTTAGTTCATGATCGAATTAGCATTGCCGATAGTGGTGAGCTAACTCAATCTGCATCAAGAGCTGATTCTGCCGCCGGTGTTGAAGTTGAGCACCAAAAGATGATGGCAACTAATTCATTTAGCTTGGAAGATGACCCAGTAGCTAAAATTTTGTGGACCCTTGAGCCATGCACCCTTCAAAATGTCTTTCTTGCAATGGCAGTGAGTTTTCTTTTAACCATTGAATACTCTTATGCAGCTTAGGTCTTAATAGTTAGACTCTGTATGCTGGCTCTGTAAACGTGAAAAATCTTGTGCAGTTTCAATTACATGATTTCATATATCGAAGTAGGAGAGTTTGTGTTAGCAAAACATATGCCAAAGCAAGTGTTTTGCACTCAACATTCAGCAACGTCAGAGTAATGCAGACAAGTGAAATTTCTGTTTTGGGGTGTTGCCATTTTTGGGGCTTTAATTCTGGTGCAGCAAAGTAAACGTTTGCAAAATAAGTAATGTTATGAAGTTCCTTGATAGATTTTAAATTTTTTTTTAATTATTATAATTATTTTTTGAAATAGTTTTGGGTTTAGTGTCTTCAGTTGAGACCATTGTTTTCAAGTGTCGCATGTGGAAGCCATTTGTAATGAAGTTCCTTGATAGGATAGCTTTGTATTTTGTTTTTTTTTGTTTTTGTTTTTTTTTGTTCTTTTAGTGGTTGTGGGTTAGGTATCTGTGACACCACTGTTTCCAAGTATCATATGCCGATTCCATTCTTGATGTCGTCAAAGTGTAAACTTGTGGCACCGTTCAGGTAGGAAAGGGATATTTGGCTATTCTTATATCACAACAAAGGTTTCTTCCGATTATTAAACAACAGAGGTGCTGCAGTCCTGTAGTACAGTAATATTTGTTAATGCATAAACTGTTTGGGGCCGATGTACCATACCATGCTATTTGGTAACTTTGCCTATGAATCAGTTAACCCTTTATTTTTTTTATTTACTTGTTTTAGTAACTCTTTGGCATCATATTTCCTTTTTCAGCACAACTTTCCAAGAACATTGGAGGCTCTTATACTTCACTTGCTTTCACCAGTGGCAGCAGAAGTGCTTACACGTAAATTTGACGAGCTAGATCGACTCATCACTGAGGATGATCGGTATTTCATATGACCTTTTCTTCCCTAAAGTTCCTACTGACGGAGGAACACACATCTTTACTTTTTGTTTCAATCTGTTGGTCGTCATTCCAGGAACAAATTCTATCAGGTTTTCTATGGTGCCTTTGATGATCAGTTTGCTGCAATGGATGCTATTCTAAAGGGGAAAGAATCATTTGCACTCCAGGTAATACGTGAACTTGTTGCAGCTTGCCTTTTTGACATCCCAACATTACATATTTACCTCTTAGGAATGGTGTAAAATATGCATATATTCACAATTTTTGGACAGCTTTGAGAACCATTGTTCTGTGAAATAAAAAGAAATCTTAATATTTGATAAGAATTAAGAATGTTCTTGGTGTCATGAATTCATTTTATAGAAGTATTTAAACTATAAAATTTCTCACTGTAAAGTATTTAATATAAATATCTAGTTGTGTTAAACTTTGTTTCTTTTTTTTTTTAATAAGAGCTGTGTCGCACTTTTGGCAGCCTTTAATATAAATATCTAGTAGACTCATATTATGCAGAACTCTTTATTGCCTTTGTTGCCAATTTGCCATAAGAAAGGACAAACACATTCTATCGTTCGGGAGTGGTTTTAAGAATTTAGACATTGTCCGTATGAGTGATATCCACGACTTTAAACATATGCCCCGTTTTCTTGATGAGAGAGAACAAATTAGTTAATTTAATTTAATTTATTTTATTTATTGGGTGTTTAAACACCATCAAACTGATATTTATCAGTTAAGATTTATCTGGATATTTCATGCTGAGCATCGGTTCTTATAATGCTAAAAATCCACTCTATAAGCTTAGTAATTCTTGTGCATCTTTTGGACATAAATATTGTTGGATAACTTGCAGTCGCCATCTCGATACACTATCATTTAAATTCCTCTCCTTGAAATTCTGACCCCACTTGTTGTTTTTTTTTTTTTTTTTTTTGGTTGCAAAATAGCTTTGTCTTTGCATGTCCTTGTTTCTCTAAAAATGAAAAGTTCATTAGAATTTTCTTCAAGTGTCGTTGCTTTTGTCTAGGTTCTTTATATATTCTCTCACATTTATATATTCTCATAATCTCTTTATCATGGTAGTGGACGTCTGTGTAATCATTAGCTTCTGTACTTTATATCTTGAGCTCTTCCATGTAATATGAGCAGCAATTCTGTCCATATATTAACCTTCTTACAAAACTAAAGATTTTAAAGTCAAAAAGGTCCTAGCACTGCACAAGAAACAGAATCTCTTCAAAGAAGCGCTCGTAGATGTTTGAAGGATACAGAGCGTAACATATATTTCTGTGTCTAAATGGAGAGAACCTAAAATATGAAATTTTGAAAAAGGTTTAAGATATCCGAAGTTGTTGTGTGATCAAGTGTTGTAATTAAAATATCGAATGCACTTTATGCAATTTGGAAAAGAATCGAGAAAATGGAACTCTCATCATTTGAGACATAGGATGTTTTGGGGAGCCACTATGAATTTCGATAGCAGATTGACAGCAAGAAAACCTTAAAAATTTGTTTGTTTTTGGTGCAGGCGTTTAAGAATGTGTTGGACAAATATTTGGGAGTGAATTCAGCCGGGTCAATACCAGGGATCAGATGAGTACTACCCTACTTTATGAAGAAATTATTCAAATTGGTCCCTCCCGAATCTTGAGGGAGCAAATCGATGCATATTCACTGCTGTAGTAGCTTTTCTTCTCTCACAAGATATTCTTACTCCTACACGCGTTCATCACAGTTTTTTGTAGGAAAAAATCCTCACCAAACTTTGACTAGAACTGTAAATGCTGTATGTGATTATTGTCCAAAAACTCTATGGTTCAGTTTTTAGATTCATTTTTCTCTGAAATCAGACGACTTCTGTATTTTTCAGTGATTCATAATGTTATTTGCACTGGCAATTTCTGAAAAAGCTTGTTATATATGTTGAAAATGAGTGAGGTTTAGGACCACAAACATGCTGGAAGAACTGGTTATATCAAATACTTGACAAAAAATATATAAAAACTAAAAAATTAGCAAAGTGAATATGCTGGTAATTTATCTAGAAAGGGACGTTAAGGGTGGTTATGTGATAACATTTGAGGTTTTAGGACCACAAACATGTCTGTCTCTATTGTTTATCCTCTTTATTTTTTCTTTATAGTCTAATTATGGGCTAGATTTAATAAAATATCTAGGTTGAGAAATGCCTTGGGAAGATAATCTGTTTCTGGATTTGTCATGCATATAAATACACACAATTAACTTTTGCATGTTTTAACAAATATTTGATTTACTTGTAATTTTCTATTAAGAATCTTATGACATGAACTAATTAAACCTATCAGTGCAAAGAGACAAGTATCACTGAAACATGTTATAATTGAATTAGTTAATTGTTACAAAAAACATTATAACTGCTATTTTTTACTTGTGCCAGACAAGAGAGTTCTCAAGTTCTTGTGTATATATGTGTGTGTGTATATATTTCCAAAAACATTGAGGGGGGATTTGCAGAGCAAGAGGGAAAAGGAGAGAGCATAGGAAAAAAGAAGGGGGTTGGGTAATAATTAGGGACTGGAAGGGGAAGGGAAAGATAATGCAAAAAGAGAAGTTTTTGTGGGGGTGGGGGGTGAGATTCTCTGGTGGAAGGTGACATATGCAAAGTAAGTCGTGAAAAACGAAAAAAAGAGAGGAGTAGAGGGGAATAGAAGAAGGTAAGCTTTTAGTTTGTCTGGTTATGCAGCAGAAGAAGAAGATTTAAAAAGAAAAAAAAAAAATGTGTCTCTTTTTTACTACAAGGCAAATGGCATGTCTTGTACCTTAACCCTGCTACTAACGTTTTTTACTTTCTAAAAGCTTGGATATACCATAAGCACCCAACCCTCCTTTTGTTAATCCCTAGGCCTCTCTCTCTTCATTTCTCTTTCTCTCGGTGGATATACTAGAACTTGTGCCCTTGTGGGGTAAGAATTTTTTGGTCATCCAATCAACTTTGCAAAAGATGGATGTATATATATTTATATATATATATATATATATATTTTTTTCAAATGACCGAATTAACTTGATCTACTTCTTCACACCAATAAAACATGAACTAATTTTAGAAAACAAAACCAATATAATTTCACATTGTCAATTAGCACGACTTTATTTTTTTTTCCCTTTTGATGGGTTTTTTTTTTTTTTCCTGATCAAGCACACACACACAGGTATATATGTTCATTTGATCACCTCAATTATGGGAAGGTTAAGTCAATGCATGCAACATTGCAGCTTGCTCAAAACAGCCCACGGAAGGTTGTCTGTGGGGAATGTGTGCGCAGAAATTGATAAAGGTTGTCATCAAGTAAAAAGAGGACTGAGAATTATGTTCTTTTTTTGCCCCCAATATTTTCAAAGTTCAATTGAGCATCTTTTCCATAGCCGTTGACATTTATGATCTTTTATTTTCTTTATTCTTTTCTTTTCTTTTCTTTTTAATTTTTATTTATTCTTTTTGCTCTTTAGGATTCATAATAACTAATTCCCGGACCACCACTACCACCATCACCACATCCAGCACAAAAACACATAACAGCATCAACTTAGTTTACCTTTCTACTCACGCTTACAGCAGGTTTTACAGGCTCTCTTATTATACCCATCTTTACAAAAGGCTCCTAGTTGCTTCGAAATTCATGCAATTTCTAGTACTCAAAAAGAAAGTTAAAGTGCTATAAGAAAAAGGATTTCTTGGAAAACTCCATTCTTTAATTAGAATGTGTCGCAAATGCAAAGATAGGCAAAGATAAATAAATAAATAATTAATTAATTATAAATAATTAAATAAAGCAAAAAAAAAAAAAAAAAAAAGGAGGTGGGGGGGTCCTCTAATTTTTTTAGTCTTCTATTGCTCAATAGTTGCTGCTCTCGTGGTCATCATATGAGCTGGAAATGATTTCCTCTTTTTAACATTCTTCACTTAAATAAATATATCTATTAGCAGTGATAATGACCTCTCTTTAGACATCCCTTTTGAGTTTATATAGTTAAATCAATGTCCTATATATATGATAACAATATAAAAATAAATACATAAATCCTTATACTTAATTATATATACATTTTCCTAGGACGATATTAACTAGTACATGTCTCACGGACTTGCCTACTAGCTACTACCACCGTGATTGGTTGTGATTTGTTTTCTTTAGTGTGAACGAATTGACAAGTTTTTCTCATAAGAAACAAATAATTGATTTTCGCATTTAGAAATTTCTTGGACTTCGGTTTTGTCCTAATTATTAATCTAAGCTGGAGACATTATCTTACCCCACAGTACTCCAGGGTATCTCCTTTTCTTATAAGGAGAGAGGAATAAATTACTTGAGAGATGGAATAAACAACACTTAATTAAGTTTTTTAATATTATCAAAAAAATAATAATGTTTTTTGATCATTAATGATGACAAAGTTAACACGAAGGACCCCATTTGGTAGCGTTTTAAAAATGATTTTTTTTGAGTTTAAAAATGAATATAAGAATTTTTTGAAAATGAAACTTTCTAAAACCGTGTTTGATTATGTTTTCAGACATATTGGTTTAAGTATAAGAAAAGGTGAATATATTTCTAAAAATATGTTTTAAATTAGAAGTCTTAAAGAATGAAAACAAAAAAGGGAAAACAACTTTTAGTTATTATATATTTCCTTAACAAAAAATCATTCTTATTATTTTTTACGTTTTTCAATACATTCGATAAACAAATGCTACCTAGAAAATATTTTCGTTTTCACACCTCGAAAGACATGTCATTTTATTTTCAAAATGTTTTGAAAACAACATCAAACACCCCCGTGGTCTTTGGGGATGAAAGAGTGGAGAAACTTGCGGTGCGAGAAAGACTGGAGACCAAAGTCGGAAACTAATGTCAAACTGAATCAAGATAGGCAAGTAGTGAGTCATGAGATTGAATGATTAATGTAGTGGCTTTTAGTTGGTCATGTAATAATTCCAAATTACTTATGATAGAGCTTGCCTATAATTAATTGATAATTAATTAATACTCGAATGCAGCTATCACTGTCAGTCTGTCACCTTCAAAGGGCACGTACGTCAATCCCAAAGAGTACAAGGTATGGCCCAGATTCAACCGACATTTGCTCTCCTTTATTTATTTATTTATTTTTTAGTCATCTCATCTTGAATCTTGATCGTCCTTTTTATAACCTTATCTTCAATGATTTTCTGTCCTAGCAATATGCCACACTCTACGTTTTATCTCCGTTTTTGTAGTGCTCTATTAATTTCTTTTTGAGTTCGTTTACTTGTGGTTAGAGTACTTTCTAACATAATTCTATTGTATACAAAATTATGATTTGTATAGATTACACATTTATTTTATATTGTATTCAAATATAATATATATATAATAATCAAATGTAACAATATATTTAAGTTGTTTATATCTGAATATCGTATTAATTCTAGTGTATATTGATGAGAGAAAGAGCATGTAATATGGTTGATAAAAATAGAGAGAAAAAGAGAATAGATAAATAATAAAATCAGTGTGTCTATTATTTAGATATATTTTTATCAAAATAAAGTATATGAAATATTCAAATACATCTTATATGATATTGGGATATAATATAAAATGAATTTTTCTTAAAAGCGCATTAATATTAATCTTTTATTCAAAAGAATGGAAAACTTGTTTAATTGAGGACGTGAAAGAGATGGTGACCTTATTTTGAGTCAAGATGTTTAGCATTGTTGTTGTATATATAGGCACTCCTATATATCGAAATTGCATATATTAACATAATCATGTGAAAAATCTGAACAAGCCTTTATTCTTCTCTTTCTTTTTGGCTGCTCTATAAGGTACAAACTATAGTTTATATATTGAACAAGGAAAAAGAAAGAATGGGAAGGACGAAATAAATCTTCCAAATATACATATATAATACATTCATTGAAAGTAATTGACAATAGACAAGGTGTGTCCCAGAACAAGGACAGTCTTCAATTATTTCAGTGTAACATATATACATATATATATAGTCATATTAACCATAATTATGAAGCTATCTATTTGTCCTCCTTGTCTCCGTACAACATTCTTTTGCCCAAACTGAAATGGCACTATCAGTACATAAGAATTATATATATATATACACATATATATATATATGTATATATATATCCGTGACATTTTGATTGTCACGAAGCACTACAAGAAGACTCATATAATTCTCTTCAAACTAACGTACGTCTGTATAATGCTGAGAATGAGATAACCAAAGTTTTTTGTCCAGCATTACTGACAATGCAAAGTAAATTAATGGAGGAATTATTCAAATGGGAATTACTACTTATATCTCTTTTCGATCTCCTATTCTTAGCAGGTATTGACAAAAATTTTATTGACAGATTCTATATCAAATTATATATATATATATATCAGATTTTATCAGTTTGGTTTTATTTTGTTTATATTTTTATGTTGCTTTTTTTAAATTCTAAATCTGTGCACTGCCCCTCCCTTAAAATCTCCTTCGAAATGAGAAGAACTAGGAATAATTAACAAGAACATGAAACCAAAAAAATTTAAAAGAATACATAATATAAAATATTCGTACTGACTAGATTTAAAAACACAGACACTAGAGAATTTCTTTTTTTCTTTTTTCCCTTTTTATTTCCTCATTATAGAGAAGGGGTATTTCTGTCACGATGAAGTAAAAAAAAAGTTTAATTTAGCCTTTTACCCCTCCAAGCTCGCTCTCGCTCTCTATCTCTAACAATCTCCCCACGTGTCGGAGGCGGCAGCGGCAGCCGCAGCAGCCTCGGCGAAGCCAAAGCCCTGCGCCTTCAAAAGCGACCCTTCCCGCTCACGATACGCCTCGAACTCGGCTCCCGCGGCGTACGTTAGCATGTCCTTCACGCTCACGGTAACGTCAACCACGCCATTCCCGATACCACCACCACCACCAACACCACCACCATTACCACCGCCGCCGCCGCCTCCGCCTCCGTTTCTATGATCAGCAGCGGTCAGGCCGAGAAAGTCCCTCGTCAGCCCATCGCTCTTCTGCCACGTGGCCAGAAACTCGCTCGGCACGTGGGAGCTCACGTGAGCCAGCCCTGCCATGTTGTACTGGTGGCCAGCTCCTCCAGCCACCACAGACGCCGCCGCCGCCTGCTGCGTGCCCATAGTCGCGGCCTTCTGGAGGAGCGCGGTGGCCGACAGGTGCGCTGACGTGGCATGTGCAGCCACGTGGAGGGTTTGTAAGGGTGAGGTGCCCTTCTGGGTTGGTTGGAGAGTTTGGTCCGGTGGCAGTATCAGCGCCGTGGACGGAGAAGGTGGGACTTGGAAGTGATAGCCCTGATCGGCCTCGGGCTTGACGATGATCTGACGGTGGTGATGAAGAAGAAGTTGGTCGTGGTGATGGTGGTGGGGGTGGCGGTGGCTAGGGTTAGGGTTGTTGTGAAGTGGTGGGTCCCAAGGATGATCGACGTCAGTCAGAGTGTGAGTGTATTGGGGTTGTCGAGTTGGGAAGTGGTGATGATTGGAGGAATTAGGGAAAGGGAGGAGAGGTTGGAAGGTGAGTGGGTTTGTGGTGGCCAATTGGCTTGCTGAGAGTCTTGCGCTTTCTTCAGCCAAAGCGTCGCAGAATGCTCTGTGGGTTATGAAGCTGTCTTTCCTGTCAAACATTTATTTAAAAAAAAAAAAAAAAAAAACCAACACAAATAACTTGCATTTAATGAGGAACACAAGTTAGAACTAGTTGAAAACTACTGGCTGCCTAGACATATATCATGATGATCAAATATTGGAATTTTACGAAGAGTAGAACTACGATGTTTTTGGTCATTTTGTTTACATTTCATAGTTTGTGGTGTTATCCAGTTAATTACACTGAATTAGGTTTATAAGATGATTATAAGAAAATGTGCATGTGACGCCTAAAAGTACATACATACATATATATATACACATATGTTATAGCTGTACGAGAAAATGATGGGTCTTTGTTCATTGCATGCATGTGTTTACACTGCAGCATGAATGACTGGGTACAGTAATGTGTGTGTGTGTGTGTGTGTGTGTGTGTGTACATCTTTTATTTGGTTAGTTTATCACTTATTTAGCTAAAAGTTAAAAGGGTTCAATGCTGAAGCCGTGCATATGAATTGCATGAGTGAAGAATGCACATATAAAAGAAGCTTATAACCAAAAGAAAGTGACGGAAAATTGTGTAAAGATATAAAAAGTTGAGAAGAGAGAGCAATGATACATATTGGTGTTTAATATATATATGTGTATATATATATATGTATATTGATAGATTAACATTTATTTATGCATGCAAAGTGGGCATATATGGATATAATATGTGTCAAGAAATTGGTAAGTAGTGGGGAATTACGACATGGACACTAGTGTCTAATTAGTCTTTTGAAAGTGGGATCATCACTCGTGCATGAAACAAGGATACTTACTTAAAAGTGAGAAAGTATGGAAAACGCATCATATATATATATATATATATATATAGATCATAGGCAAAATCAGCTCACCAAATCAGATATATGTTTGCAGATTAATCAGTTTTCATAATGATGAAAAAGTTCAGAGTTTTCTGTGAGCTCTGCATGTAAATAATGACATTTTCCATATAAGCATAACTCCCCCACCAATAAAAAAAAAATTGTGTCACGGGTTTTCTCAACCATGGAACTCCAAAAGTGATTGGGCTTCTTTAACTTTTTCTTGGACCAGAGCAGATCTCCATCATTGTTTTCGAGATTGCACTAGTCACAAGCCTTACAAATAATCACCAATTTAGGGAAAACATTATTAAAAAAAAAAAAAAAAACTGATCCCTTCCTCCAAAAAACCTGAATTTGACTGTAATTAATGTCTGGATAATGAGAGAACATATAGATATAGATATATGTAACTTGTTAAAATTGTGTTTAATCTATGTGTTTCCAATGTGAGAAATCCTGACTCCTCCAGACAATCAGTTGAATTTTGAGAGACTTAAAAAATAGGTGAAAATCAAACTGCTTTTGGGATCATGAGGAACGAAGAGACAACATTTTAAACAAAAGACTAGTTGCTTTTTCTCATTTATCTTTTTTTTTTTTTAATATAGATATATAGATATATTTTTTTTAATTCAAGCACATGAATATGGCAGGTGCAGATTTCCAGATACATTGCTTTCAGTTTCTCTTGCAATGTCCGCAGTGACAGACACTTGCATTAGTGGTGTCTATTTCAGCGCAAGCTACCACTGCCTTTAAAGCATCGTATACATATACATATACATATACATATACAGACACACATATATATTCCATGCAGAACTTACCACTACTGTGTAAGAACAAAAATATCAACCAAATTAATCACTGGGATGAGACTTCCCACTTTGGACTAAATAACCAACATTAAAGACAGAATTAGCTAGGATATATATATATATATATATATAACATTAAATTAATTAAAAAATATATACGAAATGAAATTATAATGTACCTGGAGAAAAGGGTTCCACAGTCACATCGATATTCTCGGGTGCCACAGGTTTTGGAATGAGCCTTCCAATCAGATTGAACAGCATAGATCTTAGAGCACTTGTCACACTTCCACTTCTTCTCTCCATGTTTTCTGCAGTAGTGTTTCTTGATCCCAGTCAGATCTCCCAGAGCCCTTGAAGGGTGGTGATGAACACAGGTTGGCTCTGGGCAAACATATGCTTTCTTCTTTACCTCCTTGCTGTTCCTTTGCTTTAGCTTCCATGGCAGGTTGTGTCCTCTTCTGTGCAGCTGCAAGTTTTGGTCCCTCTGAAAGCCTTTGTTGCAGATCTCACACACAAATCTGTTCGTGGCCAACAGGGTCTTTGGCGACAGTGCAATCACTTCCGCATCTGGATCTATATATAGATATATATGTAAGAATCAAGACAAAACCTAATTAGAACAATAGAGAAAAAAAGGTCTTCTGTGGGTGTGTGTGTGTGTGTGTGTGTGTGTGTGTGTGTATACATATATATATGTGAATATATGTTATATATACCTGGGTTTCCAGGGAGGCTTCGTTTCTTTTTGATTTTGTGTGGCTGGTGGAGATCAATATGAGGAGAATTAAAGGCAGAAGAGGAAGCAACTGGATTGAATAATCCACCAAAATCCTGGACTCTAGTACCAGAAGAAATACTAGTAGCTTCCTCAAGAGACAAAGAGGTTGAATTGGACATGGCTGCTGAGAACAATTTGGCCACCTGCTTCATGGTTAGAAAACTCCAACGGAGAAAAACAAAGAGAATAAGGAAAAAAAAAAAAAAAAAAAAAAAAAAAAAAAACTCTTCTGTGGTACCTCTAATGATATCTCTTTGTTTGTAGTAATTAAGAGATGTTTTTTTTCTTTCTTCCTTTCTTACTTTAACCCTTTCTTTCAAGTACTACCCCACTTTTGTATACCTCTCAGAAAACAACAAGGAAGACTACAAAAAAAATTAGGTCACCCCAGAAGTAGAAGAGAGAGAGAGAGAGAGAGAGAGAGAGAGAGAGAGAATCGTAGGTTTGGACACAGACTAAGGCAGGACCTTATTATGGCAGACTACAATACATGAAAGATATAGCCACAGAAAGGCATCGTTCATTGGATGGTAAAAGAACAAAACCAAAAAGAAAAAAAAAAAAAAGAAAAGAAAAGGAAAAAAGAAAAAAGAGAAAAAAAAATATAAGAAAATCTCGTGAAGAGACGATGATGATGACGACGAAGATGATGATGGGTTATTCTCTAAGTCGCTTTCTAAGGCCATGGATTGCTATAATATTGCTTGTCTGAACAACTCTGCAAACGCCACACACACACACACGCACACACACATGTTTATATATATATATATATCATATATCTCTTTCCAATCTCTCTCTCTCTCTATCTTTTTCTTTCTCATGCAATCCCATATGGAAAGATCACAGACAATCAGATGGGGTTTGGTTTTTTTATTTAATTTTAGGTCTTGGCTTATCTCAGGACCTGAGCTTCATTACCCAATAACCCTCTCCTTTTATCTATTTATGTGCACAGAGAGGGAGAGAGAGAGAGAGAGAGGGACAGAAAATGAAGAGGTACGGTCTCTCATGTATATTGTGGATAATTGTGTACAGACAGTACCACAGTACAGAGATAGAGAGAGGGGGGGTTATGATTACAGTGGCAGACCAAGGTAGACTGAGAGAGGGTTGGAAATTGAAAGGAAAAAAAAATTTAAAAAAAAGACCAAAAAAGGCTAAAAAAAAACCCGGAAAAAAGCAAAGAATTCTGTAAAGTTTAGAGAGAGAAAGAGAGAGAGAGAGAGAGAGAGAGGAGGCCAGCCCAAGCAAAGACAAGGAAGAATCCCGAAAACCACTTGATTCAGCAAATTATCGTATTTTCTTTCTAATTATCCTTTTTTTTTTCTTTTTTCTTTCATCATGACGTTGGCGCTTTCCGTCTTTTCCTTCGTTCCTGTTATAAAACACCCAAACTCTAAAGGCCCTTGATTTGAGTATATACATAGAGAATGATATTAAAAGGAGGTCTTAGCTTACAATATATATTGACTTAGGACAGAATGAGAAGCTTAAAAAGTTTGTAATATATAGTGGGGGTAAAAGGCAAAAAGAGACATACAGAGACCTTATATATATATATATAAATACTCAAAAACTTTTTTTCTAAAACCCCACCACGTACATGATCGATTCATAGATCGACTAAAGACCTCTTGCTGCTGTGCATTATAATAAGTAAAACATTATGTGATTATATATATATTTTTCATATTAATGATATATGTTTTTTTAGTATTGGATTTGATATTATCAATATCATGTCAAGATAAAAAATATATATACATATAATGAATAGTTTCAAAAAAAGATTTGATAACTAAAAAACAAAAGCATTTCGACAATGCAATTTTTTTTTTAGGTCTTATCCATCTTTTTCCCTTTTCACATGCAATATATGAAGTACTTATAGCGCAGAAGATGTATATTTGTAGAAAGTGCTATAATATTTTATGCTTGATGGAAAACAAGCTTTACTCTTTCCTTGAATTTTCATTTGTTTCAGTTTGAAAATTTGTCCTTTTCTTCTGGTTTCGAAGTTTTATTTGAATTGTTTGGGGTTTGCGCAGCGTTAACTCATTAGCCCTGTTTATAATGATAACAAAAGTTGAGAATTTTGCCCTAGTGATAACAGCTCCATTTTCTGTCTCTTTCTTTTGTTAAAACTCTATATTAAATTTAAAAAAAAAAAAAAAATCTCTCACAATCCTAGTGCACGGTGAAAGTGCTCAAGGAAACCCCACCGAAGGGGGAACTTGGGAAGGTCTCTTCTTTTTTCCTTTTTTTTTTTTTTTTTTTTTCTTTTTCCCCTTAACTTTGTTTATTCCAAACCCAAATCGCAAGCCATGCAAGACAAATTGTCCATTTTGTCCAAGACGTTTTGCCCAAGACGCATGTAACAATTATAGTTAAAATCGTCTTTTCGGATAATTTGAGAGATATTCCCTTCCCTTTTGGGTGCTAAGCGTGACCAAAAACAAAATGGCAGCAAACCATGCAAAAAACAATTATCCCATTTAGCCCCTGCATATAGGCGTGTAGGAAATAGGGACCCATCTGCATATTCAGAAACTTTGGTGGGCTTTATATGCTGAGTGATCACCATATCATAACTTAAATACACAAACACACACACACACACACATATATATATAAATATTCACAACATTTCCTTTGGGGAATCCTATGTGGGTTTCTTTTTCTCTAATCTTTAGAATATGCAAATGGCTTTTGAGAGAGAGATTCATTCATGTTCCTTTCTTTTTGGATAAGATGAGATTTATGCTTCAATGTTGGTTCACTTTTAGGGCAAACAAAGATGCAAAGTACATTCACCTCAAATCCATAATAATCATTAAAAAAATAAAGCCCTGAAAAGTTGCTTCGTGGTTAAGGGTGTGGAATTAGTTAATGAAGTTATAAATGTCATACGTTATTAATAATTTTGAGAGACTTCTATAATAGGGTATGAAAAAAAAAAAAAATCAGCCTAACATTCAAAAAGTGCACTGCTGGTAGGGGGAATCATACCATGGCAAGCTACTAATTCTTCACAAAGTTATAGAAGTAATATTTTTCAAGTGTTTAATTATCTTTAAAAATTTTAAAACAGCATCTTTAATTCACAACCTAATATATATATATATATATATATGTTAGAGGGAAAATAAGAGATTTTTTTTCACCTTTTATATCGCTTAACTGCCTAAGTAATGAAGGATTTACAAATATTAATGGTAATTGGTGTTTCCAACTATAGTAATTAAAGGATTTACAAGCCTTTGGAACTCGAATTTGGTTGGAAGGCAACCTGATTAGTAATTGTCCTTGAGAAACAGTGCTAAATGGCAGTAATATACATTAAGTAAAATAAGTTTGGAATAACACTCGGAATCATCCATTTGTCATCTCAGTAAGTTCAAAAGTACTTGTAATTATATTGTACCGTTGTCATTTTAATTTGTTGTGCTTTCTTAAGATAGAAGAACATATCGAAAAATTTACAGTACATAGACAAGAAAATCGGTGCTAGTGTTTTCTGGTTATATAGCGCAACCAAATATCTTAATCTGTTATAAACTGAAAAGCAAACTAGGGTTTTATTTTGGCATTACTTTTACTAGTACGTTTTAAGTAATAAAAGAAGAGAAAGTTATCTACTTAAGGACTACTTTGACACTGTGAAAGATATATCGTAGACAAAACTATATAGTAACTAAATTTATCGACAAATAATAGAAACATTAGAATGAACTTTCTTTCTTTTTTTTTTTTTTTTTTTAAGTTATAATGGAGACAATTTGGATTTCAAATTACTCCTATAAGTGGTGGTTGCAAGAATATATTGTGTGGTGGTAATTTCATACCTAATTTTATGAGAAGGTACAGATTTCGAATTTCTTTCTCTCAAGTAGTTCCCAAAAAAAAAAAAAAAAATCACTCCTACAAGTATGAAGAAATTACAATAAAAATACTTCTAAGAATTCGTATAAAAAAAGGCTTATACTAAATCCCATGTAGTTGACAACGAATGGAGGACATATTTATTTGATATTTTGAAAGAGGGAAAAGGAGATCAAAGGACATCATTTTTGTACTGGTTGATAAATCCAACAAAACATAATGGAAATTATTTTTGACCTTATTTAAGGAAAACTGAAGGTGCACATGAATTTAATGATGGCCAATATATATCTGACTATAGTGGTCTTTTACCTGTGTTGTTGTTGTTGCTTCTTTTGAATTTGATTTTGCTTATTCTAACTCTCTTCTGCATTCAGAGAGAGAGAGAGAGATGTAGAGAGAGAAAGAGGCATCATATTAATTATAATTATAATTATTCATGAATGGGTAAGAAAACCCCATGCGGGCCACACTTTGTTCACGGGTTCTTTCTATTGCCAGATTCTCTCATGCAAAAGTATTTTTCTCTATTGGGACACCAGCAAAAAATATAAATAAAATTAAAATAAAAAGAGGCATATTATTTTACATTCCAGTACCTCTATTTTCACCTTTTATTCTATATGTCGCCTCCTCTTTTAGAAATCATTTCTTAATTAATTAGATCAAACAGCCACTCTCTGACAGCAGTTAATTAATTAGATCTGTCGACAAATACTGCTTCGAACAATTTTCTAAGTAATTTCACTTAAAACAGTAGGGGTGTTTGGTTGAATGGTTCAAACCATTTAACTCAAACTTTTTTTTGTCTTTTTCCTCAAAAAAGTTTTTTGTCTTTTCTGAAAATTCAAAAAAATTTACTATTAAAACTTAAAAATCTCAACTCAAACTACTCCGCCAAACACGCCCTTAGACTTGGTGACAACACCTGCAGAAATAATCTCAATCTCTTGCATCTGTTAGTTTGTCAATCAATCTTACAAGTTTAAACTATTTAAAGATGGGACAACGACATCATTATTATTCTAAATATTAATCATTTTATCTTCGGCATTAACATAATCAAAAAAACGTGTTTATTTAATTAGCACCAAGAATTGTGATTGATAATTTACAAAAAAAAAAAAAAAAAAAAAAAAAAAAAAAGTGGGGATTAGTTAAAATTAAGCTTGTATGTTGTCTATTCATTGAGGGAAGAAGGCATGTGATATGCTCGCTGGGACTTGCAAATGGGCCGTAGTGCAAACAAAAGGAAGTTGGTAATGGGTTATTCTCGTATGAGACACACATTGATTACGAAAAACTGTTAGTCATGTCACATGTAAAAGTGTATCTTATAACATAAATTATATGTTAGTATATTTTTTATCCTCTGAGCCTTAGACCGATGGTTGTTAAAGACTCAAGATCAGGATTCTCTTCATTTCATTTCATCTATGATTCTAGTAATGGCGCTAGATAGAAGATGTGAAGACAGCATCGAACCCCTTATATTTCGAGGGGAAAATAAGGTTCGAACTTTTGATGCCACTTATGGGAGAATGAGAGCTAACGGCTAGCATACCCAAATTAGAATTGGGCTTTTCAAAATGGGCTGAATAGTTGGTTGGGTTGGCACTTCTGATCAGTTTCCTAGGCCCATGAAAAAAATAATTGAGGCTTAACCCAATTGGTAAGACAATAAGAAATGGACCTAGAAAGTAACAGCTTTAGAGTGGTAACAACCATCAATATTGGACCAAATTCTAAGTCAATCCTCTAATTATGTTTTTGTTTCATAAAAAAATTTGTTGATATGAGAAAACAATCCGTTTAACGTTTTTTTTTTAATTTTAATTAAACTGTTTAATATTGTTTGTTTTGGCTTTTTTTTTTTTTCGCTGGCCATTTTAACTGTGAAAGGGTCAAAAGTCGGACGACCCTAATTCTGTGGAGGTTAAAATAAACATGAGAAATAGACACACAAAACAACAGTGGGGTTTACTCCAAAAAAAAAAAAAAAAAAGTTTGGTGGCATCACGAGAAAGAAAAGAAGAGGGTCAAAGCCAAATGGCCCTATCTCATTCGTCCACTTGTCGAGTCATGCGCTTCCTTAGTGAATCTCTAGCCTGCAGAATGCACACTTCAACTCTTTAAGAATAATGTTAGAACTTTATTATCAATTTTTAAATATTAACTTACATGATATATATAAGTTATGTGTTAAAAAAATTATTAAACGAATAAAATTTAAAGATTGTATCTGCTGATAAAAAACAATAACTCATCATCACTTAAATTAGTATTCATTAGTTAAGATTAAAATTGGTTAGGGGTAATATTTCAGTTTTTTTTATAGTACTAGTTGAACATGTGCTTCATGTGTACGAATAATATATTACATAAAAGTATAAGAATTTAAAGAGAAAATTAGAAAAAGTAACGAAAAGAAAAAGTGCAAAAATGACAAAATAAGAAAAAGAAAAAGAAAAAAAATCGAAACTCCATATGAAACTTAAATAAGAAAAACTAAAACATCTTAAATTTAGATAAAACCCCCTTCAACCATATTAAAAAAAGATATAAGTTATTGAATAAATATATAGAAGATTACATATATGTATATATATATAAATATGTAATGAGAAATAAAAAAGATAAAAGAAATAAAAAGAAGATAAAAACGGAAAAAAAAATTTAAATGAGAGAAGAAAAAGATAAAGATAAAAGAAAGAAAAAAGGAAGTAGAGAAGTAAAAAAAATAATGGGTTGACGCATGACAAAATAATAGAGAGCATTATTGGTCCTTTTATATATGTTAAGATAAAATAAGATAAGATGAAGATTATCTAGATGTCCATTTTAAAAATACATGCTTGTAGCCCCATGATTCTTTAAGGATTATTACTGTCTTTTTCTTATTATTCTTTTTCAATATTAGTCAACTATCATTAATCAGAGTTTTAACAATTTATTAGGTTTCTTTATAAAATTAGTTATTATTTTCCATATTTATGGTTTATGAATTTTTTTTATTGTTTCCTTTTTTTAATATATATATATTTTTTACAATTTATTTATTATGTAAGGTTAGTAGTGTTTTCATAGGTATCATTTTAGATATTTATGCAAACAAACAAATATTTAGGCATCTTTTAAAATAAGGATTCATAAATAGATATTTATATAAATAATCCTTCGTGTTTGTAGATCATGTTCATGTCGTATTGTATCATATTTGACCCTTCAATTAACACAGTAACTTCTGACCCAAACATGAACATTAAATAATCCTGTTAAAAAACATAATCCAAATATGACCTTTTAATTAAAGAGTTAACACAGACACGACCCAAAAAACTTGTTTTTTAAAAGGGTCACAAACGTGTCATGTCAACCTACAACTTGTTTACTAAATAGGTCATTAAAAGATCATTTTAATGCTAAAAAAAAAAAGAGTAAAAAAGACGTGAATCATGATTGAATACCTAATTATCAAATTCATCCATCTACAACTAAAGTTTTAGGGGGAGTTTGGTGGAGTAGTTTGAGTTGAGATTTTTAAGTTTGAATAGTAAATTTTTTTGAATTTTCAGAAAAGACAAAAAACTTTTTGAGAAAAAGACAAAAACTTTTTAGAAAAAAGACAAAAAAAAGTTTGAGTTGAGTTAGTTGAAATGGTGTGCCATAGAAGGAATATCAGTTGACATGAGTGAAACAACATTAGTTAGAAGTCCACAAGTTCAAAACAACAAACCAACACAAGGTGGAAAGAACCAGAGAATGAGAACCCTATAAAATAAGAGATAATGAGAGACAAAGAGTTCTAAGGGCGGTTGGGATAGTGTGATTGAGAAAGAGGGTGGCGTAGGAAGAAGAAAACCCTAGCAGAGAAAGTGACGTAAGGCGACTATGATGTTTGGAGATTGAAAGAAAGAATGAAACCCTATCTCTATCCTTTTCCTTTTATGTTTTTCTAAAAATCAATTTTTTTTTAAGATCCAAAATATTATAATTTTTTTTTGGAAAACATATAATATAAAATAAAAGGGCTTTAAATGAGTTATTAATGCGTCATGTTCATGTTGATCCATACATGATCTGGTCATTAAACGGGTTATTACAGGATAATTGTGTGTTGGTGAGTTCAATCCATTCTGACCTTTTATATAAGTCATGTCTCGACCTATTTTGACCCAAACTTATTTAAGGAAAACTCAAATCCTCTAACTTTGCAAGGGTTTCATGTCATATTATCGTGTGATGACTCAAATTGCTAACCCTAAAATTTGTAATACCAGTACTACTCATTTCTCAAGGGTTTATTTTCTTCATTGTTTTTATTTTTTCATTTGAGCTTTGAAACGAGTGATTTTTTTTATGATGTTTGGCAAAAGGGGCTTTTATATATACTTCGTATACGTTTTGAATCTCAAACAAATTGCAATTGATTATCTAAAGTCATATACTAGCCTCTTTACAGCTTTAATTTGCTCCCACAAGCTCGCCCTCAATTTCCTTCTCATAGCATTGTTATGTCAGTTGAGAATGAGTTACTTTTAAGAAATTTCAATTATAGTAAATGATGTTTTTATGAACACAACTAAAGTAAATGGCAAGATTTGATTTTTGAAGTAAACAAAAAATTTATTAAGTAAATAGAAATTATATTAGATATATTTATAAAAAGCAAACCAATCATTTATCTTGTAAATTTGTTATTTATTGTTATTCGTTTCAAAAACTTTTAAAACTTGCAATTTACTTCTCTCTCCCTACATCTCATGATTTTAGGCAGAAATCTGTTGCAATAAAATCTTAGGAAATCCAAGCTCAGGGAGATCCAACATAGTCTCCAATGTCTGTATCATTCCAGGGTTGGCATCTTGGCACTTTTCTAGGAGAAAAGTGCATTCCTTGAAGGAGATTTGACGGGAGGGAAAATGAGATCGGGAAAAATGAGGGACTCATGGGAGAAAGTCATCAAGCAGTTTCATGAGGATTTGAGGGGATATTTGGAGCAAAACATGGCAGAGATCGTTGAATGATAGAGGAGCAATTAAAGCTCTTAGCAAAGAGACGGCTGGCAAGACGGAACGATGGCATTTGGGCCAAAATTGGGATAGAGCGATGTCAAAAATTGCCAATGGAGGAGATCACTTGACCTAGTCTTGGGACCAATTTCGCGGATGGATTTAGGGGTTGTTCCAAGGGTTTTCTTGATCTTCTATCAGAGACCACCTAATTTTTTCGAGCAGTGACTGAATAAAATATTGATATTGAGATCGTGGGCTTCGTGATTCGAATGAGGTGAGGGCTAGATCTAGTATTCTAGGTGCAGATTCTGATGTGGTAAGGAGTGGGCCAAACACAATTACGAGAAGGGGCAAGAAAAATAGTGATAGTGTAAATTGCAAATTATAGCACCATGGATCTGATAGGATTTGTCAAAATATTAGTTAGTCAATTAGTAGTATAGCAAATTAGTATAAGTTGCTAGTAGCTAGTTCAGACATAATTGATTAGGAAGAGTGGTCAGCGATGCGCTAACAAGGAAGATAGTATAAGAGATAGAGGGGTAGTTAATTGGGATTAAGCAGAAATTGGTTGCAGGATGGGCTATCCAAGCTTAGAGAGATCCAACAAAGTCTCGAAGGACTGTAGCATTCTAGGGTTTCATTAAGCCCTGATTCATCAATAAAGCTTTGATGAGAAAAGGGACAAGAGAAATAGAGAGAGTGTAAATTACGAATCATAATATCACGGAATCTAATAAGATTTGTCGATATATTAATCAGTCGGTTAGTAGTATAATAAATTAGTATAAGTTGCTAGTAGTTAGTTAAAACATAACTGATTAAGAAGAGTAGTTTGCAATGTGCTCAAAAAGAAGTGAGAGTATAAAAAAAAAAGACGGGTGGTTAACCGAGATTTGGCAAAAATTGGTTGCAAGTGAGTCTTGGGAAATTCAATCTTAGGGAGATCCAACGGAATCTCAAAGGTTTCATTTAGCCCTAACTCATCAATTCTCATTCTAGTCTCTAATCGATGATTGTATGAGTGTGGTTTTTGGTGATTGTGTTTTGGTTCCTACATGTACTATTGGGTTTAGTCATACAGGGTCCACTGCTAGTTGCCCAGCCACTCTAAAAATATACCCTTACTGTTTTCAATATCTTTTTCTCACTACCAAATCACCCACCCAATTATACTTTAAATAACTTCGCTCTCCGTGATCGACCTTTGTCAAGACTGGGCACTTATCAGGGAAAATAATCAACAAATTCTACACTGTTCATAAATAAATAAATAGAATAATAAAATATATAGAGTTCGAATTTCTCGTTTATAAATAAATAAATAAAATCTAAAAGTTTCATGTGCCAACTAGCTTGTCAAAAACAAAAAGAAGCAGGTAAGTGATGATAAAGTAGGTTCCTTTAGTCTTTGTAAGCATTTAGCAAACACAAAACAACCACAAAAGTTGCATCACATTTAATTGTATCACCAGTTGCTCCACTGCATAACCAAACAAAAGGGAAATCAAACCACTCTTCAGTGAGGAGGATTTTGTCTGCTGTCAGAGACAAACTTTTTTTTTTTTTTTTTTGAGTTCGACCAAAAAAAAAAAAAGAAAGAAAAGAGAAGAAAAGAGAAGAAAAGGTAAAAAGAAAACGTGAATATTGTTGAATATGACATCATGAATTCATGATTTGTTTTGGTTAGAAAACGACATCGTGCATGCTTTGTTTAGGATTATAGTTCTACCACAATTAAATTATATCTTTTTATTTTAATTATATCTTTTTTTTTAAATTAATAAAATTTATAATTAATTTTAAAAAATAAATTAATTCTAATATAAAAAATTAATCTCGAACCGATGAATCAAAATACAACCGTAATGTTTGAACTTAGAAGGTGACAATGTTACTAGCGAAAGTGGTTTGATTAGAATTGGTTATAAGATTCGGCAGAGAAAGTGGCAGTGAAAGTGGGAACCATAACTGAAGATTTTTTATAATATGGCTTTAAATTGTGAATTGTCATTACATTATTTTTAACGTTTTGTGATGGTTTTGATTTTAAATGAATGAGAGCAACTGTTCCTTTTCTTCCGTACTGATTTTTTTAAGCATCCAATAAACTCAAAAGTAAAATAAGCATTGCATAAGAAAAGTGTCATTTCATGGACAGCAATATGCGCCATATATATCTCCATGTAAAGACAAAAACTTCACAGTCAACCCCCTTTTGTTGATGCATAAATTCTAGTGTTTGAGATATTATTTCATCAACTTGGCCTGTTGGAAGTGTATGGGACCTTCCCAGAGTTTCAGAGTGAGTTTGGTATTTAATTTTAAACTCATGGATTTAAATTTGATTTTTATCTTTTTTTAAAAATTTTTTTTATCTTTTTTAAAAAAATCAATAAAAATTATTATTAAAACTTAAAAATTTTAACTCAAACTCATACACCAAACATCCCCTTTAAGCATATTTTGAATGACAACCAGTGTTATACCATTAGCAGCTGGTCAAAAGAACAGTTATGGAGGATTTTTTTTTTAATTATTTAAATTATTGGATGCATGAACATATAAAAGTCAAATATATCCACCCCTAATTGCTTTTCATGTTATTTCTTCCATGACAGGACAGCGGCCTTTCACCTCAAAATGCATCCTTACGGCTCTGTTTGGTAGGAGGCGAAAAGAGTGACAATGATAGAGATTATGATAGACGGAGAAATTATATGAATTCTTTGTATTGTTTGACAAAAAGAACGCGGTAAGAGAGAAGGACTCCATATCCTTTAAAACATCAAATTCGATTTCAGCAAAATTAAAAGGATTGTTCGAGGGATTGTGTACGAAACATCATAAGAGAAAGATCGTTTTCTTCTTGTTCCATTGCACTCACATTAATGATCTACTATTCTTTTCTTCCTACTTTCTTTCCTTATTGTCAAACATACCTTAGAACACACTCATATTTTTTTTAGATATTTATGTAAACAGTAAGAGCTTTTTGACAAAAGAGTGGTCCTTTCTCTTCTAGTAATTGATATGAAGTCACTTTAATAATCTCTGCACTTTATAATGGATCTAAATTGGGTTGTATCAAAAGATTTGAAGTTAATCCTCTAATATTATCTTTTATTTTTTCTCCCTAATCAAACAACCATGAATATTATCATAATTCCACTAATCCCTTTACATTCTCCGTCCTTCCACTTTTCTCTCGTATCATGCACGAAAGAAAAGGAAACAATTTGCGGATGTTTGATAAGGGAAAGAGAACAAAAGATATAAGAAAAAAAATAAATTAAGTGAGAGATTTCAAATCCTTTTTATTCAAATTTAGAGGATGTTTGGCAAAACCATTCAAAGTATTAAATTTTAACTGTTTTCTTTCCTTTTTTCTTTTCTTTTCAAAAGTCAATTTAAAATTTACAGCTCAAACTAAAATTTAAAAGTCCATAACTTTATTATTCCAAATTCAAATGAGATTTTTTTTTTTTATAAATTACATAGAATTTTGAAGAGAATAAAATTAATTCCCTATTGATTTTTTTTTTCTGGACATATCTCAAGTGATTACACTATTTTAACTCCAATTAATGAAACACACAATTCTAAAACTCAACTCAACTATAATAAAAATAACTCCAATTTTTGGACCAACAAAACACCCTCTTAATCTATTTGCTGCTTTACAATATTTGATCGGCATTTAATGTCATTCTCACCAGGCTGACTAACTTGAAACAAAAGAAGCTCGGTTACAGAGTGTAAAAATTCCAAAATGCTTGCCAAACATACCTTAACTTGTGGCAGTTGGTCTGCTCGTGTTGTATACATACAGAACACTCAAACCTTACCAAACACATTCGTTTGGTTGGTGGTGGTTCAAAAGAATTATAGCTCGCTACCATTTGATATCTGGTGAAAGTGACCGATGAAGACCAAATTGCCATTGGCATAAAAAAAAAATCTGCATTTGTAAATATGTGGCGTCATGAAAAAACTGAAAAACCAGCACCGACCATTTCTGATCATCATGATGCATCACAAACCCAATAAATTTTGGAC
The DNA here is from genome assembly GCA_025413485.1 of Ficus microcarpa. Taxonomy (NCBI): domain Eukaryota; kingdom Viridiplantae; phylum Streptophyta; class Magnoliopsida; order Rosales; family Moraceae; genus Ficus; species Ficus microcarpa. The sequence continues at coordinate 3,343,240 of CM046384.1, read as the reverse complement.
AATTCAAAGAAGACAAGAGAGAATTTGAAGGACAAAAAATAAAAGAAAATCAAACCGACATGGTGTTAACCACCAACCGCCAACTTGGATGCCAAAAAAAATTAATAATAATAATAAATAATCAGTTGTGGTTCTCGGAGCTCTCAGGTACATCTTTGTCCAGATCAACAGAGCTTTCTTTCTACAGTCATTTAAGGGCCCAGAAAATAGCCCCCCAAAAAAAAGATTAAAAAAAAAAAAAAACCAAGACATGAGTCACTGATAAAGAAACATGAATCTTGAGATTGAATGAGGAAAAATAAAATAAAATAAAATAACGATCATAGCCTCTGTCCAAAACCAGCGCTTGCAACCTAACCAAGATAGATGAAACATGGGAGGTAAAAAGATGTACAAGACAAAGAAAAAAACATATAACAAAACACTAATTAAGACAAAGGAAGTAAATTACAAGTGGTTAAGAGTCTTTAGAGACACCAGAAACAAGATGATTTCCACCAGTACTACACTGCTCTATTGAGTCCCCACATTGTCCTTTCTGTCAACTAACAAAAAACCATATCAAAAACCAGTCTTTTGCCTAATTGAATTATCAAAATCTTTTTTTTTTGTTTTTTTTGTTTTGTTGTTTTGTCTATCTTGGGCTAGAACCCAAGTAACCAAAACGATCAGCCAACACATCAACATCCTCATCAGCATCCTGAACACCCTCACTAAACAACTCCTCCCAAAACCCATCATCAAGCTCCTTATCGCCGCCACTCTCCGGCGACGGCTCAATGTCCTCCAGGTCTCCGTCCTCTCTCCTCGCCTTTCCGAATCCTTGCATCTCAAGCGCAAGCGCCTCAAGCTCGGAAACTTCAAATCCATAATCCTCAGCACCAACTCCATCAACAGGCTCCATTTTAATGGCGTAATTTGCAGGGCCCTCCGCCGCAGTTGAGCTAATACTACTAGCTCCTTGGTCAATAGGTCTCCTTCTCTTCTTGGTCATGGCTTCCACAAGCGCTTTTCTTCCCTCCTTCTGCTGAACCAGCTGCTGCAGAAAGGCCGGGTTCTGCATTGCTCTGGCTAAGAATGCCATCATCTGCTGCTGCTTGGTTTCGGTGCCTTGTAGTCTCTGCTCCATGGCTTGGAGATAAGCTCTGGTGTTCTGTTGCTGCTGTCTGAGCTTGACCAGTTCCATCATCAGGACTTGCTTGTCCCTTCTCAGACGGTCGATTTCCGCGTCGAGACCGAACCGGCCTAGCTCGACGCAAGGCCCCAAGGTGGCTGCTTGTTGCTGTTGTTGGTGGTCGGAGGAGGAGGAGGAGGAGGAGGAAGGAAGAAGGACTGGCTGAGAAGGAGCTCTTCGTCTCCGGATGTTCTTGAGAAGATGCCTCTGGTTTCTGATGAACCCACCGTTTGAGAATTCCCATCTGTCTGGATCTATCTTTCTAAAGCCCTGCACATTTTCATCCAACCAAAACCAGTAATTCCGAACTACTGTCAAGTTCAATAATCGAATTATAAAAATAAAAAAAAATAAAAAAAAAAGGAAAGAAAGAAAGGAAAAACTCTGTGTTTCCGCGTTAAGACCGTAAAGTGTTTGAAAGGGACTTTTACGGAGATTTTGCAGTTTGATATCAACCATATGAATTTTTTTTTTTAATATAATAATTTAATTTATTTTTTATTTTTTATATTGAAGATGAAATTATGGAGGCAAGGTTAAAAGAAGAGACAAGTTACTGTAAAGAGAGAAGAAACTAATGGGACGAAAAGACAAGAGTGAAAGCTTTAAAGAAAATAATTTAAGAAAATGGAAAGAAAGGAAAACTGTGCATTTCCGTGTTAAGACCGTAAAGTTTTTGAAAGGGACGTTTACAGAGATTTTGCAGTTTGATATCAACCCTATGAGGACGTTTTATTTTTTTTAATTTAATTTAATTTTTTTGTATATATTGAAGGTGAAATTATGGAGGCAAGGCTGACAGAAGAGACAAGTTACAGTAAACAGAGAAGAAATAATGGGACGAAAAGACAAGAGTGAAAGCATTAAAGAAAAATAATTTTTCAAAAAATGGTGCAGTAGAAATCACTAAATCAGAGGCGTCCATGAACATTCTACAGACAAACAAGTAATAAATGTCTCTGTTCGGTCATGTACAGCGAGTTCCAGAAATATATATATATATATTTTTAGATATATAGAAAAATTACATGAAATGAATATTCCAGCGTAATTTTGAATGACATAAAAAATTGTTTTTATAGTTAGAAAAAAATGTTCAGCTGATAGTCATGGCTTTTACAAAAGGAAGAACCATTTTATAATAAAGCATTCCATTAGCAAAAATATTAAAAAGAAACAATCTTATACCTTTCAAGACCAAAAAAATTTTTGCACGTATTATTAAGAATTATAAAATATAATATTTTAAAGACATTAAGATATAAATTATAAAGAATAAGCAAATAAAATAAAAGGAGCGATGAATGATGGTTGCAAATAACGATGAAAAGAAAAGGGAGTTGAAATTGGGAGGAAATCAAAGCGGATAATTTTTTTACTTTTGAATAGTATTGGCAAAAACAGTATAAAATGGAATAACTTATAATACAAGTTGTTATTTTTTATTTTTGAATGGTATTCGCAAAAACAGTCTAAAATGAAATAAATTTATTATAGAAGTTATTCTTGTGTTCTATCAATAGAATATATATATTTTTAACTTCTTAATTAAATGTTAGATTTACAAGCGAAAGTACTTTTTGTTGTTCCCTTAAATATTAATCTGATAATTAAAACTTGTTCTAGTAGTATGTTTACAAAATAAATGTATATTTACATACATACATATATATATATATATATATATATATGAAGGCATTCCTCTATTTCGTGAAGTTGGTGGGAGAAGAAAAGAAATAGTAATAGAGATGAATTCAAGACGGAAGAAACTAAAATACTCCCAAATTAAATCAGCAAAACATTAGAATTAAAAATTTTCATTCTTCCTTGCAATTTCAGGGCACAAAAGCGAATGAGCTAGATTTGCAATTTGCAAACGAGCCTACAAAAGGGAAAGAAGAAAAGAAAAGGAGAAGAAGAAGTAAAGGAAAAACATAAAAAGAGCCAAAAAAAAAAAAAAAGGAATAAAAAGTTTTATTGGTAAAAAGAGAAAGTTTACTTCTCCGCGTAAAATTTTTACCACTAGCGTTAATTTTCACCTGCACCTCCCCTGAACCTCTGCTGTTAAAAAAATATCTGTAGAGTTTAAATTCTCATCTGAAAAAAATTCATAGTTTTCTTATTCATTGTTCAACATCTTTCAGTAAATTTGTGTTTTTTTTGTTTTTTGGCTTGAATTTCATAACTTGTAGTTGTATATATTCCAACTTCAAGAATAAAGAAGCAAGTGAAAAATTAATTAATTGATTGATTAAAATCCCGAAAATTCAAAACTCCACATTGACGAATGATGATGACAAAGAACATTTTTCTGTTTTCCCAGTTGAAATTCATATCTTTCAGAAATGGGTATGAAACGATTCAAGACGCAGAAACTTACATAAGTATTGAGCTGGCGAACAAAACTGGAGAAGTTGTTGTGCTTAAAATATCTTGGAAGCAGATGCACAGAGAACGAATGAGGGTCCCAAACGACAAAGCTGCCGCCATCTCTGCTCCACGACACTAGCTGATTCGTCGTCGGATCGTCCACCATCTCGTACGCCTTCGTCAGAAACGGCGGTGGCCCCACGTCGTGTAGCCCCTCCATTGGCTGCGGCGTCGGAATCATCGGCGGCTGCACTCCGTCTCCGCCGAGGCCCATCGCAGACGACGACGACGGCGACGATGACGACGAAGAAGAAGAAGAACTCGCTCCTGGATACTCTTCCTTCACCGGATATGGATAATTCATGGCTACAAAACTCTGTTCAGCTTATACTATTTTCGCTTCGAGACGGCGAAATCTACAGTCAATTTGTTAGCGGATCAGCTATCTGATCACCGGAATTCTGGTTTCCGGGATGATTTATTCTAGTTCTGTCCAATGCGCAACGGAAAAATCGATGAGAAAAGGCTTTGATTGAATAATAATTTTTGAAAAAGAAGAAGAATAGAAAGGTGAACAGAGACGAGAAAAACAGAGAGAAAGGGAAGATAAATATATAATAAGGGAGAAAAAAAAAAGGTCGGGCTTTTTAACGTTTATTTTTGAGGTTATTATTCATCTTTCTAAGACAACTTATCTGCGAAAGTCGTTGAAGCCGTTAAGAAGTGGATTATGTAGTTTAAAACATCCACCGAAAGACGCAAACTTGGTGTCCGAAGGGGTTGAGCATAAAAAAGGAAGATACTGGTTTTTCAGAGAGAGGAAATTTATAAATGGAAGGAAAGTTCTAGAGCTTGGTTGTGGAGGCAATAAAATATTTTATTGGTGTTTTTCTTTCGGCGTGTGCCAATTGAGCTTTCTTGATTTGGCAAGTAGCAAATATAATGGGTTTTTTTTTTTTTTTTTGGGTGGGAGGGGGGGGGGGGGTGTGTGTGTTGTGCGGGGGGAGAGAGGGAAGAAACTTCTGGAAGTTCTGGGGGAGGAGATGAGATGGTAGGAAAGAGAGTGGGATGGGTCCACACCGAGATAGTTTTTTTTTTATTTTTTTTATTTTTTTATTTTTTTATTTTTTTATAAGTTAATAATATATATATGTATATAAATGTCCACAACTTGGATTATGTCACAACTTATTGGTTGGGAACGTACCCCACTAATTATTGGTTTTCATCATTTGGAACTATTCCTAAGATTTAGCTCAAACCACAACTTATAGAAGGAGCAAAACCAAATAATAATAATAATAAATAAATAAATAAACCACAATTTAAGATTAAAATAACCCAGGCAAAAGTAAATCACGATTAAGTTTCTTTCCCCCTCAAGAAGGTTTAAACAAAATAACTAAAACCGAGTATCACGACTTTATGATGGTCTAAAATCCCCATTATTCATATTAAATAACAGAAGATTAAAAAAAAGAAAAAAAAGAAGAAAACAGTGAAGAGCAACACGTGTCATCCACTCTGTAGGACGCGTGTCTCGCTGTGGGATAACGCCAGCAGCACAAGTGGGTGTTATCTATTGGCACGTAGAGACGCAAAGCCAGTAGTACTGCAGTACATTACACTTGTTAGACAAGAAGATATTTAATATTACAAAGAAAAAGAAAGAGAGATCCTTGTTTAGCTTACGTGTTTCTTAAATAATTTTAAATTAGAGTTAATTAATTTTTTAAAAATTAATTATAATATTTGTTTATTTTTTAAAAAATATAAAAATAAAAATAAAAAAATATATTTTAATTAAAATTAAACTTAAATATGGAAGGAAACTTTAGTAGGGGTATTCTATATTATACTTTATATTAAATTAAATCCAAGTTGGCTACTTCAGCAAAAATTAAAAAAAAAAAAATTTCAAGTTGCCAAAAAAAATCTGACAATCATCCGACAAAGCCACGTAACCCATCACGAATGCCAATGACACAGGACAAATTTGGTCTATAAATTGTTTATTCAATAAATCAATCAGTAAATACAAAGCTTCTACAACCTTCCGGAAGTCCTAGATCTGGAGTTTTTTGTTCTTTTGTTTTTGTTTTTTTTTTTTGGATTATGAAAATAAAAATGCAATCATTGGATAAATAGAATGGCTTAGACCAAAATTGGTTTTTAACCATGTAGTCATTTTCCTAATCTACTATAAATAAAATCCTTAAAAACTTCAAGAAGGAAAACATGAAAGTTTAGTGATTTAGACAATTGGACCAAGTCTTCCACTAAAAATTGGTAAATTTAGTACCGGCTGTACCAAATATTTGTTCAAACTCCATTAGATCACGGAAGATCAAGGCCAACGAAGACTAAAATATCTTTTCTGATAGTCCAATGGTAGAAAGCAGTAGTACTTAACCAATGATCTAAACCCACGTAGCTTATTCAAACGTTGTACTTGTACACACACAATTTTAAATTTACATTGTTCAACGTGCTAGTATTTAAGGAGACAAAAAGTATGGCTACGTGGCAAATATAATATATAACTTTATATTATAAAAATCGTGTGAAAATATCTTCCAATATGACCGTGAAAATATCTTCCAAATGGCCGTACAGTGGATTGACAAAATTTTTATATATAACTTGCTTCTAGGAAAAAGATCAGTTAGTCAGCTCCTAACTTTAGGGTTAGGAAAAGCCAAGTGTCAGCTGTTTTAGGAAGAAGAGAAATTAATTAAATAAAACGGTGACATAACACGTGTGGCATACGTGGCTCAGAGCCTATGCGACACGTCGTGGTACTTTCTATGCACTTTTTTTTTGTCCTTGGTTGATAATTAGTAAATTAATGTTTTTGTTAACCTTTTCATGGGATAAAATAACGTTTTCGTTTGATTGCAATAATCTTGTGAGTCATGAAAGTAGGAGATTACTGTCTAAACGCACGTGGAGCTTTGCTTAGTTGACACGTTAGTCTGTTGGTTTACTGAAGAGTTTTTGGAAAACGTAATCAAAGAAAGGTCTGGTGATGTCTCGTGTAGCGTAGGTAGAAACAAGATCTCTTCGGAGTATTCTCAATTTATAAATTAGAATTATTGAGAACATATATATATATATACAGAGGGTGTTTAATGTAGTAGTTTAAGTTGAGAAATTTAAATTTTAATAATAAATTTTTTTAAATTTTCAGAAAAGATAAAAATTTTTTTTGAAAAAAATACAAAAAAAAAATTTAAGTTGAATGGTTTGAGTTAAGGCACCAAATACCCTTATAATTCTAAATAATTTGTTTTATATTAGCGAATAGTGATCACTTAAGGGTCGTTTGGTTCGTTAGTTTGAGTTGAAATATTTTAGTTGTAATAGTAAATTTTTTTGAATTTTTAGAAAAAACAAAAAATTTTTTGAGAAAAAGACAAAAACTTTTTAGGAAAAAGACAAAAAAAAGTTTAAGTTGAATGAAGTTGAGCTAATGTACCAAACGGGCTCTTAATTTTACTATTTGCCATTCAAATTGATTAATATTTATAGTTACAGAAATAATTTAAAAATAAAATAATGTTTTTAAAAAGTACATAATACGAATCATTTCAATTTTAAATTTAAAAAAATATTTCATTATCTCTAGAATTTATAAATTCAGCATTTGCTCTTTCTTTGGCTATATTTATTACCGTGGTTCTCTATAGATCTAAGTACTTATTTGTATAATTACAATTTCTTCGACACTACCATAAGCTTTTATGTAGTTCAATTTACGATAAAACCAGCAACACAACTAAACATACGAGACGACATGTCGCTTGGCCCATGCATCACAAGTCCTAGAGCCTCTTTAAGGAATAAGATAGTTCTTTATCAACCCACTCACTATATTCCATTAGAGGTTGAGTTCCTGTGTAATTTTTGTTAGTCAATTTTACTTCAATACAAAAAAAAAAAAAAAAACAAAAAAAAAACAAAAAACAAAAAAGGAAATGCCATGAAGATCTTCTTCATCATCAGCTTAAAAAGTGACAGAAGTGAGATTAATTTTTTTCCCCATTTTATTCTATTGATTCCTGTCATAAATTAAGGACAAGAAGTTCCTCTCATTAATTTATCTAATTTTTTAAGATGTAAATTTAGAAAAGAAATTTGTAGTTGCAATTTGCACATAAACTTTTAATGATAACTAGATATTTTTTTTTTTTTAAGAGATACGAAAGTATTTGAAACTTGAGAGATACAATGAGTAATGGAAAAATAATTTCAATCATAGTGTTTATTCTCATCTTGTGAAAAATAATGCTTAACGAGACGAGGACATCGTAAGCACGTGTAAATACGACATATCGTTATTAAATATTAAGACAAAAAAGAAAAAAGAAAACGGAGTGTCGTTTTACAGGGCCAATCAGTTAACGTAATTTGATGTCGTTTCCGTCGTGTCGTTAAAGAAAGGGTGAAATCTCCCTAAATTTTGTTTGTATGTCGTTTCCGTCATGTCGTAAAAGACAGGGATGAAATCTCTGATCTCTCTAAATTTTGTTTGGAGAGAGAAAGAGAGGAAACGGTTGCTCTTTTTGGAGGGAAAGGATCTCCCTCCAAATCCTACGCTAACGAACCGACCAGCCAATTTTCGTCGACAACAATTGTCTACGATTCGACAAGAACAGCATGAATTCTCCGTGAATTCTCGAATTTGATGAAGAGGAAGACATGGTCGAAGGCTTCGATTTTCTTCTAATCCTCCTCGTATTAGGGCTTCTGCTCGCCGTTGCGCCTCTCGGTTCCGGAGAATCGTCGACATGCCTGACCCTCTACAAAGAGGGCGGCGCTCCGGCGGTTTTTCAGTCCCCGAAATGTCCTCGCTGGAAGCTTTCCGATTACCCTTCTTCTCCTTCTCCGAGCACCGAGCGATGCCAATTGGCCATGCTTCAAGGTCGAAGATTCTATCAGGAGGATCGAGCTCTCTGCGCTCTCGATCTTCGCATCCCCTTCCCCGGTCGGTGCCCGAAAACTTCTCTCTGTCTTTTTATCTCTTGTTCTGTTTCTGTTCGTTTGTTGCTTACTTGCTTTCCTTCGGAGTTAGGGTTTTGTCGTAGTCTATTTCGAGCCAAATTGGCTTATTGCTAAAAATCATTAACTACTCCGACTCCGAACTATGATTTGAACTATAATTTGATGTTTTTTTGTTAGGATTTTATGCTTCAGTGAGTGGTTTATTTCCTGTCTATTCAAATCAGCTTTTTCATGGCATTTTTATGGAAAATCATTGATTTTATAATCTTCCGGAATTATGTCTGTTTATTGATAAAAATCATGAGTTTGCCGATTTCGAAGTCTGAGCTGAATTGGAATCAGGTTTTTATGCTTCAGTAGCTAATCTAGTCTCTTTCTAATTGTCTCTGTTTTTTCTTGGCATTTTAACGGAAAATTTATCAAATATAACTGAAATGTGGCTTTTTTCTTACCTCAGAAGAAGCCAAATTCCGTCCAATTGAAAAAATTAGGGCAGGGAAGTTGGAAAAAGCTTGCGTTTAGGGAGTGTTGAGGTGTAAATTTGGGTTCTTCTAATGTGGAAAATTTTTTTTTACAGGAGCTGTAGGGCTTAAGGAGGTTATCGTTGGAGTTGTGGCTGTTTTTGACGGTCACAATGGTGCTGAAGCTAGTGAGATGGCTTCAAAGCTTTTATTGGAATATTTCATTTTACATACTTATTTTCTTCTTGATGCAACATATTCTTCTGTATTCAAGAAATCCATGGGAGGATTGGTAAATAGTAGAGATGGCGATACTGTCTTTCAATTGCTTAATTGGGATGAAGTGCTGAGGCATCATGAGTTGGATCTTGGAAGGTGTTTTTCTCTGTAACCTATTGTCATATTGGTTATTAGTAGTATGGTGTTCGTATAGTTCCCTTGGCATCGTGATCTTTCATCTTTAAGATAATTAGAATAGTAAAAAGATGTTTGGTTTCCTTGTGAATTTTCACTTCACGCTTTTGAGGTGGCAACTTCATAAAATTCATGGACTTGAAATTCCCCTTACTACCAAGTCAATGTTGACGGGATGATTAAACCTGATAACACATGAACGTGATAGCAGTTGACATAATTTTTTTCCTTTTTCCTTTCATTGCCTGTAAATGTTTAAATCGAATGATTTGAACAAAATTGGCAGTCAAGCAGTGTTTAGAAGACATATATATATATATATATATATATATATCATACTATCCGTGTCATTATAGAATGAGTGAGTAGTAACTACTAACTCTGAATATGAGCCCATGGTCTCTGCAATTACTGTGTCTCAGCTAGTTATGCCTAGCCTATCTACTACATTTTTTTTTCCTTCTTTCCGTTTTTCTTTCACAATGGGACCCTGTTTTGGCATTGAATTGAATTTCCTGACTTTTTAATGTTGCTTTGTAATTTTTTATTATTGTCATAAGTATATGTCTGAAATTTAGAAATGGACTCCAGGTTTAAGCATTCGCTGCCAGAAAATGTTATCCATTCTTCTCACTTGGAAATTCTAAAGGAAGCATTGTTGAGAGCAATCCATGACATTGATGCAACATTTTCAAAGGCAAGTTAAGTTTGAAATTTTGACTTTCATGCTTGTTCCTCTATTTTTATTTTTTGGGGTACAGTATTCCATGTTTTGTTCTTGTATTGATTTTCAAAAAATTGGGCCATGAAGGAAGCATCTAGAAAAAATTTAGAGTCTGGTTCGACAGCTACAGTTGTTCTATTAGCAGATGGTCAAATTTTGGTTGCTAATATAGGAGACTCAAAGGCCTTTTTGTGCTCCAAAAAATTCCAGTCTCCTGCAGAGGCTAGAGGTTGGTAATATTTGGCTTTAAAACAACGTGTTTTGTCATTTTTAACACTCTTTTGATGGCATGATCATTTTATAGAAGTTAGCTAGTATTAATACTTTTTAATTATGAGTAAAATTATCTTCGGATAGTTTTGCACTTGCATTTGGAAAAGTAAGACACAAAGACGTTATTTATTTTTTTGGTGGTCGGAATTGCAGCCACTTATTTAAGGTTATACAGGCAGGAAAGGCGTAATGGTGCTATTTCACGTGTAAGAAATGATGGCCACTTTACACTGGCTTCCTCTAGTGGATTGGTGCATTTTTCTGTGGAAGAACTAACAAAAGATCATCACCCCAACAGAGATGATGAAAGAATTCGGGTGGAAAATGCTGGTGGTTATGTTGTTGAATGGGGCGGTATTCCTCGAGTAAATGGTCAGTTAGCTGTTTCTCGAGCTATTGGTGATGTGTCTTTTAAAAGGTGAGGTTCACAAGCAGTTGATTGGTATCTAAATATTGTATTTCTGCCCCCTCATAACCGCAGTTAGTTTATTTCTTGTATTTAATCATCCAACCATCTTATTTGGTTTGGGGCATAATGCTCATTCAGTTTTTATGCTGAATTTGAAACAGCTATGGTGTTATATCTGCACCAGAATTGACAGATTGGCAGCCACTGACCGCAAATGATAGCTATCTGGTTGCTACATCTGATGGAATTTTTGAGAAGCTAAGCTTGCAGGATGTTTGTGATCTGATATGGGAAATAGAGAATCATGGTCCCCGTAGATCAAAGCTCTCTCCTTCATGTTCATATTCAGTAGCTGACTGCATAGTAAATACGGCTTATGAAAAGGGCAGTATGGATAATGTGGCTGCTGTTGTGGTTCCATTGGCCTCTATGGGTTTTTCTGAGAGCCCGCCAAAAGAAAGATTAAACAGAGAGGGTGTCAAAGGCTTCCCAGCATTAGGGTTAGAGAAGTCCATTTACAGTTACTCAGGTTATCTATGCTAAAACCATCTGCCAAATTGTTAATGTATAGAATGAACATGAAAAATATCAAATTTTTTGAGTGCTAATCAGTGTTTTTTTTGGTCCATGTATTATATACCATTTTATGCGCTCACATTACTTATGTATTTTTGGTCAGTCAATGAGATCAGTCCTGACATTGTGCAAGCTCATCCAGTTATGACCAAGTTTGAGAGGTTATTGGTAAGGCTGAAGGCATAAGATGCTAGTTTCCTTGCTATAAAATATTTTTCCTGTGCGGGGTAGTTAATAATGGTTATGATGTTTTTATCTTTATCTTTTTCTTTTTCCCTTTTGGTGATACTTTTGTTTTTGTTTTCTGTTTTTTTGTTTTGATAAGTATTTTCTTTGTCTTTTGCCTTGGAAGGAGGGTGTAGGGGGGATAATGGTCTGATTTATTTAGGGCTGTGTTGTTTTGTTTTTGTTTTGATATCTGGCTGTTGCTTTTGGGTAGTTAAAATTAACCTTAGTTGCTGTTTTTATTTTTTACACTTTTTCCCTCTCTGTTTTGAGGATACCTTTTCCCCTTTTACTTGTAATTGATTATTTGATCAATGAAAGGATTTTTCTTTTAAAAGAAAAAGGAAACAATTTTGTTTTGGTAGGCTTTGATGCATAGATCGTTTAGGACTCTTGGAAAAAAGTGATGATCCATCCAATTTATGTGTGCCCTTTATAACTTGTACTTGTCATTTTTCATTCACGGGGAGTGTGGCCAAGTAATGGTTTCCTGCATTGATACTGTTAACTTTTATTGCAGAAGTTCCTTGTGGAGATGTATAAATATATATATATATATATATATTTTTAAGTTATAGTTCAACTAGCCATGCAACTATTTTCTTCTTTACTTTTTAGTAATGAGGAATTATCTGGTAGACTGAGTTGTCTAATTTGTCTGGTAGGCTGTTTTCATGAAGTTCAGCCGTTAAATTTCTCTAGCAATAGTTTCAGACTTTCATTTTATTGCAGTACAATATGGCCTTCGTTAGTTGTTTACGTATGTTGCAAAGTTTAAAAGCAGGATATTGCTGCTTTTCTTTGTTTTAGGTAGAAGGGAAGCATGGCTGCTTCTATTTATCCGAGAACCTTGCCGAACATAGAGAATTCACATTGCAAACTGAAAAGGTTGGCCATGAAGATTATGATGTACCGAAGGCTCTTCCTGGAGCCCTTGACCACCATTTTGGTAAGTGCTGTCTGGCTGTTAGATACTATGGGTGTAAAATCCCGTGTTTGCCCTTGTGTGCGCGCGAATATGTGTCTGTTGGGGGGGTGTTGTGGGGGCTCTACCTCTAGGCATTTGGATTGAGAAGCTATTTGAGATTTTCTATGTATATATTTTATCAATTAAACTTCAGCTTTGAATCTTTCCCCTCTTATTGTATTGGTACTCATAGGCTGGAGTTACAATTAGATAATGCAGAGAAATGACAGTTTCTTCTGAATTTGTATACAACTCTGTGCATTTTGGAATGTCGTATTCACCAAGATGGAGCTGCTAATATGTGTTCTCTCTCTATCTCTGTGTCTCTCCCCTCTCTCTTTCCAAATTTTAGGTGGATCTGTAAATTTATATCATGACCACAATTTGTGCTTGCACCTTGGAGCAACTGTTGATGGCGCTAACGCTCAGTGCATAAACCCTGAGAGTTTTTCTAGTTTCATTGGTTTTCTGGAATCAATTCCTTTTCATAATGTGAGTTTGGGCAACGGGTCCTTTGAAAATGATATGCCTAACTTGAGGTATGGATAACCTCTTTAATTGATCTGTTCCATGTTTTTTCTTCCCCCAACATGTTACCAGTGTTAATACGCTCATGCACTCAGGACATTAGCTATGCTTACAAATATTCTTTTAATTTGAAATTGCTGCGTTTTGTTTTTACTCAAGGCACGGTATCTTTTCTTGGTTTTGCCAGCTATGTTTTAAAGAAGAGGTTTGGTCGTGGATCATTTGGCGAAGTATGGTTGGCTTTTCATTGGAATTGTTATCAAGGCAGCAATTCTTCACACTGGAGTGGGAGTAACAACAACGTCTCATTTTATTCTATTCCATTTGACTCACAAATCAGGAATAGTAGCTCGTTTACTCACAAATGTCACTCTGGTTCCCTTGATGACAACTTGTTCATTTTGAAACGTATAATGGTAATTGTTTTGGCAAATCAAAATTGTAACCTTGAATTGGAAGTGCCCTAGTGTCATCTCAAGGATGATTTACCAGTCTTCAGTAGGATGACTCTCTGTTGGTTGGTTATCAATTAGGGATGTTAACATAATTGGAGTTCAAGAAATACTGACACTGCGAACATATAGGTTCACTGATGAACACCTTAGTGGACATTTATCCTTATGAGATGAATAACTGGTTTCGAATTGTATAAAACTATTTCTCTACAAGTTTAATGTATATGATATGTTAGTAGGTCCTTTAAGTTTTATGACATATAACTGACTGGATCATTGAATTATAAACAGGTGGAGAGAGGAGCTGCTGTTTATTTAAGTGGCCTACGAGAGAAATATTTTGGAGAAGTCTTTCTGAATGCTTCGAAGCATAGTGGAAGTTTACTGTCAGATGGAGCTTTAAGCTCTGTCCGGAAAGAATCACATTTAGGTTGCTATGACACAATAGACACTGATCAATCCATGGTACATGGGATAGGTAACAATTGGAGCTTTGAGAATATGATTCCACACAAGTTTAAACCGCGGAGGGGTTTCTATGAAGAAGGCTTAAATCATATTGCTAGGTTTGTAGAATCTTTTGAATCTCGAGCTAATGAAATATGGCTTGTCTTTCGATATGAGGGCATTTCGTTGTCAAAACTTTTATATACTCTGAAAGAAGTAGATAAAACTTCCAATGAAGAAAGGTCTGAGAACGAGAAGACTGCCCAGATGTTGCATCCATCAAAATGGTGGCATAGATTGAAGACGACGGAAGCAGGGCAAGAGGAGATGCGAAGTCTTATATGGCAGTTGGTATGTCTGCAATAGAGCAATTGATTGAGCTCTCTTATGGAGTCTCTCTACTTAAAAAAAGAAAGTGATATCTCAGTTTCTCACGTAGATGGTTTCAATGATAGTTAAGTTTTGGCATATTACATGAGTGATACGCCTTTCTTGGATTCTAATTTTGTGGATTGAACATGTGTCATTCCTCTGCTATGTAGACTGGCCACGTTTGGTTTTCAGAAGGCAGTTCTGAGGACTGGGCTTTTGTCCAAAAATTGCATGGCAAGGTTACTTGCAACAATTATGCTCTATGCAATATTCCTACTCCTACTCTATTAATGGTTAAGCTTCAATTGAAATTATTGAAGTAAACATTTACTTGTTCAAAATGTAGCCTGCTTCCAAAAAACAAAAATCTAACTGGTGTGATTATTGAGCTTATGTATCTATTGAAAAATAGTTTGTTTGTTTTTCTGTATTCTGCAACAAACTTCTCCAGTTTTATGTTCTTATTTTTATCTCATGCTGTCTTTTGGATGCTTTATCTTTTTCATTTATTCAGTTGACTGCGCTCAAGTCCTGTCATGACCGCAATGTCACCCACAGGGATATCAAACCTGGTGAGAGCATTGCCGTGTTTTCTTCCATGGCCATACAATTTATCTTTATCTACTTTGTTACAAATTGTCTCTGTATTTCACACTTAGAAACAGATGGAGTTGTAGAAAATGAAAGAGACAATTTTCTTTTTTAAATGCCACAAACATTGGTTAGGATGAACTTAACAGTCCGTATATTCCCATCTTACATTTTATTCTAATGTTGAAACATGGTCTTAGATATATCATAGAAGAACTGAGCTTGAGTTGGTTCTTAATGCCTTCCCCTTTTTGATTTTTGAACTTTGTGGTTTAGTGGGCTTTGCCTTCAAAATCCCTCTTTCATTTTTTCTATGATAATCTATTTGCAAATCAAATTGACTTGGCTTTTTTGCATCCACTGACCTATGGTGCTTTTATATCTGTAGAGAACATGGTGATATGCTTTGAAGATCAGAAAACAGGAAGATGTTTGAATGAGATTCCAAATGGAGATAGTAACTTCACCACTAAAATGTGTGGTAGAGTACATCTTATGGCTTTATTATGTAATCTGTGATTTCTGTTGCAACATGATTTAAGCTTATACTCATTTTGGTTCCAATAACCTCTTTTCACATGATACCCAGCACTCCTGAGTTGGGTATCCTGATGTACCGCTCGTGAGAAAATTTTACAAAGAGTCTCTTCTGGTTTATATTTCCTAAGATTGTAACTTTTGTCTGGAAGACAATTTACAGTGAATGTAAATAACCACTTACCATGGCTGCAGTTTAGTATACAATGTGAAAACATCAAAGTTTGAAGAGCAAAACAAAATTTTTCTTTCTGCAGCTCTTGTGAATGACTTATTTTATTTTTCAAATACAGCTTGTGAAGAACTTTTTTACACCGTGAAGCTTTTCACAAAGTTTGTTTTCATGCTTGAGATATTGTTCAAGCAAAAACTGAAATGCTTTGAAAATTCATTTTACTTCTATCTTGACGTGTTAATTTTTTGTAATCAATGTTGCTTTTTGTGCTTTCTGTGTTACAAAATGATTGTAAATTTTCCTCATATCAATCATCCAGGCGCATAATCGACTTTGGAAGTGCCATTGATGAGTTTACACTGAAGCATTTGTATGGTTCTACTGGACCTTCTAGGTATCTTGATAATCTTGTTTCCTTTTGGTTGCTATTTTAGGTTTAACATATTTACCTGTCATTATCCACGTTGTTCTTGAAACATATGTATTTGTGTATTTTCCAGAGCCGAACAAACTAACGAGTACACTCCTCCTGAGGCTTTATTGAATGCTAGTTGGCATCAGGGGCCGATAAGCACAAATTTGAAGTATGTGATGTTTATAGAACTGATTTAAATTTAGCTCAGTTGACTTTTAAATGAATGATTTTTAATGGATGTACTCTGATCTATTTAACAGGTATGATATGTGGAGTGTCGGGGTTGTTATCTTAGAGTTTATCTTAGGATCGCCAGATGTATTTCAGATTAGTGCTTATACACGTTCTCTCCTGGACCAGCATTTAGAGGGTTGGAATGACGACTTAAAGGAGCTTGCATACAAGTGAGTTTATCCTTGAGAACCTGATCCAGATGCTCTGTTTGTCACGTTGTGGAAGTGTACATATTTTAACAATGATGATTACAAGTACTTATCCGTTTCTTTTTTGTTTTTGTCTTCAATTTTGTTTTGCAGACTAAGGTCATTTATGGAGCTGTGTATCTTAGTCCCGGGGGGTTCTTCAAAACATTACCGCGTAACGGACCGGGTAAGTCTACCATTGTATTCTGTTAAAAATAAGCATAAAATTGGGCTCTGTTACGAATGCTTTTTGGTTTTTACACCACTCCTTGTTGTCAAGAGGATAGAATGCTGAATTGAAATGTTGAATTTTCCAACGTGAAATTTTAACCGTTGCAAGTTACAGACTTAATGAGATATCCTGCAATTTTATAGTCACTGGTGCTTCTTCTCTTTAAAGTATTCCCGTTCATACAAAGTATTAATGGGTAGTCAACTATTTAATCAATCAAAGATTGGAGGATGGTGTGTTGTAGAAAGTTTTTAAGTTTTTCTATATGTAGTCACAAACATCTTTCTTTTCATTTCCTTCTCCACTGAAACTCTTGGTTTAAATCAAATTAGCCCATGCAGGTAATCTGGTTATATATATATAACTAACGGGATATCTTGTGCGATCAGGTTGGAATATCACCAGCTACCTGGAAATGCTCAGAAGAATTCTTTTCCTATCAAATTAAGAGTAGAGATCCACTTAAATTAGGGTCGGTCTTGGATAATACTATCTGTTTCTTATCTGTTTTATGTATTCGGCTTTGCCTGTTCATCTGCCTCTTTGAAAATACTACAGGTTCCCCAATGTTTGGCTTTTGCGATTGGTGCGACATCTATTGATTTGGGACCCTGTAAGTTTTTTCTTGATCTGACAATGCAGAATTTTTCCTTGTATGTCTTAGACTTGTTTCGTACCTTAAATTCTAAGTTGCATATCAATTTTTGGGAATGTTGTTGTTCAATTCATCCTTCAAGATGGGATGTGGCCATTCTAGGATTGTCAGTCATTCACGCTTTTTTTTTTTTCTTCTTTTTTTTGACTAAGAAATAGTTAATTTGGATTGCAGGAGGAGAGATTGAGCGTCGACGAGGCTTTGCAGCATCCTTATTTCCAACCTCCCCCCAAAGGATGAGTTCTTAAAGCAATGCACTTCATTCACCGTCTTACAATGTATGTCCTCCTTTTGTCCGCATACAGGTTAGTACTAATGTTTTCAGTAACCAGGCACACAAAGTTTTGAGTTTTTAAGTATGGTATGGAAAAAGTTCCTATCAGTAATACATCAGAATCATATCAAATTAAGAAAACTATGATGATTTAGTAAATTTGATAAAAATATTTATCATCTAACTAATTGTTTTTTTTTTTATTTAAACAGAATGCATGTTTCGGACAAGGAATTAAAAAAAAAATTTTATTATAGGAGAGGGAAAAATGTCGGACACCCGCTTCACCGACCAGTAAAAGTGCAAAAATACAAGGTACAAAGGAAGGAAAGAACGAAATATTTTTGCTGTATCCACTTTTGACCAGTATCTATCGAGATTTCATTGCCTTGTGAATCGTGAATTGTGGCTGTCCTGGCAGGAAGTGTGCGCACAATGAAGTTGCCACTGGGCACTGGCGTGAATGTCAGACTGATTCTGATAGTCTTAGGAATTTACTCCCTCTGGTCCCAACTTAAATGTGATTGGGTTGGGTTGCTGTATCTGTTGGCCCAATAGGAGCTCGCCATTTTACCCCCAACGATTCGCCAGTTGACCGAAGCTATTTTAATTTTTACATTAGTTGACACACACAAAGAGAGAGAATTAATTAATCTTTATAGCGGAATTTTTTTTATTTGTTATTTTGAATTTATGTCCTAATACGCAAAGTAAATGTAAAGTTACATCTGCAATCACTATTTATTGGTGGAATTAGTTATTACGTGTTTGCTGGATACCGGAGTATGATGAAGAGAAGATTGTTATTATTTTAAAGGTTGGATATGCATTTTGAAAAAAAAAAAACAAAAAAAAGAAAACGAAAGTTGGATTTGCTACAGTTGTATCTAAATCTCTCCACCAGGCAAATGGGAAGTTGAGGACGCAGTTTAGTCAATGACTCCATGTGAATTTTCAATGTTCTCTTCTGGTATTCGTATCTGCACCAGCTTCATATTTACCCCAAAAGAGAGAGAGAGAGAGAGAGAGAGAGAGAGAGAGAGAGAGAGAGGGAAACGCAGCTTCTTATGAAATCTGTAACTGAGAGAACGGATGGACATTAATAAATTATATTACCAAGGAAAAAAATAATCTTGGACCAAAACTTGGAGCCCATGAAACAAAACAACTATGATTTGAGACGTTAAGTGCACATGCTAGTAGTATACATGGTGGTGGTGATACAATTTTCTTTGTACTGCCCTTTTTTTGTTTTGTTTTGTTTGTTCCTTTTTTTTTTTTTTTTGGTTTTTGTTTTTCTTCCCACACGTTCAAGGTTCATGGCTGTTTACCCTGCTGTGAAGTTCCAGCATTTCTTGATGATTAGGGTCGACAGAGAGGGCGGCTCGACAGTCTCGCAAAGCACCCATGACATCCCCAATGTGCTCATGGAATGCGGCTCTCAAGTGTAGAAGATGAAGATCTGCTTTGAACGCAATTGCCCTTGACAGCTCTGCGATTGCTTCAATTTCCTTCTGGTTGTCCATTAAAACTGTTGCAACCACAATCAAAACCAATGTCAACTTCAATACCTGCCAAAACGAGGCTTGTTTTGGTTTTATCTAACAACCTGACAGGACTTTTAGCCCCCAAAAAAAAAAAAAAAACGACAGCACAATATTGCAAGTAGTTTAATCAACACTTCCACGGTCAAAGGTGATTTTAACTCAATTATTTGTTGCAAAGGCTTTCAATGCAAATTTCGGAACTATTTAATAGCAAAATCACAAGGCAAACTTGAATTCAGAGAGATTAGAAGGATGAAAAGGGCATAGAACCCTGACCTGCAGCACGATATCTGTAAGGGTAAACCCGAAGTGGATCTAATCGGGTAACCATCTCCAGGTCTGCCTTGGTGAGTTCCCGATCACAGTATTCGGATCTCTTCTCGTAGGCAGAAGCATTGTTCTGAGCCTTCTCAATCAATTTAGTCATTTCATCGTACGCAGCATTCTTATCATTTCTGAGATAATACACCCGAGCAAGGCCTTGATGAGCTCGGGTATGCCGGATTTTGAGAGCATTGATGTAGCAATCAGCTGCCTGGTCTAACTTCCCACAGTCAACATAAACACTGCCAAGATTGTTCAGCGCCTGCCAATAAAAATTGATGACAAAAAAACGATTAGCACCTTACCAATTTACAAATGTAAAAGTTGGCCATCGCCAAAACTAGTTATCTAAGATCAAAATTGGATATTGAAAAGATGTAGGGACCCAAAGCTTTTATACATGAAAATACCCTCCAGGAAACAATTCTACTCCAGCAACAAGCTTGTAAAACAAGTATTTTAGAGGGACAAATATAAGTTTTAGAACTTCCTTCCAAAACATTAATTCAAGAACTATTCACAAATTGAGTTGCAGCATACAGTTGTGTAATCTACTTCTGCTTTGTTGGTCAACCAACATCAGCATTTTTCTTTCGGAAGAAGATATCATGTGTCGATGACAACTGGAAAAACATTTCGTAGGATGGTGGAGGGAGAAGATAGAAAAACCATACCTGACCTTTACGCAGCCTGTCAGAGGGGCACTTCAAGGCATCTTCAAGTAGGGAAATAACAGTTGACGAACAAGATGGGTCTGGGCTAGAATCAGCCAGCGCATAAGCTTTTAAGAAGAAGGCCTCAAATGATCTCTTAATTTCAATAGAATCCTCGGCCTTTCGTAGTCCTTCCTCACAATGACCTGTATCATATAAGATCCAACCCTCGTAGACCAGCCGTTCATGGTCACTTGACGCATACTGACGAGCTAATTGTAGACTCCGCATGGCTGCTTCAGGGCAGTTTAACCTGATCAACTACGGACGTAAGAATTCTACTGAAGTGGAAGGCAACAAATGCCAGTATTTGGTATTTACTATTATTGTTGTCGATCTAATTTAGAACATCCTAGGTTTTCTGGTACTAGTGAAATTCATTACAGTAATATCAGAGTAGCATGAAAAATCAATCCAGGTCATACCTGAGGAGAAGCAAAGACTGTCTAAAATATAGAACACCTTTTGCTGCATCAGATTCAAGCATCTGATAGATAACAGAGAGGGATCCGATATCATCCACAGACGACCACCGATCATATAGTTGTAGCCAGCAATCCGCAGTTGTCCAATTCTCAACATGCTCACGCACAAGAGTTCGGAGTTGGGATGCTGCCACCCGTCCTTCAAACATCCTGTACTCTGTAGAGAGTGTAAGAATTGCCTGGACATCGCAAATAGCTGATTGGTAATCCTCAAGAGCAAGATAAAAACAAAACCGTAGTTCCAAGCATTCAAGTGCCAGTTTAAATCCAAGAACCCGATTAATCTCTTCAAGTGCAGCTTGAACATTTTCTTTTCGCATTAAGGAAGCAGCACGATACATGTAAGGGTAAGTAAGAGTTGGGTCCAATTCAGTTGCTTTCTCAAGATCTTCCCACCTCTTGTCACCTTCGCAGTATAATGACCTCTCTTGATACATCCATCCAACTGGTGAAATTGAGGAAATTACAGAGCTGAGCTTCTCGTATGACCAAAGGATTTGACCCTTAATGCTCGCTAACCTAGCTAAACCTGCAACAGAGTAAATGTGGCCTGCGTTTAAAGCTCTCTCAAAAAGATGTTCTGCTTCATCATACTCTCTTCTCAAAAGCCTCACACATCCCAACTGATGAAAAGCCAGCATTCTCTGCCGGTCACTTTCAGCAAGTTCTACCAGCTGTTCTAGAAAACAAGCCGTTGTATCAGAACGAGGATCGATGTTTATAGCAACTTCACATAAAAAACAGTAGAGCGAAAATGAAGCTGGCCCAACCATTATCAATCTTTGTTGTCTATCAGCATGCCTGAATATTTCAACCACTCTGTTGTCGTTTAAACAATTAGGAAGATCATTTAAGAAAACTTGCAAACACGATGCAGCAAGGATGCAGCAGTTCTCCTCGAGAGCATATTCCAAAAGTTCCACGGCATCATCTCTAGACGAGACCAAAGACGCAAGTCTCCTATCACATGCATCTTTTAGCCTTTCACAACAGAACTTATTTGCAAAAACTAATATTTCCAGTAAAAGATCCGGAGGGACTTCACTTAACTCACCCGTCAAAGAAAATTCCTTGATTGCCCTCATACCTGATGCAGAGATATTGTTCTCAGACACATCAATGTCCTCACAAAGCGATTCTGTGAAACATCCATTAAGCATGGCGTGAAATGGAGCTGAAAGGCTAGATATTTTCTTCCTATCACAAACTATTTTCTCATCTCCAATTCTAAAAACAACGTTTGTCAGAATTTGGTTCCCATTCATTGACCTGGTCTCACAGGAACTTGAATTTAGACCGGGAGGAAGCTGAGACACAACATCTATCGGTCCAAACTCTTGTGCACATTTACCACAGGAAGCGAGCAAGTCGGCTATAGGCTCTTCTCCTTGCTTCTCATACTTTAACCATGCTCCAAAAACAAGCCTCTCATGAACGGTGCTCGACTTCTGCCAAGCGGCACGGAGGCTCCTCCGCATCAATTTGACTTCTCCAAGGCCTCTAAAGACCTGGAATTGTAACAAATACAGATTGGACCGTTCTTGTGGAGGACACGAATCAAGTTCTTCATGAATTTGAGCTAAAACCTCTACATAATCAACAGGTTTAAAAAATGGGAGTATGGCAGGCTCGGGGACCTTGATAAGTGATTCTCTACAATAAATTGCGCACCCCCAACCCAAACAACAAAAGGGGTAAAACAATTTTTAGTATACTAATTTAATCAATAAACACAGTTCATTCTATTGGAAAAAAAAAATTGAAAATATAAAAGATGAAGAGTGAGAAATGACTTACATAGATGAGGAGGATGGAGAAGTAGAAGAAGAGGAGGAGGAGTTTGATGAGGCTTTAAAAAGCTTTCCTCTTTCAACTTGTAGCCATGACTGTGGATTCAGAGCACTAAGCTGAGAATCTTTACAGGATTCAGAGGGAAAGAAAGTCCTCATAGTGCATAACAGATGAAACAACTCCCAGATCTCCACAACAGCCTCTTAGGATTCTCTTTCTTAAAAAACTCAAACCACAACCACCCAAAACAAAAATAACACAAAAACAAAAAAAGCTGCGACTATAACTGATCTCAATTCAAATACTCTAAAGATGACAAAATTTCCCCATCCAGGAACACCATTTTCTACAAAAACAAAACTGACAAAATTTCAAACACTCACAACATTCACACGGGCTCTCACCAAAACTTCCTAAAAACAAATTAAAAAGAATTAATCTTTATCGCAACTCACAAGCAAAAAGGCAGAATCTTCCAAGAGTTTCCTGTTCATTCAAATTGGCAGAAATAAACAACAGGGAAATCATATTTTACAACAAAAAAATATTTAGTCTCTATATAGAAAATAATTCATAAAGGAGTAAATCCAGAAAAGACCAAACTCCACAAAAATGGTTACGTAAGATCTCTACCAGAAAGGTGACGAAATCCACAACAGAGTCCACCCAATACGTCCAAAAAAACGCCAAAATACTGAAACGAGCGAAACAAGGAAGAGAAAATGGGGAAGACCCAGTTCACTTAGAGCTTGAATTTGCCGGACCCAGATCAAAAACAACGATCAGAGAGGGAGAAAGAGAAGACCCAGATCAAAGTTTTTTTGGAATCCAAATAAAAATGCCTACTTTAACTTTAGTTTTCTTTCCTTTTTTGTTTGGTGAAAGGGAAAGTTTCTTTTCCTCGTTTCTTTTCTTTCTCTCACTTTCCTTCCCTTCCGTTAAGAGAGAGAGAGGCCCAAAAGCCGAAAATCACAGCTACTGTTTGTTGAGTCTACCCAACCAAAAAAGAAAAGAGAGTACAATTTAAAAATAAAAATGATGATAATGTAACGACAATTTTATATGACTTAAAAAAATAATATTTTTAAAGAAAATAATAATAAATAATAATATAAATTTTAAAATATAGTAAACAATAACATAATCATGTCATAAAAAATTTTAAAAATACACCTCCTCTTATTATAAAAGTTAATATTAATACTAAGGAAAGTTGTTATTTTATATGTAATTACACATAATGATTGGAAATAGTTATACACAAAGTTTATTTTTAAGAATCTCATTTTAAAATACGCTCGTTTTTATAATATTGTGTAAAGGTCTATTTTCTAATAAACAATTGCTTGCATTACCTATTTTACCATTTCACCATATTTAACATAATTTTCTCTTATTAGATTCATTATTTTTTTTCCTTATTTATTCATCATTTTTCTATATTTATCTTAATGATTGGTTTTTATTACGGTGATTGTTTATAAGTATGATTTATGTTTTTTTATAATTATTTTTCTTAAGTATTTAGGTTTCTTAGAAACAAAGGTTCTTTATAATAATGTATTTTTTGTATTATTATTGATACTGTATTAATAGATAGTTTCTAAATAGTTTTTTATTTTTTATTCTTTATTTTTTTTTATAAAGAGATAGTTTCTAAAGTTTAAATATGATATGAAATTATTTATTTTTTATGGTAAGTACTAAATTATTATGATATTTTTTTAAATGTGTTATGTTTTTTTTTTTTGTTTATGAGATACTTTTTTAAATGTGTTATGTTTTTTTTTCTCTTTACGATATTACTATAACATTATTACTATAACATTATGATGTTTTTTCTTTATGATAATTAATTTATCATTATAATGTCTTTTTAGGTTTTAAATGTTTAATATTTCTTTACCGTATTATTTTCTAATATATTTATTTTGAATTTCTCTTTAATGATCAATTATGTATTATAATGAATGTTTTTCATATGTCATGAACTAATATGTTACGGTTCTTTTTTCTTTATAATAAATCAATTAAAATAATTTTTTTATAAAATATTTGCTTAATCTAAAATATTTTAGAGATTTTTTCTTTCCTTTTTTTTAATCAATTATTTATTTATTTGTTTTAATTCTTGATAAAAGAATCACGTGGTCTCTATAGTATCAATTTAAACATTCACGTATATAAAAAAATTTGATATTTTTTAAATCATAGTTTTCAATTTTGACATTTATAGAAATATCTAACTATGAACTTTCAATTTATTTGTCTCTATTGTAACCAAATATATAATTTTATTTTAGGTGATTTGTAAGTGTTAGGTAGCTAATCTAATTTTGTATATTGTAATTGTATTTATATGAGAACTCATTCATGGTGCTTTTTATTAATGAATTATTTATTCTTAATCCATAGATATAAGCCATTCCTCTTCTCTCTCTCCTCCTCTCTCTTTCTTTCTTTAACTAGAAACTATGAAGAAAATCCCATCTCCGGACATCAAACACCATGCATTTGGGTTTAGTTCACAAAGGCGAGGTCTGTGATCTTTACCATGGTGACCTCGCGAACTTGTCTATAGAGATCGTCGTCAACTTGAGAAGAAAACATGTCATTTATTAGTAAATCTATTATTTACTCAAAAATTTAAAGATTTACAATTTATCATCTTTTATAAAATCTGTTATAAATTTTAAAAGTGATTGTTAAAAAAAATGTGCATTTGCATTATGGCAAGCAAGGTCAATCATGAAAATGTAGATTTTTGGTGTTCGTGTGACAAATATGTTAAACGCTATAATTTTAATTAAAAAAATAAATAAAAAACAAGAGCCGATTTGGATTATAGGTTGGATTAGGATTTTCAGATTGTGGAGGTTCTAACCCCGGGAGTCACATTTCACAGTGGATTATGCAATAAATGCGACGTCGTAAATATAAACGGAAAGAGGCTGTAACGGTGTCGTATTCAAAGGCTGACTGGGTCTGGTTTGCATCAATAATTGGTGGGGTCTATGAAACAAAATTATTTAGCAAAAACTTTATAAATTATGGTAAGTGGGAATTATAAGAATGGAGACAAGGGAAGTCTTGTGTCTATTTCAATCATACCGTGTCAATAGAATGAGCGGAATCGCTGCAACGGGTAGATAAGGGCCCACTTTGGACACGTTGGATTGTTGGTAGTGTAGGGGCATTTTTTTTTCTTTTTTATTTTTTTGCCATTTTAAAGCTGAAAAAAAAAAAAAAGGTTGGATTTTTAAATTAAAGCCTTCGAAAATAAGGCTCTATCAAATCAGAAATCACAAATGTCAAAGATTCTGAAATGACCCGATTTTGATTCGAGGTCCCACTTTTCTATCCTTTTGAAAGTGGGGTTTACTTATGTATACAAAAAAAAAAAAAAAAAAAAAAAAGAAAAAAAGAGGAGTACTTTGTAATTTGCATGAATGCGTTGCATGTAACACATCCCTTTGCCCTTGAAATGCTATCACCAGCACATGCCATTCCTTCACATAATAAATTTATTTATTTTATTTAAAAAAAAAAAAAAAAAAAGAGCGAGCCAGCCAAAGTGCCGATGTTTTCGCCTTTAAATTCTCGGGAAAATGTAAGTCCAAATGACCAAAATGGCCCCAAGACATATTTTTATATATTTTCATTACATTTGTTGGTTCCAAAGTTCGTAAATGGCAAACGTCGACCATACTTTACCCTTTTGCTGTGAGGCACTGAAGAGAGCCAGAGGTAAAGATGGTAGGGACACAACAAACCCCCCCCAACTTCAATTCAAAATAAAGTAAAGTTTACGTCTTAGAAAGGCTATTCCTCTCTCATATGAAAGAAGAAACGTGCAATGTATGGGAATTTCATCAATACCTTCTTTAAAATTGTGACATGGTGCGTTCCTTCTATTTGCATATGTTTATATATATATATGTATTTTTAATATGACCTTTTTATTTGTAGTTTACACAACATGGAATTTCTAGATTAAAATAAAGTGCACTTATGATAAAAGGGATTGATATCATAATAAAAAAAATACCGTTGTATGCATTTATGTATACTGTCTGATTTAAATTATACATCAATATTTTGCTAATGTCTAATTCCATTAATCTTAACAAAAGATGAGATTTTGTATCTCAAGTTATTAGATTTCACCCCAAGGTATTTTGCCAATTCAGCTGACTCATATATATATATATATTATAATATATAAATATTTCGATATGGGAGACTTTCATATTATGATAGAGACTAGAATTAACGTAAGATAACATTAATTAACATCATATCGGCCAGACATAAGGGAAAGTATATAATGCTATGGAGAGACAGAGAGAGAGAACCAGAGTAAGCATATAAAGATAACACAAAAATGCTGTTGGTTAGATAGGGGGGGTGTGGTGAGGTGGGTTTGCGCTGATGCTTGATGGCGATGTGGGTGGGGACATGGTTTTGAGAAATAATTCTTTGGTCACTGTAAAATTACTAAAGCTAGAGGACAACTTTAATGTCTTATATCATATGAGAGTATCTAACATCACATGAGATGGCTTCGTATATTATTTGTTATTTGATAAAAGGTACAATCCATTTTATAAAAAAAAAAATAATAATAATTTTATTATTTTTTTCATCTACATAATGTGCTAAAAGACACCATAGGTGCCCCTTAACTTTATTCTTATAAAATAGTTGGGGGGTGGGAGGGGCAAAATAGACAAATCCCGGGGGAGGGGGGTGGGCAAATTATGTGGTGGGTATGGATTCGATTACCAATTTTCAACCATCATGGCGAAATAGACCACTACGCTTGCATACGTTCAATTCACACTCATATCATTAATAGTCGATTTGACCAAATTGTCACCATTCATTTTCACAAAAATATCATTATCCGTTCTCTGTCCCTACCGACCTGTTTTTTTCACTACTCTTCCTCTTCACTCTAGCTCTCTGCATCTCTATTCAACGCCAACATTTTTCAATCCCAAAAATCAATTTTGAGTTGGACCAATGTTACCATGACCAGCACTAGAATCATTAGTAGCCCCTTTTTATTTATTTATTTATTTATTCCTCTTTTCTTGGGAGCTTTCTACACATCCCACCAATAGTATGCGTTTTCGAACGTCAGATAGGACATAAAACTCACATCAACGAAACTGATAAAACATGATATAGATACACCGATAAGGTATTTTTCTAAACCTCAGTGTTGAATTCTCTTTTTCAATCATAAGCTGGGCCATGAAAACGATCAAGCCCGGGCCGACACGTCAGTAAGGCCCAAAATTCAGTTGGCCCAAACTCGAAATGTGCCTCCTGTTGCAAATGGATTAGAGGAAAATTGCGTGACAAAACTGATCAAGGTTCTTCAATGAAAGAATCCATACAATTAACTAGCTGATGTTTAGATGTCTTTGCATACAGATCAGAGATGATTGTAGATTCATTAGATCAAATTGCAAAAAACAGTTGCCAATCCTCCTCTAGAAAAGAAAAGAAATTTCAATAAGAACAACTACACTTCCCGTATAGCATGGTTCCATGCAAGTCCTCATCCACCATGCGACATTACTGATCCCCATTTTCCGCACTCTTGACGATCTGGAAATCAACAGTACAAACTCGTTCAATATCATTTCATTTCAGCAAAGACGGGTTCATGAAGGACGTGTTGGGTAAGATTGGATTAGAAACATGGCATCATTTATACCACTTCAAGAAGAAAAGTAGAGCTGAGGAGTAACAATTCAATAACCTTTTTCGTCAAGTCTGGTGGTGGCCGCCATTTGTTTTTGTTATTTCCGACTGAGTTGCTCCTGGTAGGTGTCTGAGGTGGTCTGGGGTTAGAGGGAGAGTTAGCATCACTTGGGTTCAATTGTGCGTTTGAGAATTGATCTCGGACAACCTGGTTCAAATAGATATCCAAACTAGCAGGGGAGCTCACTGCTACCTTCCTCTTGTGCTTAAACCTTCACCTAACAGTGGTGTGAGAACAAAAAACACGAGCAACTTGCATGCACATATATTTGACTTTCAAGAAGTGCATTTCATTCATATAGGATACCTGTCTTTTTTCTTCTCAAGATACCTCTGCACTGATGCTTTTCTACTTGTAAGCCCTACTTCAGTCGGGGGGGAAAAAAGGACAAGGCAACTGTGAGAGTAAGGAAAAAAGAAAACCGAAGTAACATGAAAAAGATGAATAAGGCGAAAGTCGTCACATAGTGTAAGGAACATTTTTTCCCCAAGGAAAAACCTTTGAAAAGGTAAGAGAATCAAGTGGTCAAATATCTTGTCTTGCATTGAAGAAAAGGGAAGGGTTAATACATATGTTAGCGGTTGGTTAGTATTCACAAGTTTTTGCTAAAAAGAAGGGAAAGTTCTATGAGATGACTAGAAGTATTTACCAGGGTTGTCTTCAAGAGATTTGTCACTTCCTTCTCTATGAACCTGATCTTTCTCTGCAACTTACACAATAACAAGAAAACACGATTTTGAAGAATTTTTCAGCAATTAGTCAGTTACATCATAAAGTTACTTAGGCACAACTTATATAAAAATACATCACTACTCAAATTCATAACAAGAAACTTAATGGTCTTTTTGCACAGTGAACCACTCAATTCCACCATGCAAGCTACCGAACATTTCTTTCATAGCTAAACATTCTATCCATAAGTCCAACTGGAAGAGTGTTCTAAGAGAACTAACTCAATCCTTGAACAAAATTTGCCATTAAAAGGCTACAGGAACCTTTTGTAAGAAAGTAAAGACTTGAAAACTTAATGGTCGTTGAAATGCACCTGTTTGCAGCTTTGGAAAGATCACATTAGGAGAAGCCGAACCCAATTTGATGCCGGCAGCGTGCAAGTGGCTTTGAAAGGGCCATAGTGCTGTAATCACTTCAGATGGAGCTGCATGAGGCAAAAAGAGAGGGCTTGCAGCAATCTGCATTACTATTCGCGCCTGGAAATGTAATATTTACTCGGTAAGGAATGTCATTATGTCAGTAAGTATCACATGTAAAGATTTTTCGTAAGTTTTTTCTTCATTACCTTTTCCCCTGAGATATCATCAAAGACATTGACTTTCCCACTGTAGAAGATCGTCATCTGTCCTACTGGCTCATTTGTTGCCTCCACGATACTGCGACAAATTTTAGCACTTACTCAGTTCTTTAAACAAAACATAATTAACTACAGAGTGGAAATCTGTTGGCTAAGATAATGCCAAAACATTATCCAAAAAAATTGCAAAAAGATCTTAGTAGTACTCAACAAGCATGCCAACAATGTCGACATTCACAAATGCGCGCGCGAGCACACTCATACTCACGTTTGGAATAGTGATTACCACAAAACTCAACTTTCCTTCTCTTTCCATAATTAACAGTCAAGATCAATAATTCTAGGCCACCCCCCCCCCCCCCACCCAAAAAAAAAAAAAAAAACCCTTTAAAAAAAGAGTCCACCATCCGATGAAATTTAAAGATCATATTTTTACCTAAAGCCCATTTCTTTGCTAACACAGAAGTAATGGCAGTATTAAGAAAATATAAATATAAAGAAAATATATACATGTGTATATATAGGATTTACCGGGGAGTAACGGCGTCGTTTTGAGGGGCAGCGACCTGGGTATCCAGAGCATCGGAATCTGAACGTTCCTACGAATTACGAAATTACGAAATTCGCTAAATTTAATTAGTAAAATAATCGAGAAATTTAGTAGAACTTAACTTTAATTTACAAGTGCGAAAAACAGAGGCGCGAGATGAAATTAAACAAGGCCTAGAAACGGACGTGTTTAGGAGCTGGGCTCGCCGGAATGCGAAGCTTCTCCTGTTCTCCGGCGGCGGCGGCGGCGGCAGGGGCGGAGTTGGAGTCCGACGTCGTTTCTAGCAGCGCTTTGAGCGAGATCACCTGCTGTATCGCCTGAGACTTGTTCCATGACGGCCTTCTCATCCCTGTATTATATACACGCATCATTCCTCACATATATATATATACATGTGTACATATATATATATATATATATATATATAGAGAGAGAGAGAGAGAGAGAGAAGTGGACCTTTCTGTTTGAGGAAACGGCGACAGTCTTCGCGGGTGAGCTGAGAAATGTCATCTTCCGTGAGTAGGTGAAGGGGTTTGTCAAGGGCTGACCGGGAAACTGCTTCTCCCGGTTGCATTCCGCCGGATTCTAGAGAGAGAACACCAGTAGTTCTCCGGGTTCGTCCGAGTACTGGACAAAATAAATTAAAACAGCTTGAGGCTTGTGAGTTGCGGCCAAATATCTGAAGAATCGTTAATTACATGTTAATAATGGCCAAATAAGAATTAAAGAATTTATGAGAGAGAGAGAGAGAAGAGAGAGAGAGAGAGAGAGAGTGTGAAGATGAAGAAGGGGAGTGAGAGTCACTGAGGGAGGAGGATGGTGGAGTAATGCAATGGGGGGAGTTGTTTTAATTTTAATTTTTTTTTAATTTTAATAATCCGAAAGGAAGCAACCCCAGAATGCCACGTTTATTGAATGTCCCACACTGGACTCTCTTGTCACCATCACTTCCCATCGCCATTTTACCCTTTTGTCCTCTACTGGGGCCCTATTTATTTCCTTTTCTTTTTTCTCATTTTTAAAGAATTTTTTTAGAAGGGTCCAAAAGAGGAATTTCATTCTATAATGCAATTTCCCATCTTGCATTATTGATAACAATTAATCTCTCAACTGTCTGATTTATTAGTTATTATTGTAATGGTTTTCTGTTATGTATTTCAAAATTTTAAGTTACACGTATAAATCAAATCCTTAATTCTTATTCATAATGAAACTATATATTTTAATCATATGGTAATTTTTATTAATATTTTGTTATTTTATCACGTAATATTCACAAACGGGAAAAATAGTGAGTGCTAGTGGGGGGGGGGGGTTTGAAGTATCGAAATTTTGTTTTTCTTAGTAAATAAGAATTGCCGAAAAAATATATGCTAAAAAATGGATAACGAAAGTCTTTAATCATGTAAAATTATTGAGTAAATATAGGGGTGGCAATTCGTGTCACGTGTCGGGTTCGTGTCGTGTTAGAACCGTGTTGATTTTTTTCTTCTCCGACCCGAACACGACCCGCGACACGAACACGAAACGAAACCGCGACACGAACACGACACGAACCCGTCACGGGTTGACACGACACGAACCGAAATTGACCCGCGACACGAAATTGACCCGAAATTAACACGAAATTGACACGAAATTTGACCCGAAATTGACACGAAATTGACACGTGACACGAAATTGACTCGAACTTAACCCGAAATTGACACGAAAAGTAACACGAAATTAACCCGTGACACGAACTTGACCCGAAATTGACACGAAACGTGACACGAAAATTGACACGAAAAAAATGGGTCCAACCCGAACACGACACGATTTTTTTTTCGTGTCAAATTTTCCTAACCCGAACACGACCCGACCCCTATTTTTCCCAACCCGAACCCGCAAAATTCGTGTCGTTTTTGAGTCGTGTCGTCGTGTCGCGACCCGTATTGCCACCCCTAAGTAAATATATGGAAATAATTAAAAAAGTAATTGTGAAAAAACGACCCTGCGATTTTAGTGAATAAAGAACTTCCCCTTTTTATTTTCACAAATTCGTTTTAGGAAACAAAAGTATTAATTATAGAGTTGCAAAAAAAATTAAAAAAAAAACGAATAATTCTCCACTAGAGGGATGTTCTCTAATATAACATATATCTTTACGTCCTTTTGAACTATTACATGTCATTATTTTGTGTACTGAGTGATATGTGAGTTGTGTTTGAAAACTTACATTGTCATTATTACTCTGCTTAAAAGACTATAATATCATTTATAAATTTCGTTGGTTAAAAAGTTAGAGTTTTATTTTATTTTATTTTATAGTGAGACTATAAAGTTTTATAATTTATTACTCAAATAGTGCTTCACTCACTATTGGACTTAATTTATATGGACAAACAGTTCATTTTATTTGTTGGTGTCCAATCCTTTCACAAAAGTCCTTAAAAAAAGGGACTACCGAAGAACTAGGCAGAATAAATGGATTATTCTTCCCCTTCAATATTTGGTTCAAATTCTCTTATTATGTTGATTAAGATATATGAACAAATCATTTTACAATAATTTATTACGTGAGGTAATAGCATTCTCCGAATAATACAACATTCTTTACTTCTATAATCTATTTTTTTCACTTTGGTAACTATATATATATATATATATATGAAAACCTAAAAAAAGGGGAAAAGAGAAAATAAAGCGACAAAGGTAATTAATTTTTCGTAATTATGTATTAAACTCAACGAAAGATGTGGAAGCGCATGCTACAAGGCTCGTACAGATTTGGGTCTGATAGATCTCCATCAACCAAAGTACACTAGTGCACTTTTTTTCAATTCTCAGTTGCATAATGAGGACACGTGTCGTGTAATGGGGGCAAAGGAGGTCAGTGGGCTCCAC
Organism: Ficus microcarpa; assembly: GCA_025413485.1. NCBI lineage: Eukaryota > Viridiplantae > Streptophyta > Magnoliopsida > Rosales > Moraceae > Ficus > Ficus microcarpa. Next base: position 3,310,159 of record CM046384.1, on the reverse strand, counting down.
AAGAAAGCATGTGCAGGTAATGGGTCGAGGGATGGGAAATGGGCCTGAAACCAACAAATTTGTGGTACGGAAGATAAAAAGAGACTGGGCCCGAGTTCAAATTTGCTATCATATTTTTTATAACCTCACGTGATAATAATATTTTAATAATTCATCAATTTATTTAAAAATTTTTAAATATATAAATTATTTTTTATGTGATTTAATTTTTAAATTTAGATAATTTAATATAATATTATTAGATAGATAATAAATAAAATAGAAAATTTGGGATAGCATATCTTAATTCTTGAACGGATGGTCCACAGCAGTTGTTCGCCCCCTCCACCGCCACTTGTCATCTGCATTGAATTGGAGGGTAAGAGCCAATGGGCTTTGTCCATTTCTTCTTTTCACCCTATCTCTTATCAAGTATTGACCTTTTAATTGTTCTCTGACCCCACTTGTCTACTACTCACTCGACACTCGACAGTGATCTTCTTGCAATCCACAGCTAATCCTTGCACTTTTTTTTTTTTTTTTAAAATTTAATAATATTACTATCTTTCTCATTTTTCTATTTTTTTAAAGAAAAACTTAGGGTACAAATTGTATTGTTGTTCACTCTCAAAAAAGAAAATTGCATTTGTACCATATCAATAAATATTGTAGTTTTTAAAAAAATTGTATTTAAAAAAATAGTATAATTTTAGTTATATGATTAACTTATTAACTGCATGATTTATATTGAGAATAATTCTCGAACACAGTTTGCGAAGTTTAATGTGAGACACTCACGAATTAGACTCAAAAAAATTAAGATATATATAAAATAGCTACTCCGTGGGTTGAGCCAACTTTTGTTTGTATGAGCGAGCTCTACCCAGTCTAGCTTTCCCCATAAATTATGGGAAAAAGAAATAAATAATATTGTTACAGTAAATAATTAAAACAAATAATAAATTTATTACGATTTTGTTTGATATTTTAATTTTAAGTCCAACTAAACTGTATTTTTTATATCAATTTTTATCATTTTATGAAAAGTCAATATAATTTATAACTAATTTTTGATAAATTAACTAACTCCAACTTAAAAATTTAATCTTTAACTGACGAATTAAACGTAAGCTAAATAAATTATTCACCTAATAATAAATTATTTATTATTATCTACTTTATATATTTTAGAATCAAGTTGTTTACTTCTTTTATTTTATAAACATGCTATTTACTACAATTTTCGTTCAAGGGAACATATTTGGGGGTCCAACGATCCGTTTGTTTACTTCTACTAATATAATCAAACTTTTTGCTTCTAACAAAACAAACGGTGACAAACAATTCATTAGGAAAAAAAAAAACAAAACAAAACAAAACAAAAGGAACAAAACACATTTAGAAGACTGATAAAAGAAAGAAAGAAAGAAATAAATAAAACAAACAGAAGAGAATTCGTAACTTAAAATCTTAATACAAGCTAGATAGGGGAAACGGCAACCTTGTAACTACGTTGAGGTACCTTCTTTAAGTGGGCCCATATGAGGTCAAAATAGAGTGGAAATTGTGCTACAGCGAAAAACGATACTGGCAAGCAGGTCACAGCATACACAGGAAACGCTGCGTATTGGAGTTTATCTTGAAGCACAAAGAAGTGGCCAGCGCAAAATGAGACCAACATGGAAGCTATGGCCACGAACAGAGATGTCAACCCTACTAGAAGCTTCCTCGGCAGGTCTCTTCCAAAATCGTTTTCTTGGTACCTTGATGTGAGTATGGCTAGGAACATGACCACGGATGTGACGGAGAAGCACAAGGCGATTAGTGATGATATGGCGAACACTTCGAATGCCGGTTTGTCTTCGAGTGTCGGTTTTCCGCTTTCCGAGTCATTACCTCCCGGAACGGTAGTGGATGTGGCGAAAGCGACGGTGGCGATTAGTGCGGCGACCACGGAGCAGGACTCTGAGGTGTTTGTTAGCCATTCACCGCCGGCTTTGACGAGATCCGTGTGCGTTTCGGTGAAGATGTCCTTCGCTGTCTTGCGGTCGTTGTTGTAGCGGACAAAAAAGTTTGGTGGCATTGATCTTTTCACAAACTGCATTAACAAACAACATAAAAATTCCAAGCGCAAAATTTAGTAACACAATTACCGGAATTCCCAAGTTGTCTGATAAGATTATGATTTCGTTGGACTCTCAGGTCTAAATCTAAGGTTTCGTTTAGATGAAGTGTTCATTTTTTAAAAGAAAAATTTTTTTATTTTAAATGAAAAGTCTTTTCATTTTGAGAATAAAATGACGTTTGGATGTATGAAAAATTTTATTCTTGAAAATAAAATATTGTTTCAAATGAGAAAAAATGATGTTCGAAATTGTGCATCGTGGGAAGATTTTAAAAAAATTTACTTTCTTTTTCTAAAAGAGTATTGTACAAAGTAAGTTTAAAAATATAATTATATTTCTTTTTCGAAACGAGAGAGAATGATGAAAAAAATAGAGACAAACATTTTTTTTTTCAAAAATTTTCCAATTTCTGAATTAGACCTTTGATCCAAATAAAGGATAAGTTTTTCATTTTAATTTTTGTTATTTTTTTTAAAAAATCAATAAAAAATATAACTAATTTTTGAAAAATTAATCAATTTCAACCTAAAAATTCAATTTTAAATCTATACACCAAACATAAGTAAAAAAAAAAACGGAGACTTGTTGTAAACTCGGGAAACTAAAAATCTTACCTCGTACCATTTGATTTCCCACTGCATTTGTAAAGCAGCACCTGGAATGAGCCAAGGTTTGTAGCCTCCCAGCATGGCCGCAAGATGCAATGCACTGTTCCCTTCGTCGTCCACTTGCTGAAACACGCTATCTTTCAGTATGTTTCTCTTCAGCAGGAGCTTGTACACATGTGGTTGCCTATGCTCCACTGCCAATAGCACTATATTCTTCTTCTCCGCGTTCATGTCGTGGATCGCCACCGGGAAAAGCTCTAGGATCTTCTGCACCATCTCAGTCACTCCATTTTTCGCCGCTATTAGTAGTGCCGTCTCCTTTTCAATTTCAATGCACTTCGTACCCTTGCCTTTTCCTGTCAGTAAAAAAAGGGAAAACATGAGCTTGTGTTGAGTTGACCAATCAATTTTGTCAATCATAGAACAAACTTTTTTTTTTTTTGATATTTTGTTTTTCTTTTCGTCCTTGCCTTTACCGTTCTTTTCTTTTCCATTGTTCCGTTGGCCAGTTTTTGCAGGATCAGTACTAGGGACATGAAGTGTTGGCTGATCAAATATTTCACTTGCAAAAGTAGCATCTCCTCCATCAATGATCTCGTAAGGCTTTGTCTCGCCATCTTCTTTATGCGACGTCACTGCCTGTGGACCGGTTCCGGTATTCTCGTACTCGTACATTGAAGCACTTTCTAGGAGCTTATTCATTATCTGGACAGACCATATATGCTTCTCTTTCTTTTCCCTTACTTTCGTTATCATCCTAGACCCTTCAACAATTGAATAAAGAGAAAAAAAAAAAAGGAAAAAAAAAAAGAAAAGGAAAAGGGCATGAATTCTGCTTGTAATATTTAAAAGTCACATTTGTTATATAAATATCTGTTCGTTATGTCTCTGGATTCGATTTCATACCGAATCCAAGGATGACTAGCAATGCCTTGCAAACAATCTTGACAAGGTTGAAGCAAGTGGTGTAATTAGACGGAAATAATTGATGCCTTCGAGCTTCACGGGTCAACGGCTGCCCTGTACAGAATTTCATTATTTTTGTAATCTTAAGGCTTGTTTTTCAGAAGGGAAAAAAGAACACTGAAGATACTTTAATGTAAAATCTCAAAAATTAACAGAGTGTTATCAAACAAGGTTTGATTTTGACATTTTCTTTCGTCTCAAAACAGTATAAACAGAGTAAACATGCATACCCTTGTGTTGGTTGTTGAGAGGAGATTTTGGTCCTTCAGGGTTCTCTGTATCAGCTCTTTTGGATTCTTTTGCTGCATCATCTCTGACAGTACTCACTACACCCAAAAAAAAAAAAAAAGGGGGTCATGGTCAGCCGACTGATTGTTTGAGTACTCGTAATATGATTCTGATAATCTTTTAAAAGGTTAAACATGATTAGCTGACATACCAACATGAACGGCCTTACTCAGCAACTGAAATACATCGACGCAAGTTTTGTAATTTTCTGGATAGTTAGTCACTTTCTTTTCATCCTCCGATTTTTTGATTTGTGAAGGTGATTCTGGCTTGAGCTCATCCACAAATGTACCTTTTCCATGTAACCACAAAATAAAATAAAATAAAATAAAAATTTTAACTTTTAGATTTTCTTTTGTGAAACATTTTCGCAATTATACCATTTTTGACTTACAATGGTAAATGATTTTATCCCATGGTCCGAGATTGCTGCCACTTTTGAAGGCGAATGGCTTACTTGCCAAAATGTGGAGTGGTGAAAGTCCATGTTCATCGACAGAATTCACTAGTGGTTCTCCGTATAGATGAATTATTTGAAATGCCAAATCTATCATAGCACAACAAAAAGTAACTATCAAGTTCAATTGAAGCATAAATATTCGTGCTTGAACTAAAAATTGTCCCTTGAACTTTTAATTTTCGTAACTAACTTTTTAAACCGTCCCAATGTGATCAAAATTGATAACACTATTTAAATTTGTGACTGCCGTGAAAAAAAAAAAAAGAAAAAAGAAAAAAAGAAAGGGTGTTGATGGTGAAAATTTTGAATTCATAGGATAATTTACCAAGGAACAAAAAGTCCAAAGGGTAATTTGCCAAGAACTTGTTATTTTTTTCAACAAATTGCCCCGTAAGTAAGTGAGATTCCTCACCAAAATACTCGCCGGCGATCGCCCAATGCAGAGCAGTCTGACCGTCGTCTCTGCGGCAGTAAGAAGCACCAAGTTCCGATCCACAGATGTCATGCAGGCAAAGGAAAGCTTCTTTCTTTCCTCGAACAGCGGCAACGAACAGCGGCGTTTCGGTGTCCTTGTTGCGAGAGCCAACCAACGAATGCTCGACATCGGCAATGCACTTGCACATCCCCACGTTCCCCATCGCCGCCGCAAAGTGGAGAGCGGTGTTCCCTCTGTCGTTTCCGATGTTAAGCACGGACTCAGGACGACTATGCTGCTTCACGATTTGCTGCACGAGCTTTTCGACGAAGTCATCTTGGCAATCGGATATCGCCACGTGCAGCGCCGTGTCCCCTGACCTTGTGATCTTGGCATGGTGAGCCCTAGGATCCCTCTCGTATATTTTTACGACTTCTTCCCATTCACCTCGCATGGCCTTATTGAACAAGTCTTTCTTGATCTTCTCCATTTCCAAGTGCAAGCCCTCCGGCTCCACATGAGAAGCCATGATCGATCTCAAGATCAAACGTAGTGCTCTACAAACTCCTGTGGTATTGTTGTTGGTTATATAACCAAGTAACGTGAAATACATGTAATGAAATGGGGTCCAAATGTTACAGATTAATAAGAACAGCGTTTAGTGCACTAAAGTCACTGGGAATAATACTTTAAAATGCAAAAGACTAAAAGCAACAGAGTGGAGATCTTGACTGGATTTAGTTAAAGACAGAGGCTGAACAGAGAAAAGAAAGCATGACCTGTTATTAAAATTGTTGATTTATGTATGTGCCAGTCTTTGGTAGCAGATCAAAGTCGAGTGCTTGCTTAAAACGGGGCATGTAAGACTTGTATCTCAAGTTTTGTCTTTTTGTTTTCATTTGTATCTCTAGACAAGTCTCTGCATTGTTTCGGATGAAATGAAACTTGTATATCAAGTAACGTGTGTCTCGAAAAGTCCATTTGTGTTTCACGCCGGAGTTATATGTTTCTTTATCTTTGTCAAAAGATCGCATTCTGGAAAAATTAAAGGAGGACAGATCTTCCTCTCTCTCTTTTTTTTTTTTTATATATATTTTTTAAATATATTGTCAAGAGAAATATTCTTATTGTAAAGTATTGTAGTATATAAACGTGTTAATATCTTTGCTAATTATTTGGTTTTTTAAACATAATTATTGAGTTCTTTTGAGTTTTGTTGTTTAAGATTTAGCTTCTGCATTATTATTTTCAGGATTGCTTGTTGCTTTTGTCATTGACATTGATTTAAAATGAATATTGTTCTTTGTTTGTGTTAATCAATTTAGCTCTTTCAATATCAAAATTCGTGTTGTTTAATTAGAACAATGACACATATTCTTGCCATCATCTAACAAGTACATGGACGACCTCTTTCAAAATAAGTTACCTTGTTTTGGCTTTGTCCGTTGTTGTTCTATTCACATTTTTAAATTCTACCATTCTCATTTATTTTGCCTCGCTCCATTTTTAAATTCGTGACTCACTCTATTTGTTATTTTTGTTTCAGGTTAAAGCTACCCAAACACACTTCTGCTCCTAATATTAATCACAACTCATTTTGTTTTTTTGAAATCCCCTAAGTTAATTCCTTTTATTTTGTGGTTAAAATCTTTTGAAAATAATTAAGGTCATCTGAACTATGTAAGTTTTATTTTATTTTATTTTATTTTTTTGTTCTCTTTGTACTCACCCCAAGAAATTGTTCACTAATTTATGTTTTAACTTTTTTTTTCCCTCTAGGAATCTATGTTTAATTTGATGAAACTTACTAATTATTTTCTCAGTTGATAATTTACTTATCTTTAGTTTTTCAGTTCACAAATGGTCAATTCATTACTCCGGACTTTAAAAATCTTATCCATTAGATAAATTTAAATAGAGATGGATCTCATACTTTCTAAAGGAAATTAATAAAACATGATACTTCTAATTTTGTATTCTTTCATCTTTTTTTTTTTTTTTGCTTCTATTAAATTTTTTTCCCAAATGTATTTTTGCTAAACTTTTTTTTTAATACTATTTTTATAATACTTCATAATTAATTTGGCTGGGCCGAGTAAGATTCCTTGGCAAGCCCATGCTGAATTAATCTTTTTCTTGGTACCGCGCGAGGTGAGGATAGCGAGGAACATGATCGAGGAGGTGACTCAAAAGCATAGGGCAATCAGCGAGGATACCATGAAAAGATCGAAAACATGAGCTGGTTTTCGAGCCGGTTTTCCACTTTTCTCATCTGTACCACTAGGAAAAGTGGTGGAGCTAGCGAAAGCGACGGCGGTGATGAGACTTCCAACAAATCATTTATAAGCATTAACATTTTTTTTAGTACGTATAAGCACCCCATGTACACTCCTATTATATTAACTAATATATTACATATTAATTTTTTGCAAGCATTAACATTAATGTATGGCTAATGTTGACTCCAAGTTTCTTATACCACGTGACGTACGTAATGAGTAAACTGCTATTTTTCAATTAGTTAATCTATATATTATAAATAGTAGTCATATTTGTACTTGGCCTCCAAACTGTAGATTGATTTTAAAAGTGCCTTTTGTCTGTTTAGAACTGTTTATCATGCTTCCTCGTAAAAAAGAAACTGCTCAAAATAATGCCCGTCTACTTACTTTTATATAATTCTAACAGATTTGCTAATGTGGCTTGCCATCAAGGGCCACAATAATCATATATATATATATATATACACACACATACGTAAAGTCTCATGTCCAGTATGTCGTATGGTATTTGGTAATATGATCTTCAATTACAGTGAATGTTAATTTATGTAGAAAGAAATGTCGTTAAAATGAATGTAAATTTTCTTTATTTTACATTTTCTTTCTGCATAAATTCACAGTTCTAATAACTGAAGTTCACAGTCATAGTAATTGATTTTCATATTGCCGGATATCATCCAATATCAAAAAGAGACGGACTCTATATATAAATATATATATGAGGTATATAAGTTTGAAGCTATGACTAACGAAGAATGCTAGTATTTTTACATAAATATATATAACCTCGATGGATAAAAGGAACATGATAAAATATTAATTACAAATAGCAATTCTCCTTGAGAAAACCAAACAGTACCTTTAAAAAAATAATTTTACGAATACATAGGATAAAAAGGAGTACTATTTCTTTCTTTGATATCGGTCATGCATGTTTTAAGGCCTGCCGAGACAAACCCAAAAACTAGTGAATCCCAATCTTATTCTATATTTTCCTATTTTTCTTCGTAAAACCATGAACCTAATTCTTATAAGTTGTTATTTATTGGTACAACGCACATACATTTACATATCATGGAGCAAATATATGCGTACTGTGTGTTTATATATAGCTAGATTAAAAAAGACCTCCTATATAATCATGAAGCAAATCAAAACGGACTCAGAAAAGTAGCCCGAAAAAGATCAAGATACAGTGGGAGCTGGGCTACAGCAAAAAGGCAAACCGGCAGGACATAAAACGGAAAAGCTAGGTGTTTGAGTTTATCTTCAAGCGCAATGAAGTGTCCGGCGCCAAAGGAAGTAATCATGGCGGCTATGGACAGGAAAAGCGACGATAAACCAACGAAAAGCTTCGTCGGCAGGATTTTGCCGAAGTCCTTTTCCTGGTACCGGGACGTGAGGATGGCGAGGAACATGCTCAGGGAGGTGACGGATAAGCACAGAGCGATCAGCGACGAAACCGCAAACAGCTGGAACGACTTCCGGTTTTCGAGGGTTGGTTTGCCGGTCCGGCTGTCTGTGCCGCCCGGAAAGGTGGTGGAGCTGGCGAAAGCGATAGTGGCGACGAAGGTCGTCACGACCGAACAAGACGTCGATGTGCTCGTCAGCCAGTGCTCGCCGGCTCTGACCAGCTCTTTGTGGGTTCTGTTGAAGATATCCTCTGGCGTCTCTCCGTCCTTGTTCGCCCGTAAAAAGAAGTGTCGTGGCATGGACTCCTCCACAAACTGCGAAATAAATAAAAGATGAAGAGCAAATTTTTTGAAACTAATAATCAAAGTTGTTTAAATAATAAGTTAAAAAAGAAAAAAATTTATGTTTCAACAATGATATTGTATTGTAATTCATTAGTAATTGAACTTGTAATAGATAGAGAAATAGTATAATAACTAGGTTTTTTTTTTTTTTTTTTCCCTTTATAACAAGAATACAAAAAATTTATTACCTTGTACCATTTGATTTCCCACTGCATTTGTAAGGCAGCCCCGGGAATAGGCCAGGGCTTGTGATTATCTTGGTTGAACATAGCCGCGAAATGCAAGGCACTATTCCGATGATTATCGACTCTGCGAAACACGATATCTCTTGGGATTTCTGGATGCCTGAGCAATAGTTTATACACTTGTAACTGCCTGTGCTCTGCTGCCAGTAGTAATATATTTTTCATATTCTCGTCCACATCATGAATTGCCACAGGATAACGCTTGAGTATTTTTTTCCACGATTTCCGATATACCATTTTTTGCAGCAATTAGTATGGCTGTTCCCTTGTGCTCCTTTCCAGTTGCTTTCTCATCCTCATTTTTCTCCTCTTTCGTGGCATGATCTTTCTGATCCCCTGTATGAAACAGAAACCTTTCTGATATAGACCCAAAAAAAAAAAAAAAAAAAAAAAAAACAAAGAAACTAAAGAGAAAATTCTGGTAATTCGAAGAATCATAGCCTCCCAAGATAATTATGGTTCGTTCAAGGGAACCAAAACCACCCACACAAACTTTTTGAGAAAAATATTCAGCACCCCTTTCTCATAAATTTATGAAGTTTAAATACAAAAAGATTACACTTGATCCCATTACACCGAATAACTAACACACGTACATATTGTATATCCTATAAAACAGGAACAAGTTACAACCAACAGATACTAAGAATCTTATTTAACGTAAAAACTAATAAAATATTACAATAAATAAAATAGAACAAATAAAAATAATAACCTAACTTCTAGGTTCGTAACACTCTTTCTTTCAGTACCACGTAACTGACTTACCTAGAGCGCACTACTAACAAAAGCAACATTCTATAATTTTCTGAAAGAGAATTTGTTGGCACTTATAAATCACTCAGGATCTACTTATGGTTCTACCAGTATACTCCTTCTGAAGGCCCTATGGTCAATTTGTCCCGTGAAAATTGTGTGTTTTTGTCTAAGCACTTGGCGAGTCCCGCATTAGGAGGAAGTGAGAATTTTAAGTGGTTTATAAATGCCTACAAATTCCTTTTCAATAATAATTGTTTGGAAGTGGTAACTTGGTGAGATCCACTTATTATTTCACTAGTGTCCTCCTTCTGAAGGTCATATGATCAATCGTCTCACTGAGAGAATTGTGTGTTCGTGTCTTTATGTTTTACCAAAAGAAGAAAAAAAAACATTTTTCAAAATTGCATATGATAATAATTTGCATGCTTCTTATGAACGAGAGAAGTTGAGATTAAAGTTGATATCCCTAAGACCCTAACATCAATCTGTGTGTGTATATATTATATGTTGAGAGAGAAGTTACACATAACGGGGATTACCTCCGAAAATTACACTATAAGGATATTGACCATGATCACGATCAACTGCTCCAGTCTCGTGCCGGTTTGCTCCAGACAGTTGGTCTAAGCTGTCGTACAAGTTTGCAAATTTTAAGAATGCATCCAAGACTTGGACTGCCGACACATGCTTCTCTTTCTGTTCACGTATGATGTTTATCGTCGGATATCCTTCAAACGTTAAAAACATAAAGATAATAATAATTAGGAAGATGTACGTATTCGAATTAAACACCGTCATTAAAGTAAGAACAAATTCTTGAGTTCGAGTATGTAAGCGAATATATGCATAAGCAATCTTGTTTATAAGATCTATATACTACACCCAAATCCTAAGTTGTAATTATCATCTATATAATAAATTATTAATTATTATTATTTTTTCGAATAACATGTTGAGATTCGTACCAAATCCAAAAAAGATAAGTATTGCCTTGTATACAAGTTTGAGAAACTCAAAGCAGCTGACGTAATTATCCGGGAACAACTGATCACGCCTTTGAGTAGTACCATCGGAGGGTGTCTGTTGGTTCCCTGTACAAATATGAAAATGTTGTCCCCTTTCAATCTTCTTGCCGAAATTGATTTTGAAAGAAAAAAAACATAATTGTAATACCTCTTAACTTTTTTCTCGATTCATTGCTTTGTTTTTGAAAGCTATAAATGTAATTTGAATTTAAAATCCTCATTTCAATGTTATCTCTTTTGCATACTATATCGGCGTTGAAAAACATTTTTATCATTTTTATAGCATAAAATTCAAGATTTTTTTTTATTTAATGTACATGTCTTGTTTTAGGTAGCACTACAAATGTAAAAAATATATTTTATTAACTTTTTAAGGGAATTTTACGTCATTTCGTCTCATTTTTTCATTCACAAAATATGCGAGAGTTGAAATCGAAATAGTTTTTAAATTCAAAAGATGCATTTATAGCTTTCAAAAACAAAATGATAAATTGAGAAAATAATTAAAATTTGGAGGTAAAATAACGTAACTAAAAAGAGAGAGAGAGAAAACTCGTATAACATTATATTGCCCACCTCGATGTGCATCTTCTTCAGAGTTCTCCACATCTTTTTTGTTCTTGTTAGGTTCTGATAAATATTCAAATAATAATTGAGCTAACAAGAGAGAGAGAGAACTCGTATAACATTATATTGCTCACCTCGATGTGCATCTTCTTCAGGGTTCTCCGCATCTTTTTTGTTCTTGTTAGGTTCTGATAAATATTCAAATAATAATTGAGCTAATAAAAAAATTTAAGGAAAAAAAATAAAAAAGTATAAAACCTAAACTATTAAAAAAAGATTATGCCATACTGATCATCACGCCTGGTTAACTTGTAATCATTATTTTCAAATCAACTGATTACATCATTAAAAAATCAACTTCATCTGAAGATGGAACTTGTAATTAGAAAAAGGTGTGGTCATAATCACCAATAATAGTAGCACAACGATTTTTAACTTTACTTTCGTCTACAAAAGTAATTCTTTAAAAATACAGAGAAAAGCCGACTGTGGCAGATTACCAATTCCGAAGGCATTCTTCAGCAATTGCCAAATAAAGAGGGCGAAAGTCCCAAAGCAATTGACGAAAGTTTGATAGTTTTCTGGACAACGGCAAACATTGTCTGTGTTCGTGCTCTCTTTGTATTCTTCGAGCTCCTTTATATATATACCTTCCCAATATAGACGAAAAAAAAAATTTTAAAATTAAATAAGAAGAAGAGTAAAATTCTGTCTTTTAAATAACACATGAATATGTTCAATTGTTAAGTACTTACATTTGTAAATGAATTTGTCCCATCCTCTAAGATTGCTACCACTTTTGAAACAAGAAGGCTTGGTCGCTAAAGTATCAAGAGGCGAAAATCCTTTCTCGTCAACATAATTAACTAGATTCTTATACAAGTTGATTATCTGAAATGCCAAATCTGTGAAAGCCTCTAGACAATAAGTTCATAGTGAACATAATTAAAAAAAAAAAAAAAGAAAAAAGAAAAAAATTTACTACTATAAAGTGAATTTTGAATTACACTCTGATCATGCACCCAACCACTTGAACTATCACCAAATGGTATAATGAACATAAAACAATATATATAGCGTAATACAATTAAGTAAATGTTAATAATATTTTTAGATATGCTTACCAAAATGCTCTTCGTAGATTGCGCAGTGCAGAATAGTCTCACCCTTATCTTTCAGGCAATAAGAATATGCGTCTTTTTCTGGGCAACTAGAGATGATATTGTGTAGGGAAAAGAAGGCCTGCTTTTGACCATAGAGAACAGCCCGGAAGAGAGGAGTCTCACCTTCATTGTTACGAATGCCCACAAGCGACGGATCAACACTGGCGATGCACTTACACATTCTCACATTCCCCATGGCCGCTGCGAAATGGAGAGCGGTGTAACCTCTCTCATTTTGCATTCCGAGTGCTTCTTGCGGTTGATTGTTCCCCGATATGAATTTGACTAGTCTTTCCACGACATCTTCTTTGCCATTAGAGACGGCTAGGTGCAATGCTGTGTCGCCTGACCTCGTGATCTTGGCCTTGTGAGCCTCAGGATTTTCTTCGTACATTTTCTCGACTTGTTCCCAATGACCACTCATGACATTCTCGAACAGTTCTCTCTTCATTTCGTTAAAACGCTTTGAGGTTTCCACGGACGACGTCGAAGCCATTTAGTTTCTCTTCTCTGTCTCACTCTTTTTCTCTCTTGTGGCTAATTTGAGTATGTAGTTATTCTAGTAACAATAATTGATCTTACATAAGTACATATATATATATATATTCTAGCTTTAATTTTGCAAGTGGAAGATGAGTAATAAACAATATTAAATAAAAAGAGAATAACAAAACTCTCTTGTAGAGTACTGAAGAATGGAACAAAGTAGTTTGATTCTTTTAGTTAAAGCAGGGAGAACAAAGTAAAGCATGGATAGTTCGCCTGTCCAAAAGCAAAAGAAGAAGAGTTTGTTGTTCGTTTTATTTATTTGTTTATTTTTAAATATTTATCAAACCTCGAACTTTAGTTTACAAATAAAAATTTAAAAAAAATATGAAAAATAAAATTTTCACCACTTTATTATACGTTGTCACCACTTTCTTTCAGTCACCATTTCTAATCAAAATTGCTTCGTAATTAATTCCTGACCTTTGCAAGCGTAGTATAAAGTGTTTCTGAAGATGAACATTGTTAATAGTTCAGAAAAAAAGGGGGGAAAGAAAAAAGCAAAAAGAAAAAGAAGGAAAGAAGATCATTTTAAATAAAGAAACGGTATGTCTTTACAATACGAACATTCGAGGAAACAACTTTGCTTGAGAATTAAATAAAGCCTGTGTTCCGTGGTTCTCGTGTTTCTTGCTGGAATTTAATATGCTATTTTAATTTCTCTCTTTATCAAGATTGATAATCTTAATTTATCATTAACAGTACCGATTTTTGATCCCGATTCATAAAGAAATTAGGGCATCCAATTTATTAGAATTGATACAAGTGTTAATCCTCGATTAGTATTGCTGCAGACTGATTTTGCAACAATATTTATTGCAAAATTTTTTCATGAAAAAAGTGTCGTTTGATAAAGACTGATCATTCCCAGATTGTCCAATAATTGATGCCTTTTTGTATCTTGTTTGAAAAGCTAGCTATAGAATTCGTTCAATACTGGTTTATACATATTAGGATTAAAATTGAACAAATGAGCTTGCAGTTCAGAACACTAACAATGGTAATTAAATGATTCTGTGCAATGCTCTAATATTGCTTTCACACTTACGCCAATGGCTTACTCGCTAAAATATGGAGAGGGAAAAGTCCTTGCTCCTTATCACCATTATTCACAAGTTTCAGGTAGAATTATTTTAAATGTCATGTCTGCCAAAAAAAATGGCAAACACAAAAACATACAAACAAATATTTTCAGAAACCTATTCAAACGTAATTTTACTCCCTTTTTTTTTTTTTTTTTTTTTTTTAATTCAAACCAATATGTCTAGAAATACAATCAAATACAAATTCAAAAAATTATCTCAAAATCATTCTCAAAACATTTTCATTTTTATTTAATATTAAGTATTAAATCAATATCATAATGCTCCCGAACCACGTGGAAAAGTCCTCTTTATCCATGCTTTTCTTTTATTGTTAAAATAGTTATAAATATGAGAGAATAAATTTATTCCCATCAACATCAGCATAAATATATACATTATTTGAAAAGAAAAACAAATGGTTTGAAAGTAGCTGCAAATTAAGAAGTACAATTCCAACTTGAAACTGTGATATTCAGAACGGATGCACATATGTAGCTCGTACAAGATCAATATAGAGTGGAAACTGGGCAGTAGCAAAGAGGTATATGGGTGAATATGTCGCTAAATAAAACATAAACGTAGCATTTTTGAGCATATCTGGTCGCGCGAATAAGTGGCCGGAGGAGAAAGAACCAAGCATGGCGGCAATACAAATAAAGAGTGACGTTAAGCCGAATAAAAGTTTCCTCGGCAGTTTGGTAGCAAAATCGTTTTCTTGGTGCTGCGACATGTGGATGGCTAGGAATATCAACAGTGAGATGACTGAAAAACTGAGGGATACAAACGATTCGTTCATGAAATGGTTAAACTCGTAATTTCCCAGCGGATTCCGTTTGCCGATACCATTAATATCTTTCTCATGGCTGCTGCCCGGATACGTGGTGCAGCTGGTGAAAACGACGGTGGCGATGACGGCGCTCACGACGGAGCAAGCAGTTGATGTGGTTTTTAGCCATTCGCTTCCAGCTTTGACCATTTTCTGGTGGGTTTTGGTGAAAATCTCTTTGGCGGTTTGGCCGTCTTTGTTCGGGAGAACAGAAAATCTTGGTGGCATGGATTCCTCCACAAACTATGCTTGCACAAATTATAAAAAAAAAATTTTGTTACGTTGTAAAAATTATTTTAACAATATATCTTAACTACGTAGCTTGGCCTTCATGGAATTTGTTAAATTTTGTTAATGATGTACATGACAAATTAACCATTTTCCAGTAGTCAAAATCTTACTGGAAAATTGATTCTAATATTAGAATTTTTTTTTTTGGATAAAAAAGTACATACCATGTACCATTTGATTTCCCACAGCATCTGCAGGGCTGCGCCGGGGATAGGCCAAAGCTTATTGTTGTCTTCGTGCTTCGCAGCTAAATGCAAAGCAGTGTTTCCTTGATCATCCACTTTGTGAATCACAGTCGGGACAGTTTTATACTTCATGAGCAACCGCTTGTACACTTCCGAGTGCCGGTTCTCTGCCGCCAGTAGTAGCATGTTCTTCCTATCTTTGTCTGCGTCGTGAATAGCCACGGGGTAACGCTTAAGAATTATATCCACGAGCTCCGCCACTCCGTTTTTCGCTGCAACTAAAATGGCCGTTTCCATATTTGGTTTTGCAAGGGTTTTCACCTCACTCTTCTCTGGCGGATCCATCGTTTCCTTTGTCCTATCTACTTCCAAAATATAATAAGGTTAGTTTAACAGAATTTTTAGGAGGTGTTTGGTGTAGTAGTTTAAGTTGAGAAATTTAAGTTTTAATAGTAAATTTTTTGAATTTTTAGAAAGGACAAAAAATTTTTTAGAAAAAAGATAAAAATTTTTTGGAAAAAAGACAAAAAAAAAAAGGTTTAAGTTAAATGATTTGAGTTAAGGCACCAAACACCTCTTAAAATTTTTAAACAAGACATGATGTGATTGATTAAACATATCATTAAACAATTTCTCAGTCCTCCATTAGTCACATCACAACTCGACCGTACAATGTATGTTGGTATATGTGTGTAATACATTGAGTCTAAAAAAAAAGGAAATTCATTTATTTTTTTGTTAAATAAAGACGTACAAATATAATAATACGCATGTGTTTAGTGGTACAGTTTGGATTGTAAAATTTAGATTTGAATTGAATTGTACGTTTGATAATGTGTTTGAATTATTGGAGTTAAAAGACGTAAATATTTGAAGTGTGTTCAGAAAAAAAAAATTAATATAAAATTTGTTTTGTTCATCTTAAAATTTTATGTAATTAAAAAAAATCATTCCATTTGGACTTGTATATTTAAAGTTATAGACTTTTAAAGTTTGAGTTACAAAAAACTGCAATATTAGTTATGAATAGTGAAACTGATGCTGACTTTTTAGAAAAATAAGATAAAAATTTAGTTATAATTTATGATTCAAACTTTAACACCAAACACCCCTGATATGGCTTCAAATTTTACCTTCATTGTTAAGAACTGAAGTAATTTCACTGTGGTCACCCTCCATCTCGATGCCTGGAGACTCTCCATCATGATAAATAGAAGAATGTTTTGTGAGTTCATCCGCTATCTGGAGCGCCAATAAATGCTTCTTCTTTTGTCTTCGTATGTTGTTTAACCACGAAACCTCTTTTTTAAGAATTTAGAAGGGAAAAAAATGGCCAAGAGGAATAAATTAACAAACTTCATAATAAGAAATGCATATAACAAAAAGTAACAAATATATTTGTTTGAAAGGATGACTCAGTGTCACACCGTATCTATAAATGGCCGGGATTACGTTGCATACAAAATCGACAAACCAATCAAAAGGGGAGGCAATATTATCTTCTGAATTGCTGTGAGAAGGCCTAGTAGATGATGATCTGTTGTTTGCTGTAAAAGAAAAAAAAAAAGATAACTATTGAATTTAACATTAATCATTCGTACGTAGTCTAGATCAGAGTACTCAGATGGATCGCTACTCTACCTTCCTTCTGTGGACCCAAGAATTGCGAATTTAAAATAGGTGTTTGAAAAAGAGAAAAAGGAGTGTAATTCAAATTTTAGAAGTGAGAAATTTTTTTTTGGGAAATTTTTTTTAAATAGACAATTTTTAAATAGAAATGACTGAAATTTTTTTTTTTAATTTAGCAAAATAGTTGAGGGGTCGTTGAAATGTTGATTGAGACATCTGGTCATTGATAGTCATATAGATATCAATTAATCATGGTGAATCAGTGTTATATGGTTAATTACATTGAAAAATTGATTGAATGTTTTACTAAAAATAGTCATTTTTCTAATGTTAAAAAACTTAAAAAATTAAAAAAAAAAAAAAACTTAAGTGCCCATTCAGCTATGTATTTCGATTTTTTTTTTTGTTTAAATAATCCAATTTAAACTGCTTATATGGTTTCGGATTGGGTATTATTCAAACGCCCCTTGTTATTTTTCCTTTCTTTCTAAAAATGTTTCTTATTTGTCTCTATATGTAATTATAATAACTAGGGAGAAAAGATAATGTAAATAACCATTATAGTTATGTAAATGACAAGTACTATATATATATATATATATATGAGCATAAAGCATCGTGAGCGACACACTCTTCCTGTACCTGCTTGACTCTCCTCATCATTTGGTGTTCTTTTTTTACCAAGTCCTAGCATAGTCATTGAGAATAAAATACACACACACACGTGTGTGTGTAGAGTAGTTAATTAATCAGAAAAAAAAAAAAAAAAAAAAAAAAAAACTGGAGGAATCACAAAATACGTTCACGACGTACGAATCTCACCAACCGCCTTCATCAACAACTGACTGCAATCGATGAAAGCCTTTTTGTTGTCTTCTGGACTACCGTGATCACTGATCTCTTTTTTAGGCTTGTTTACAAAGATATCTTGCAATCGGGGAAACAAAAAATAAATAAATAAAATTTATTACTTGTGTAATTACTAGTTTTTTTCTATAATTTTTATTCCGTACTACATATTTCAAACTATTTTTTTTCTTCTAAATTTATATTAATTACTAGTAGTTCTTTATGAGCATGTGTTAACGAAGTCGCAATTTTGATACTTACAGTTATAAAGGATTTTTGACCATCCTCGGAAATCAGTTCCACTTCTGAAGCAAGAAGGCTTCCTCGCTAAAGTATGAAGAGGGGACTCTCCCTTATCATCGACACTATTGACTAGTTCTTTGTACTCGTTCAATATCTCAAGTGCCAACTCTGTCAAGCCAAATATAATTAGCCGTTGTATGTACCCTTTCTAATATAAGTACCATTGGGCTGACCCAGATTATTTATTTATTTATTTATTTATTTATTTGCATTTGAATATCATATATAATCATAGGATGAGTTTCATGTCCTCGCATATATTTTATGACTGCAACTTTCTATTTATTTATGTGTAATATGGTATTATTTAAATTTGTCGATATATATTCATTGAAAAATTTTACACTAAAATAAACTAGTTTGTTACCTTACCATTAAAAAAAAAAATAGAAATACAGTTTTATAAAAGTGCTAGATAGGAGACTAAATTATATATTTTTAACTGCATATATTTACACTTACATATAAGAAGTAATAGTTTGGATGCAAACATACATTATATATATATATATATATATGCACTGTCATGTAAACATTAAAATGATCAGACGCGCACGTACCTAAATCCTCGACATCTAGTGTACAATGTAGAATAGTTTGGCCATCTGATTTTCTCCTGGCGAAGGAATTACGTTCTGATTGGGACAAACACAGCTTATGAAGGCACCGGAAAGCCTCTTTCTGGCCGTAGAGAACAGCCAAGAACAGAGGGGTCTCGCCCTTGATGTTGTGTTGCCCAATAAGCGAACGATCAGCGGTTGCAATGCACTCGCACATCGACACGTTCCCCATCGCCGCCGCTAAATGGAGAGCTGCCTGTCCTGTTTCATTTCCAATTCTGAGAGCTTCGGATTGCAATTCGGGACCATGATTTTGAATGGCTGCAACCAGTCCGACGACGACGTCCTCTTTGGCGTCGGAGACCGCCAAGTGCAACGCTGTGTGGCCCGATTTTGTGATCTTCAGCGTCGGAGCCCTTGAGTCGTCCTCGTATATTTTTTGGACTGCTCCCCATTCACCTTCCATGACATTTCTGAACAATTCTTTTTTCAAGATCTCAATATCCATAATATTATAACTCGCAGTTATACTACTAGAGCTGGTCGCAAGCTATATAAATTTTAACAATTTCTTTTTCTGTGCAAGATATTGTATTCTAATAATGGATATCAGTCCCTGAGCTCTCTCTCTCTCTCTCTCTATATATATATATATGTACATACATGGACATACGGTATTATGTCTCATTTTCCTTTACAGACAAAAATGAAATCGAATTATTTTCAGTTTTGTTCTAGTGACAAGAAAAAGAATAATGCTTTCATGCAATTTGCCGCCAATTCCAAAGAATCTCTTAACCCTGAAGAATAAACCTACATGATATTCATCCCCCAATTGAACTATCCACCACTTTTCATTTATCCTTTCCTAATTAATTGCTAAATTTATGTAGACTTAATCCAATATCAAAGTAAGTGCATGCAGGCTAATTGGCCTAATGGTATCCGCCTCAAAGAGGTCTAATATTGTTGGAATATCACCTGAAATTTATCTATTTTTTTAAAAATATAACTTCGTTTTTAATTTTTTTTTAAATTTATGTACTGGGTACTTAGGACATTCTATCTAATTAAAAGGTTTACTCTGGTGAGTTATCCAAACACTTTTAAAATCATTCTCAATTTAACATTTAGTCATTATGGCGTAATTTACGAGGAGAAGTGAGTAACTCAAGCCCTTTTGTGTCTTCCATCAAGATCTCATTGTGTCAAGACCTCAATTTACAAAGTAACTCATTCTTAATTTTCACCATGGATTTTCTAAGGATCACGATATACAAGGGCTTATATATAGACCTATGTGTGATGTTCTCGGTCCAAGGGTCAATGTACGTGGCTAAGTCGATCTAGAATATTACCGCTTGTTGAAGTCATGAGATTCCATCTTAAAAGGTTAAATGACTAGGAAGATTAGTAATCCAAGCTGTTTTAGATCCCATTTTTAATTTTATGTGCACTAAATGTGGGACCTTTTGTTTGCATGCTTCTAACATTAAAGTCTCTTGATATTTTATGCTGGCTTTATTTTTGTAATACTCCGCTGGCTGATTAATTAGTACTTCATTTCTTCATCAATTTCCTATATGAAGAGCCTTTGTGAAGATAAAATAAAACATGATTCACGAAAAAGAACAAAAGAAACTCTCTGGACTGGGTGACGTGCAGATGCTACAGTCGAATTTTTCCGCCCCTTCATATGGGACGCAAGAAAACTTATTATACCCTAGGCGATGTTCCATAAAAGCTTGAAATATATCTTTAACAAACACGAGATACACACCTCGCCTATAAATATACACACACACACTCATATATACATATATATATATATATATATATATATTCCTTCTCCAATTGTTGATTTCCATACGGGAGCTAAACCACATATAGTCACATGCTCCGCGGCCGTAATATGATGTGATTCATAGTTATAGAATATTAACTTCGACACAGTTTTAAAATGTTCGTTTAAAAAATATTCTATTTTAAAAATGAATATTTTTGGATTGATGTTTGAGAGAGAAAAAAATAAGTATAATGTAAATTTTGAAAAGTTGAAAATTTTAAATTAAACTGAAAATCTTTTTGAAAAGTTGGATTCGAAATTCTGTGCCAAACAAGCCGCAGGTAGAATCAATATATTATTTTTCAACTTTTCAAGGATAAATTCAAGAAATAATATAGAAATAATCAATTTTTAACGGCAAGGAAAATGATAGAAATGTAAAGTATTTGAATATTTAATTGAGAAAACAAAATACAAGTTCACTGAGAGGCTGAGTGGCGCCGCCCTGCAAACAAGAGCTAAAAGAAAGCTTATGCTATTCATTTAAAGGGATTGCCAAAACTGACTACCCCACCCGTTTCATAATAGCAAAGTTATAATCACAATAATTAAAAAAAAAAAAATAAAACAAGCTTTAAAAATCAAAATTAAGGATATAAGAATTATATTTCTAAAATGTGAGTGCCCTTTGTAACTTCGCCGCTGCTGTAATTATTATTATTTTTTTGGTTGAGCAAATGTTTATTTGTTGTTTTTTTTTTTGTTTGCATATTTTTGGGCTCCTAGTATTTATTTTTTTCTTTTCTTATTTACGCCATTCACGTGACCACCCCCAACAGAGGGGGAAAAGAAAAAAGAACTTATGACAGAAGCAACATTAATCAACATACTCTTATCTCCATAAAAAAAAAATCCAAAAACAAAAACAAAACAAAAAATATACACACACGTTCATTTTTTTTTTTGGTCCACTCACTTGAGTTCCTTATTCAACAAATTCCAAAAAAAAAAAAAAAAAATCAACCTTACAAAGCGCGATTCATACATGTAATTAATGATTTATGATCCGAAATAATTAAGTTGGAACAAACTCCACCGGCTCAAGCTTCGCCGGAGCAAGACTATTTAAGTAACGTGCATGTGTCAAACTCTACAAGAAGTTGAGGGACACAAATGCTATATGAAAAGCTTTAATAATTCAGGATATTGATGCCACTATTTGTAAAGTCAAGGATTAGGTTACTACTCCGACAAACTTTAAAACAATTTAATAAATAAATGAAACATAAAGAATACATATCACGAGTTCTACTATAATAGCACCACTTTAACTTTAATATAACAATAATTAGAGAGCCGGATTACACACACGCACTTGAGGAGCAACGAGGATAAATCCATGGGAGGATATATGTTGAAGGAGGTCAGCGTAGAAGTGGTTGCGGAGGCTGAAGCCATGAAAGAAGAGGACCACAGGGAAAGTTCCCTTTGTGGTTGGTGTAACGATTAAGAGTGGCTTCGGAGGTGGTTGAGAAATTAATTTGTGTCCACGTTAATGAGTTCAGATGGGAAACTTTCCCTACTGAAAACCCAAGTCACAAACTTAAGGCTTCTTCTTTTAGCTTCCAAGACCGCCGTATTCTAATTACTCTCTCTCTCTCTCTCTCTGTTTATAATCTGTCAGTACTCTACTCAAGGGGTGCGAAGAGCCATTTGCTTGTTCTCTCATTTATAGTGCGGAATTTCGCCACCATTTAAAACGTCGGCGTGGGCATGTCCGTGGGCGTGGTCTCTTTGTATTCCTCGAGCTCCTTTGTGTATATACCTTCCCAATATACACGAGAAAAAAAATTAAAATTAAATAAAAAGAAGAGTAAAATTCTGTCTTATGAATAACACATGAATATGTTCAATTGTTAAGTACTAAGCATTTGTCCACTCCTCTAAGATTGCTACCACTTTTGAAACAATAAGGCTTGGTCGCTAAAGTATCAAGAGCGGAAGATCCTTCCTCGTTAACGTAATGAACAAGTTCTTCATACAAGATGATTATCAGAAATGCCAAATCTGTGAAAGCCTCTAGATAATAAGTTCATAGTGAACATAATTTTTTTTTTTTTAAATTAAAAAAAAAAATTTTACTATTAAGAAATGAAAAGTCAAAGATTTGAATTTTGAATTACACCTTGATCACCGAACTACTTGAACTAGCACCAAATGGTATAATGAACATAGAACAGTATAGCGTGATACAATTTAATTAGCCAAATTATTAGTCACTGTTAAATATTTTAGATATGCTTACCAAAATCCTCTCCGTAGATTGCACAGTGCAGAATAGGCTCGCCTTGATTTTTCCTCCGACAATAAGAATATGCGTCCTTTTCGGAAATTTTTTGCAACTAGAGATGATTTTGTGCAGGCAAAAGAAGGCCTGTTTTTGACCACAGAGAACCGCTCAGAAGAGAGGAGTCTCACCTTCATTGTTACGAATGCCCACAAGCGACTGATCAACACTGGCGATGCACTTACACATTCTCACATTCCCCGTGGCCGCCGCGAAATGGAGAGCGGTGGAACCTCTCTCGTTTTGTATTCCTAGTGCTTCTTGCGGTTGATTGTTCTCCTTGATGGATTTTATAAGATCTTCCACGACATCATCTTCGCCATTAGAGACGGCCAGGTGCAATGCTGTGTAGCCTGACCTCGTGATCTTGGCCTTGTGAGGCTTATGAATTTCTTTGTATATTTCCTTGACTTGTTTCCAATCACCATTCATGACATTCTTGAACAGTTCTCTTTTCATGTCGATAATATCCTTTGAGGTGTCCATGGACGACGTTGAAGCCATTTGAGTACACTTATTTATTCTAGTTTTAATTTTCCAAGAGGAAGATGAGTAATAAACAATATTAACTAAAAAGAGAATAACTAAACTCTCTTGTAGAGTACTGAAGAATGGAACAAAAATTAGTTTGATTCTTTTAGTTAAAGCAGGGACAATAAAGTAAAGCATGGATAGTTTGCCTGTCCAAAAGCAAAAGAAGAAGAGTTTGTTGTTCGTTTAATTAATTAATTAATTTTTTAAATATTTATCAAACCCTGAACTTTAGTTTACTGATAAAATTAAAAAAATATATGAAAAATAAATTTGTCACCACTTTATTGTACGTTGTCACCACTTTCTTTCATTCACCACCTCTCATGACGCTTCTGAACAATTCTTTCTTCATCGTCTCAGTGTCCTTTTCTATGGAGGATTCTACCATTTCTAATCAAAATTGCTTCATATTTAATTCCTGACCTTTGCAAGTGTAGTATAAAGTGTTTCTGAAGAAGAACATTGCTAATAATTCAGAAAAAAGAGGGGGGGGGGGGGGGTGGGGAAGCAAAAAGCAAAAAGAAAAAGAAGGGAAGAAGATCATTCTAAGTTAAGAAACGGTATGTCTTGACAAGACGAACATTTGAGGAAACAACTTTGCTTGAGAATTAAATAAAGCCGGAGTTCCTTGGTTCTTGTGTTTCTTGTTGGAATTTAATTAGCTCTTTTGATTTCTCTCTTTATCAAGATTGATAATCTTAATTTATCATTAGGGCATCCAATTTATTATAAATGATACGAGTGTTAATCCTCGATTAGTATTGCTGCAGTTGATTTTGCAACAATATTTACTGCATAATTTTTTAATGAAAAAAGTGTCGTTTGATAAAGACTGATCATTCCTATATTGTCCAATAATTGATGCCTTTTTATATCTTGTTTGAAAAGCTACCTATAGAATTAGTTCAATACTCGTTTATACATATTAGGATTAAAATTGAACAAATGAGCTTGCAGTTCAGAACACTAACAATGGTAAATAAATGATTCTGTGCAATGCACAATATTGCTACCACTTACGCAAATGGCTTACTCGCTAAAATATGGAGAGGGAAAAGTCCTTGCTCATTATCACCATAATTCACAAGTTTCAGGTAGAATTATTTTAAATGTCATATCTGCCAAAAAAAAAAAAAAAGGCAAACACAAAGACATGCAAGATTTATACACTGAACGAATATTTTCAGAAACCTATCCAAACATAATTTTACTCCTTTTTTTTCTTTTTTTTTTTGAAACCAATATCTCTAGAAATACAATCAAATACAAATTCAAAAAAAATCTCAAAATCATTCTCAAAACATTTTCAATTTTATTTCATATTAAGTATAAAATCATTATCAAAATGCTCCCAAACTACGTGGAAAAGCCCTCTTTTTCCATGCCTTTCTTTTATTGTTAAAACAGTTACAAAATATGAGAGAATAAATTTATTCCCATCAACATCAGCATAAATATATACATAATCTGAAACGAAAAACAAATGGTTTGACAGTAGCGCTGCAAATTAAGAAGTTCAATTCCAACTTGAAACTGTGATATTCGGAATCGATGCTAATATGTAGCTCGTACAAGATCAATATAGAGTGGAAATTGCGAAGCAGAAAAGAGGGATGTCGGTAAAAAAGTCACTGCATGCAACAGAACCATAGCATTTTTGAGCTTATCTTCTCGCGCGAACAAGTGGCCGGAGCAGAAAGAAGTAAGCATGGCGGCTATAAAGAGTGATGTTAAGCCAATTAAAAGTTTCCTCGGCAGCTTGGTAGCAAAATCATGTTCTTGGTGCCGCAGTGAAGATATCTAGGAACATCATCATTGAGGTGACTGAAAAACAGAGAGGACAACAACGAAGCGTTCAAGAGATTGTTGAGCTCGTCATTTTCCGGATTCAACTTTGTTTTGATGTCGAAATGATTTTAACAATATATCTTAACTACGTAGCTTGGCGTTCATGGAATTTATTAAATTTTGTCAGTAATGTACATGACAAATTAACCATTTTCCATTAGTCAAAATATTACTGGAAAATTAATTCTAATATTATATTAAAAAAAAAAAAAAAAGGTTCATACCCTGTACCATTTGATTTCCCACGGCATCTGCAGGCCGGGGATAGGCGAAAGGTTATTGTTGTCTGCGTGCTTCGCAGCTAAATGCAAAGCAGTGTTTCCTTGATCATCCACTTTGTGAATCACAATCGGGACAGTTATATACTTCAGCAACCGCTTGTACACTTCCGAGTGCCGGTTCTCCGCCGCCAGTAGTAGCATGTTCTTCCTATCTTTGTCGTCCACGTCGTGAGTGGCCACGAGAAGAAACGACTAAGAATTATATCCACAATATCCGGCACTCCGTTTTTCGCTGCAACTAATATATATGGCCGTTTCCATTTTTGGTATTGCAAGGCTTTTCCCCTCATTCCCCTTTGGCAGATTCATCAATTCCTTTGTCCTATTTTCTATTAAAATATAAAAAGGTTAGTTTAGCAGAATTTATGCAAGACTGATTGATTAAACATCATTACAGAATATCTCAGTCCTCCACTGGTCACGTCACAGCATCGACCGTGTAATGTATATATGTAAGTTTGTAATACATTGAAACTAAACTAAAATAATAAAAAAACCACACACACGCACACACACACATATATATATTATATAAGATAATGTAGTGTCGCTTCAGATTGTACCTTCATTATGAATAGCTGAAGTAATTTCACGATGGCCTTCCTCTATCTTGGTGCCCGGAAGCTCTCCCGGGTTTTTGTTGTGATCATAAATAGAAGAATGTTTTCTGAGTTCATCCGCTAACTGGAACACCAATAAATGCTTTTCTTTTTGTTGTCGTATGTTGTTTAACCACAAAAAGCTCTTGTTTAAGAATCAAAAAAAAAAAAAAAACCCAAGAAGAATAAATCAACAAACTTCATAAGAAATGCATATAACAAAAAATAAAAAAATATATATGTATGTTTGAGGGGACGATTCACTGCCACACCGTATCCAGAAATGACCAGGACTACGGGGGTGTTTGGTACATTGGTTCATCTCATCTCATCTCAAAATTTTTTTTATTTTTTTCCCAAAAAGTTTTTGTCTTTTTTCCAAAAATTTTTTTGTCTTTTCTGAAAATTCAAAAAAATTTACTGCTGAAACTTAAAAATCTCAACTCAAACTACTCCACCAAACACCCCACGTGTCATACAAACATGCCAGACTGATCAAAGCGGGAGGCATTATTATCTTTTGAGTTGCGGTTAGAAGGCCCTCCAGCCCTAGCAGATAATGATCGGTTGTTTACTGTAAAAGAAAAAAAAAATTATTGAATTTAACATTAATTATTCGTAGTCTAGATCAAAGTACTCAGATAGACGACTCTACCTTCCTTTCTGGACTCCAAGAATTGCGAATTTAGATAGGGGTTTGAGAAAGAGAAAAATAATCAGTGTAATTCAAATCTTTAAAATGATATTTCTTTTTGGAAAAATTATGTCAATAGACAAATTTTGAATACTTATTTCAAGAACTGGACGAATTTTTTTAATTTAGAAAAATAGTTGGTGGGTCATTGAAATGTTGATTGACACATCCGATCATTAAAATGTGAGTGCCCCGTTGTAAGTTCACTGCAGCTATAATGAAATTGTTAAGAGTTTGAGTGCTTATTTCATTTTTGAAAGTTGTAAATTCTTGAAACACTTGTACACTATATGATAGAATTACCTTGATTAAAATGAACAAATTATTAGATTAAGAACTGGTAATCAGACATTTTAAAGTTTGGGGACTAAAATAAAGCTGAACTTATATTTAACGGATCAAAAATAAAATTGTGGATCTCCAGCTAGCTTTCTTTCTTCACAAATCTCCAAGGACATTACGGATCTTCCTAGCTATAGATTTTGTAAATAACCGACCTATGGTAAATATGTATTATTTTTTCCCCTTTTTTTTTTTTTTTTTTCATTGAGTTTGGCCTAAAGGGTTTTTAATGAGGCTTATTTGTTCATAGATTTCAAGTTGCAAAGTTATGGCTAGCCTGGGATTTGGTTGCATAAGGAATCTTTTTCTCTGGTTTCTTGTTGGCCCTTGCTAGGTTTGTTTTCCTCTTTTTTTGCATTCCTATTTAATCAACAATTTTTTAATTTCTTTTTCCATCCATGAGGGGAGGCAATTTAAAATGAAAAGAAAAGTCCTTTTATTTATTTTCTCTACAAGTTGTCTTTCAAGAACATATGAGTAATTAGATCGCTAAAGGTTATTATTGTTCCATTCCATTTCTCCTTCTTTCTCCACCTTAATAACATAGTTTTGTCTTCTTTGTTTTTCAACTTCACAAAGAAAAGATCGACGCTAAGTCATCAACTATTATCTTAATTTTTTACCGCCAATCAAAAATGACAAGTAGATTATTATTTTTTTAATTCGGCAAATTACTCCTGTGTGATCCCTAAACTTTTATAAGAGTACTGATTGGTCCTTAAACCTTTTTTTTTAATTTTATTATCAAAAGGTCCCTAAACTTGTAAAAACAAAGGTGCAAAATGGGCTAAACCCTAACATCTGTTATTTATTAAATGGAACCACCGATTGCCCTTGCCAACCACGGCAGTGGAAGTCCCACTCAAAGGAAAACCCTAGTAAATGAGAAATGTGAAAAAGACGAAGAATGAGAAAGGGAAACCTCTTAACTAACACTTAAAGTCATTTAATGTAAGAGTGTTTGTATTTTTAAATTTATTTTTATTTTAGTTGAATAAACGCACATGTATAGAGATTTTTTTAACTATATTTTGTTTTGTTTTGTTTTGTTTTGTTTTTTTTTTTTTTAAAGATTTTGACTCAACAATTAATGTGATACTCATTAGGAAAGAGAAACATAATTATCAAAGATTAACGAAAAATAAATTTCAAATATCAAATTCTAATTGAGTGGGTTATCACATTATGTGTACCACGTAAGCATAATGACGTGATACACCTTGTCTACTGAATAATTTCTCTTAATAAAGAAATACATAACAGGTACACATCTCTTTCCCTTTATATATTATTATTATTATTATTATTAGTTTTATTTTTGGCTCTTTTCTGCCAACACACATACACTTGGATTGCACGGCCTTGACTATCAATCAACAGCAAATCAAATTAACATTTTTTCGGAGAAAGTAAGTTGATTAACCAGGAAGGGGTAGGTCATGGTAGTCTCAAAAAAACAGATATTGAGGAATAATCGTCTTGCTTCGACGCTGCGGCACCTTCTTGAACGTAGCCCAAACCAACTGGAAATACAGCGGAAACTGTGCTATGGCAAACAAGGTAACCACTAAACATGTGGCAGTATACAGCGGAGACGCGGCGTGCTTGAGTTTGGCCTTGAGGACGAAGAAATGCGCAGAGCAGAAAGACATCAACGTGGAAGCTATGGCCAAGTAGAGCGCCGTGAGACCCAACAAAAGCTTCCTGGGCAAGGCTTTGTCGAAGTCCCTCATTTGGTATCCGGACGTAAGGATTGCAAGAAACACGACCACTGAAAAAAGGGAGCAGTAGAAAGCGACCTGCGATGAGATGGCAAAGAGTTCGAATGCGGGTTGGTTCTCAAGGTACGGCGTCCCCGTTTCCTGCCTGGCGCCGCCTGGTAAAGTGGTCGACGTGGTGAAGGCGATTGTTACGAAAAGACCGGCCACAACTGAGCAAGACTGAGAAGTGTTGGTTAACCACTTGATGCTGTTCTCGACAAGATCTTTGTGTGTTTCTGCGAATAGGTCTTCTGGAGTTTTGCCCTCCCTGTTGTGTCGAAGTAACGAGTAGCCCGAGAATAAATGCTTGACGAACTGCATTTTTCAGTAAGACAAAAAAGAAAAGAAAATGTATTATTGAAGCTACACATATGTCTACAAGCAGACACATAAACATGTGTAAAATTAATGTTCTTTCTGTTATGCATGTATGTATCTATGTTTACATATAGACACATATAGCGCTGTATATAGTTATGTATATAGATCATGCATCGACCGAGACTAGTGCAATTAATAGAGAGGTACATTGATTTGATCCTACCATAAACCACTTTATTTCCCACTGCATTTGTAATGTAGCACCAGGAACCGGCCAGGGGTTATTTTCAGGTAGAATCGCAGCAAGATGCAACGCGCTATTCCCTTTGACATCGACGGCCATAAGCCCACTAGGTCGTAGATTATATTTCTTATGTACGATCTCAAGTACATCAGTTAGCCTATTTTCTATTGCCAGTAGCAATATATTCTTGCGATCTTGGTCCACGTAATCAATAGCCATCGGATCTCTTTTCAGAACTTTCTCGACTATCTCGGTAATACCATGTCTTGCTGCGACGAAAAAGGGCCTCTCGTTCCTCACTTGAACAACATCCCTGTCTGCCAGAAAAAAATAAAATAAAATAAATAAATAAACTCTTCATATTTTCAGATCGAATATATGGCACCACATCATTTCTAGTGATTTTAACATATTGACTGTGGACTATGGTATGTAGCGATAAACATATATAAATATATGGGTGTGGTTTTAATTTCTATTTATTTACTTAGGGGCCATTTAGGGGACAATTTGGAGAGAAGTTTTGGAGATATTTTAACTGTAATTTAGTTGGGTTTTGAAATTGTCCGTGTAGTTGAAAAAATATTAAAATCTGTAAAAACTTCAAATGTGTTAAAAAAAAAATATATCAATACAGATTTTGTTTCATTCCTCCTGAAATTTTGTACAATTAAAAAACATCTTATTTCGACTCGAAAAAACAAGATTATAGATTTTTAAAATTTGAATTTATAGACATATCTAAAAGTTTCATTGGATACCAAAAACACCCCAAACGGATGTTTGAAAACCAAACGACAAAACACTATCTCCAAACATCCCCAAACACCCTATGAATTTTCTATGATCATGAGTAGAGTTCAACAGTGATATATTACATATATATATATGCTTCTATTTAAAATAGCTCATGATCTTTTTATAACTCATCTCTTACCGTACCTGTATGGTCATAATCAGGATTTGGGACAGTTGCATATTGTCGGTAATATTTTTCAGGAACAAGTTTTTGTGTCGGGCGTGCTCCAGAGTCTTGCTCATAAGGCTTTTCCAACGATAATAGTTTACTCATGGTCCGACATGCCCATACGTTCTTCTTTTTCTCTTCTCCTATCCTTTGTATTGTCCCTTTCAAGCATCGGCAAACAAAAAAGAACACTTCGTATTATAAGAACCCTTAGCTTCTATTTGAAACATAGGTTTGAAAAGTTGTACTTAAAAAAAAAAAAATCAATTCAAATGTTGGATATTTTTTTATTGGATGTTTAGGCAAGAAAAAATTTAAAAAAAAAAAAGAAGAAGAAGAAAATTTAAGCTGATTTGAAATCTTTTTAGAAATAAAAAAAAAAAAAAAAATCCTTTTTTCAAATTTTTTCAAATTAGACTTAACTTGCATATCATTAACACTCTATTTTTTAGAGTTCCGCTATTAATTACATGTTTTTAATGGTTAAAAAAATTATCATCGCCACATCACACAAATGAAAAATTAATGCAGAATGGGCAGAGATTTGGATCCATACCGAATTTTCTGAAAAATGTCTCGATTACCTTGGATAACCCTGTACAAAAGGCTAACATCCAAACAAAAATCGACTTCCATTAGCAACCGAAAAAAGAATTATATATATATATATATATATATAAAGAACTGTAGATTAGCAAGTTTGTATATCAGCCTTTACTACAAGTCTTTATTATACTCCGCATGGGCTTAAACTTGTACAAAGAAAAGGTCAAAAAAAACCTTGAACTATAGTTCTCATGCCATATAAGTTTAAGCACCTAGCTAACTGAAGATCAAAAAGAACCTTTCCATTATTGGCATTTTACGGACATATTTTGAATCATATTATTATTGTTACTATTATTATTATTATTATCATGTAAAGCGTACAACTTATTACGTGGTTTCATACATAATTTAATGATTATTTCGCACAGGATTTCACTGTAAAAAGAGAGAAAGAGAGAAAGAATTACTATAATTATTTTATTACTTAAAATTTCAAAAGGCATAGTTAATTTAAGTGGGTACAGATATAACTTAATGATAATTTCACACATAATTTCATCATAAGTTGTAGAATTAGAATCCTCTCATCCTCAGATTCTCAATATATATATTTAATTACTTAATTGCTTAAATTGTAAAATAATAAGCTAAATCTATAAT
This sequence comes from Ficus microcarpa, assembly GCA_025413485.1. Taxonomy (NCBI): domain Eukaryota; kingdom Viridiplantae; phylum Streptophyta; class Magnoliopsida; order Rosales; family Moraceae; genus Ficus; species Ficus microcarpa. Next base: position 3,278,313 of record CM046384.1, on the reverse strand, counting down.
GACATGCAGATTCAGCCTAACGACTATATGCACCTAAATTTTGAGGCTTGGATAGTTGGAAACCTCACCCTTTTTAAATTAAACACTTCTCTAACTCATGATGCCATCCTATCTCACACAGTCTACACCTAGCTACGTATTTACGCCTTGTTCACTCCCATGTAGGTGCTCCAAATACTTGGTCACTAATTTACAGAAGCAATTAGTAAATCGGTGCCTTTCAAACACATTGTCTAATGTGATGATATATATATATATATATATATATATATTTATATATATAACCTTCTCAACTGTCAATATAAAAGAACTTTTACCAGTGGCATAATTTTTAAAAGATCAAATTTATATTAAACAGTATTGCAACAAATTTTGATGAAAATTTAATGATTCGTCACCAAACTATGAACTTACTTATTTTCTTTTCTTTTCTTTTCTCCTTTCTTTCTTTTTTTTTTTTTTTTTTTTTTTTTTTCATATTTCACATGAGATATTGATCACTATCCGAGAATTCTGCTTTAAAATTAAATTCTAAGAATAAATAAACTCAAAACAGAATTGTATTAGAATATAAAAAAAAATTAAAAAATAAAAAATTATATATATATAGCACACAAAACGGACTAGAGGCATGTCGTGCAATACCTGTTTGTCGCTCAACATGAGGATTTTCTGTATCAGAATTTGCATCGGCTGCTGCATTTTTCTTGAAACAATTCACTGAAAAAGATTGAAAACATGCATATGTGTAAGACACTAATCTTTGGGGTACAAATTAATGTCCCCCTACATGCATTCTCTGTCTGCGTTTGTGTTTCCTGATTACCCCACAAAAAAAAAAAAAAAAAAAAAAAACATGTACGTTCCCAGATTCTAAAGCGTTAAATTAAAATAGGAGAAGTTAATAATTTCGTACCCCAATAGTAGAGTGAATTGCAATTCAGTCCACAATCTTTTTTAAAAAAAAATAAATAATTGCCTTAATTATGCTAGAAAATGGTGCAAAAAGATTTTTGAAAAAACGTCCGTTAATTTATGAACAGAATTGCATGTGCGTTTGGATGAGGATCACTACTCAGGATAAATAGGAAAAATCACAATAATTTATATTTTACGAGAATTTATATTTAAAAAAAAACCATTATGAAAAATGATCGAGGATGATGTTTTTCGGGGAGAACGACGATAGAGGTGCGAGCTCCGTGCTGGTGAGACTGCACATGCCGATACGGCGTATGCACCAGAGTTACCAATTGACGGAACCCAATTAGGACCACGATCCCCAGCCTCCCTCACACCATCTCTGGGGCGTGAAGAAGACGGCCGGCTTAACGGATCTGCCGCGAACGCCCTCCCTCAACCTCACACCCACGGTGGATTAGCACTTTCTATAATCTAGGAATTGCCAACCAAAATATTATCCCTATTACTAAAGTCATATAGACATAAAAATTCTTTCCCCTGCATAAATTTCCTAGTCATTTGACGTCCAAAGACAAATTACTAACGATATTGTGCGTGTGTAATTTTGCCTCCTTAATAACAAAAGCTTATTATAACTCCAGTTTTACAAAATTTTCTCACATTTTCATTTTTTGCTGTAACTGAAAATTTTTCTACCTCCGTCAATTGAATGAACTCCAATCTCTCTGTCACTTTTATTTTTAATTTTTCACCAAAACATGCTTGAAACTAACGCTCAGTTGATGTAACATCAATTTTCTATTCAAAAAGAGTAAATTGTTGGTTTAGTTCCTACTTTTCTTCTTCTTCTTTTTTTTTTTTTTTTTTTTTTATAAACTTCCAATTTGGTCCCTCAACTTTTTTTTTGGGGACTAAAAGCTCCATAAACTCTTTAAAATGGTACAAAATGGTCTTTTTTATTAACGTACACTAAAATTTTAATAGAAAATGTCATGTGAATGACATGTGATTTACTATCTAAGGGTAATTTAAAAAAAAAAAACTACATGATTCAACTTGTATGTGTGCCATACACTTGATCTGGCACATCTAATTTTTGACATTTTTTAGTAAAAACACTAGTTTGCAACTTTGCATCATTAAAGATTTTAGGGGGCTTTTAATTCCAAAAAAAAAAATTGAAAATCATATCATAATTTTGTCAAAATTTACCCTTTGAAAAAAAGTAGACATATTGGTATGTAGAACTGATATTTGCTTGAGAAAGTCACTTTATTATGTGCTTTAGTCAAGCCCGGAAACAGTATTCTTGCGGTCCCATGAACGAATAGAGTACTACGATCAATATTGATTTCTTATATTATGTTTGGTATGTTAGTTCAAACTATTAGTTTGAACTGGTTTTTTTGTCATTTTCTTATAAAATTTTTTGTCTTTTCTGAAAAAGTTTTTTATCTTATCTAAAAAGTCAACAAAAATTACTATTACAACTAAAAAATCTCAACTCAAACTAACATACAGTTCGTAAAATGGATGTATAAAAACTTGTAGTTTCAGTTAAAAGAAAAGGAATATTATTTACATACCAACTTGACGGCAAAATTTCTTCCGTAAACCAATAAAATTGAAGCCAGCTCGATCATAAATTTCTGGAATATTACTGTCTGTGCTCCGTTGTTTTGGCTTGAGATGCTCCACACTTAGACCTTCAAATTATAACCATTGTAAAATTACGTTGCTATACATTAAAATATCAAACAAGAAAAAATATGGAACTACGTTCGGGGTTGATATTTACTATATAGTTAAAATATTAATATATTTAAAAATGTATAACAAATATAAACTTAACCGTAATTTTATACCTGAGCTAGTTACAATTTATATATTAGAGAGAGTTATCTCTAAAAAGAAAAAAATATATATATATATTGCATTTTGGATACAAGTAATCTGCTGAGCAATCGAAGTCATGACTGATCAACAAATGCATGCTATAAAGTATTGAGAAACTGCATGGAATAATAAAATTAACTTGGAAGGGAAAAAATGCAATTTATGCGAAGAAAACTTTCTATAATTGGTCTCAGCTCGATCATTTTTTTCTTTTTTCCTCTCTGTTTTTTTTTTTTTTTTGGGGTTATTAACTAAAAATTAACAAGCATACTTTGTAAATATAATATCACATATAACTCAAGTTACTTACAATTATAAATTACTGTTTTCCATCCAAGATTATGACTACCACTCCTGAAGGCAGTAGGTTTGCTGGCTAGAATATGGAGTGGAGTTTCCCCTAGTTCATTTACATACCAAGCAAGATCCTGGTATAGCTCAATGATCTTGTATGCCAAATCTGTCAAGCGTAATAGATATGACAAAATAATTTTCAGTACAAACGAACATTGTCGTCAGATTATCAATTTGTTTATTTCTAGGTATTAAATTCCGTCCCTGACTTTCTTTACGTGATAACGTAAACTTTTATAGGGAGTGCCAAACAATAATTGGGATTTGCTACATTCTTCTAATTAAAAAAATTAAAAATATTTTATATGAACAATCACACATGAGGTATTAAATGTTTATGTAATATCTGATTTTTCAATGTTCATATTTTCCTTCTAAAGAATTATTTTCACATTATGAAGGTATTCGTGAAAAAGCTCGATTTAGGGCTTTTATAAGATTTTGTGAGTTCTTATGGGTCGATAAGACTTAAAATTGATTGTTAAGCTCAAAAACGGACCTTTTGAGTCAAAAAGGCCGAAAAAGTACATGATTTTACAAAAGTCAACTTTGACCGAAAAAGTCAAAGTTTGACTAAGAAAAGTCAAAAGGTTGACTTTATGATATGTTGAAAAGCAGTATGAAAAGTATACTGCGAAAAATATTTTTGTAAGTTAAATAACAAGAATAGGCCTTAAAATCACCCTAGAAAATCAAGCACACCAAACTAAGATTAAGGGCAAAAAGGGTTCGGAAAATTAAGAAAAAATTTTACTATCCAATTTTACCCAGATAAATTTTTTGTACTATGGTACAGTATAAAAATACTGTGTATTAGTGAAGCACAGTATTAGAAATATCTGTGTGGCACAAAAATGGGTTATTTTGGAGAAAACTAGCCATACAAGGCCTTAAAAAGGGATGACATCATCCAACTTTTTAATTATGACATCATAAATCAATTTCTAAGCTTGGAAAGTATTTTGGATGCTTCTAGTTCTCCTTTGGCCGGCCATCTCACTAGTTCCTCAAGGAATTTTTAAAAATCTTGGGGTTTTTCCATAATTAAGCATAAGTTCTCAACCTCTATAAATAGGGGTTGCTCCTATTCCTTTTATTCAAAAAACTTGGGGAAGTTCTTGCCATTTTTTCTTTTGAAATTTCCGCAGCCAAGAGTGAGAGAGGGAGGAGAGAAAAATCAAAATTTCTTGAGGGCTTTTGCTTAGGGTGTTCGGTTTTATACTAGGGAAAGCCAAGAAAAAGTTTGGAAAATTTTGGGTCACTTTTGGGGGTGTGGCCGAGTGTGAGAGGAAGGAGAAAGAGAGAGGAGAAGTTGAAAAATTTTGAGGGCAAATCCTTGTAGTGGAGTTCGGTTTTGGAGTAGATCAACCAAGGAACCAACCAAAATTTTTGGTACGTACCCAATTTGGGTTTGAAGCCGTGGGCAAGGAGAGCTAGGGGAAGAAAGGGATTTTGTGACCAAACCCTAACTTTGGTCTAAGGTAATTTCCTTAAGCCTAATCCCTTAATTAAGCTTTCAATTTGGAAGTTTATTTGTGGTTCAATTTGATTTATAAGAACATAAGTCCACTTCTAATTTTCTTGCCCTAGGTGTGCTAGTTGTGCTTGATTAGTTGATTTAGGGTGTATGGCTTAAATTCTTGCTTGATTTGTGCTTGTTGGTTGATAGATTTCATGCTAAATATTTAGGGTTGTGTGTCCCCTGTTTTGGTCCAAAAAATCTGCCATAGATAGTGCTTGATGGTATGCTAGTTTAAGGGTAAATGATTGGTGCTTATATGAGTGGAATGCAAAAAGTTAGAACCATGCAAACCTAGGTTTTGAGCTCTTCGGGTTTGGTTTGCATGGATCCATGGAGCGGCTTATGGGTTCATGTGGGAAGTTAGAACCGCTGTGTGTTTGTTGTGTAGGCTCCCGAAGTGGTCGGTCGACATAGATTTCATGAAATAGGACGTAAACCGGACTTAACTACCGAAACTGCCAGTTCGGATCCAAGACTGGCCAGTTTCGGGAAAGTGAAAATTTAAGGCCTTTAGAGGCCGAATTGGGTAAAACGTAAAACACGAAAGTTGTTTGGAACGATTTTTCCTAGGGGGTTACATGAGCAGAATCCTAAAATGAGGCTTCAATAGCCTCCGTTTTTGCAAAAATTCGTGACTGGTCTGCCCAGACCCAGTTAATATGATCAGTCAGTTTCAAACATAAACTGACGCAAATGCAAGCAGAATTAGATTTTTCGTAAAACATGAAAGTTTTAGTATTTTTTGAGAGCTACAACTTTTGTGAAGACAAGTTTTTCAAATTCCAAATGGATATTTAAACTGACATTGTTTTATGAAGGGTGTGTAGGGAACCGAAAATTCCTGCACATGAGTTTCTACAAACGTTTTCGAAAAACTGTATTTTGTTTTAAAACCGTTGTTTTAATTATGAAAACTGTTCTAAAGACAGTTTTTGACCCTAAACGACTTTTATAAATATCCATTTCAAAAATAGGAAATTTTACAAAAAAGATCAAAGGATTTCAAGGCCAAATTACTCAATTTGCCAAAAGAATAAGAAAAAGGAAAATTTTATGATAAAAATTGATAATCAAGCCGATTACGGACCGTAACCGGGAATAGTACCCGAGTTACCAGGCTTAGGCCCAAAGCCCAAGGTTGACCCTAAAGGGATTGACCATAGTTGACCAAGAGTTGACCATTAGTTGACCAAACATTGATCTTGGTTGACCCAACCTTTATTTAAGTATAACCTTAAGGGTTATCCAAAATAACCCTAAGAAACACCTAGAATTTAGAAATAGGCTAAGAAATGAGGGTTAATGGAATTTAACCTAACTAATTATGACATAAGAATAAAACCCAAGGTTTTCAGAAAATCTAGCGGTATGTCAAGGGCCTAGTCCAAGAGGTTATCTAACGTAGCCCCTTATGGAATAATCAAAGTTTGATTTTTCTTAAACAGTAGGGTAACTACTTGTGACCAAGTGAGAGATCGAGTGTTGGGGATATACAACTAGGTTTTGGTAAGCATGTTGGTTAGGACACCAACATTCTACAACAAGAATTAGAATCTTACCTATGTCCTTACTCAAGCAGGAGAAGGCCTGCAGCTGTGCCCCATGGAAGGACAGCGTCAAGTCGGACATAGTAAGAGAGGTAAGTACAACTCCGCCTACAGCATGGGCTCTAATTGATACTTGCCTAAGTATGTTAGATGTATGCTAAGAGTGTATGCCAATTATATGCTTTGTGCTTTTATGTGATGTGCTGGTTGCCATGTTATGTGTGAATTGCTATGCCATGTTAAATGTTGAAGCATGATATTAAAATGATGTGGAAAGTATGTTAAGCAAAATAATGATGTTAGTATGAATTAAGATTATGTGACATCACGATACATATTCACTAATCCTTAAAAGACAAATAAGCTCAAGAAAGAGATAAAGAAAAGAAGAAAGAAGGCATGCAAGCTTGCCAGTGTCGTACCACCCGTCCGAGGTCGGGTTGGACTATGGATTGAGTTGGACTTGGACTGGTCGTCCCAACCAATTCATAGTTGCACGCCGGGTACGAACACTAAAGTAAGGGCCCAAAAGAAAAATAAGAAAGATAAGTAAGATAACCATGAGAGTAAGATCAAAATTAGTAAAGCGAGTAAAATACGAGCATAACTGGATCATGCATATGTTAGGCATGTTAGGTTATGCTATGATGAGTGATGCTATGAGTTATTATGTGATGCTATGTTATGTAAGTTAGATTGTGTATGATGAGGTTATATGCATGACGCGGATTAGATATTTGTACTTGCTGAGCGAAAGCTCACTGTCTTACGTCTATGCCGTAGGTAAGCAACCTGTCAGCAATGTATGATACAAGGTGGCAGAGCGTGGCGGGGCATACTATGAAATCGTGGGAAGACAAGCCGCTACGCGTTTTATTTTAAGTATTTATAATATGTGAATATTTTATTTAAGACATTTTTTATAAGTTGCACGCTTTTAAATCTTGTATAAAAAAAAAAATTTCCGCTGTGTTTTGCAAAGTAAGTAAGTAAAGTATGCATGTAAGGTAACGGCCTGTGCTAAGTGGATCGTTACAGAGTTTAACTATGTAATAATTTTTGTTGGTAGAAATTCATAACAAAATTATTTTACACCTTAATTGTTTGTTAATATAATTTTAATTAATTAGCATGTAACAAACGTTCATTAAATTTTAGAAGATTAGAGTCAATAATGTAGGATTTTAATAAGACTAACCTGCTCCAGACAGATTGAAATCAAACCTCCGTACTTGCTAAAGTGTTCAGGTTTAAATCTCATTATCTGATTGTTAAATAATATATATATATATATATATGTGTGTGTATCATACTGTTTTAAAAATTGGTAAAAGAGCTATATCTGGTACGCAATGTCGGGCTAGAAATTTAATATTTGGAATTTGAGTGAAAAGCAAAATTAAATTATTAATTACTTACCAAAGTACTCCCCAGAAATTGCACAATGTAGTATGGTGTCGCCATCAAGGGTCCTCCGACAAGCAGAATAATGAGGTGCATTTCTGAAGTCGTCATGGCCGGCAACCTTGGAATGTAGGAGGAGGAAAGCGTCTGTTTTGCCTCGAAGAGCGGCGGAGAAAAGAGGAGTCTCGCCGGCATTGTTCCGAATAAACAACAAGGAGAGGTTTACACTTGCGATGCAATCACATATGTCCTGATACCCAAACGATGCTGCTGTATGGAGGGGAGTGTTCCCGTCGTCATTTCGAATCCCAAATGCTCTTGCGCCCCACTCAATTCCATTCACGGATTCTAACTTGCTGACCAGAGATCGAAGAAATTCTGCTTCGCCGTAGGCTACTCCAATGTGCAAAGGTGTTTCTCTTCTCAGGGTGATGGCGAAGCTGTCATCCAACGGAGTGTTGATCAGTTCCCAAGGTCTTTGTAAGGCTAAATATTTAAATTGTTCCCAATGACCTTTCACGTCGCTGCTGAATTGTACTTCAGGTCGAAAAACTCGAGATACGAAATAATGCATCGCCATCGCTAAATTTTATTGATATATATATATATATATATATATATATATATCCTTCTATAACTGGCGCGTCTCGATCGGAGTCTGCTAGCAGTTTAATTATAATATGCTGGCTGGCAACAGTATTATTTTTGGGGTGACCTATACATATATTATTTGAAACAATCATCACGTATATGCATGTTTTATATCAACAACAACAACAAAAACCAAAATTATATAAATGTTCCTATCCAGATGATCGAGTCTGCGTGTGCCTGCTGTTGCGTGGGGAATCAGGAAAGGAGGCAAAGGAAAGAATTAGATACGTGTCAAAAAAATGTACATGTAAAATAATAAAATAAACAAACAAAACGTAATTGGGAATAAATGGATTCTTTTCTTGCGCCATTAATTGCACGGAGAAAGTGATTCAAAGATATTTATATACATATATTAAAGAGGCCTATAGATAGAACTTGGATCTTAAGTTATATATGTTTGTTACGCTAGCTTGTGATACTGGTGTTTCGTGTCTGAATTTTAAACTTTGTTCCGTACTTGGAGAGAGAGCATAATATATATGCAAGCCTATAGATATTCTAAAAACAGTTTCGTGAATATATATACACTTGATATGTACCTAAAGTGAGGGAATTGGGACTTTGAGACAAGAAAAATATAAATATCTGTCTGTGTATTAAAGGATAAGCTTTCAGAGGGAAATATATATATATATATATTATATACATATACGTACGGATAGTGTAAGCTGTATTAAGAAAATCTTCAAGAGCCATGCAGAGCATCCCAAGTCCGGGAACCCATATCATTATTCTTTTTATTGGCTAGACAATAGAAAATTATTGAAAAAACTTAAAGGGCATATATATTGAAGAACACTCAAAGGGCATATATGGGGCGGAAAAAGAAGTGGAAAATCGGGATACTTTAGAAGGGGAAAAAAAAAAATATGTGGGACAACAAGAATAAAAAAGCAAATAATTTTAGTTGGATAACTAGGAAAAAAAGTATCTATGAAGGTCATATCTGCTAAAAAAAATATTTTACAGAATCATAAGGAACAATTTTAGTTTGAATGAATACATTTGAAAAATTAAAATTTAAAGGACAAAAACAGAAGGAAACAAAAAAGTACGGATAACAGAGTAACGCTATAAAAGAATGGGGCATAAATGAAAAAAAAAAAAAAAGTATGTCAACAACAATAAAGTCTCCTCGTTAGAACTTAGAACCATCCATAGAGAATCCGATCGGAATGTCTTGCGGAGCTCCCCGCTCGTGGAGCCCACCAGTGACTTAGGGGGTGTTTGGTGAATGAGTTTAGTTTAAGATTTTTAAGTTTTAATAGTAATTTTTTAGAAAAGACAAAAAACTTTTTCAAAAAAGACAAAAAACTTTTTTAGAAAAAAACAAAAATCATGATGAAAAAAGTACAGTTTAGTTTAAACTAAACTTACTTCCAAATACCCCCTCGAGGAACATATATGAGAAGGAAAAAGATAAGTAGCCCCCCGCCTTTTTTCCGAATTTCTGTCAAGGCATTTACATAACTAATCTATATATATATATATATATATATATACATACAGAAAATAAAGATCGGACAATCAATGTCATCTCATCATCGATCCCAATCATCACTTTGACATCTTGGGATCACAAATGAAACAAAAATGAACTAATCTAAGTTTACTTAAACAATGAAAATTGGGTTGCCATCACACATATATATTTCTAAGCCACAAAGCACATTGACCCGGCAAGGATCCTAAAATTAAGAAATGGAATATCGAACTGTGGATGCACATAACTACTCCCCTTGCTAGCTCACTGGAGTAACATAGTTGTACATTGTATACACTTGGTTCGAAAAAGAAAGTGTTAAAGAACAAGTTATTCAATTAAAAAAAACCTTTCGTTGAACAAAAATTATAACAATAATAAACTAGTTCATCCACTCAATTGTTAGTTCCTTATTCAACAAAAACAAAAATTTAACCTTACAAATCATGATTCATGCATGTAATTAAAAGTTCATGATAAGGAATAATTAAGCTGGAACAAACTCCACCGGGTCAAGCTTCGCGGGAGCAAGACTTGGATCGGTGACGACCGCTTTCAGATCCTCATCATCATTTTCAAAATAAGCCCTCAAAAACGCCACCGCAATCCCTCCGACAGACCTCCTCATGTTGTCCTTCGGACCAGTTCCATTCTTACACATACACTCCGACAACCTGCCCACAATCACCGGCGGATTGTTGTCCAACATGTCCATGTGGCCATACTCCTTGGCCACAAAATAAGCACAAGGCGGCTTGCACTCGTTGTAGAACTCCTCGTGGTTCAGGCCGTCCGGAGCACATGGCGGCATCAAGGCGGTTCACTTATCGGGGCCCAGGCCGGCGCCGATCACCGCCACCGGGATGGACAGATCGAAAGAGTGAGGGACGTAGGTGAGAATATGAGGCTCGGGCCGGATGCATTTGTTAACATCTGCCATCGGATCTACCCCTATAGCAATGCTGAAAATTTGAGGGAAGTTTCGGTTTTGGCGTAAACCAGTAGCTTGGGCAAACGCGACTTTGCCACCGCGGCGGTGGCCGGCTAGGGCAAGCTTGGTGAAGTCCGGTGAGACTTTTTTAGGGAGAAGAGGTTGGAGGCCTTGTTCGAACCAGTTTGTGACTTTCGCTGCCGACTCTCATTTCTTCGGTTCCCGTGGGAGGAATTATATCATACACCTAATTGATTCAAGTGTGCAGATATTTGATAAGAAATTCTAGTTAGAAAATACGACACCTAGGAGATGAATTTATACAAGCAACTATATGATTATAAACAAATTGTGAACGATAAAAGGGAATAATAAGGAATTTGAGACTGTTAAGGGATTGAACTTCCATTTTAAAATATCAATTTGTTAAGTGAAGTAATCTGATACCCTTATATGTCTGTTATTATGGTTATGTATTTTCAATGTTAGACTTGGGTTTTTTTTATCCTTAATACGCCCCGTATGATGATGTTCTCTTTAGAGTCACTAATATTGTATTGGATGGATTGAACCGCTTATTTAAACTTGTTGGCATCTAATATCATGTGAACGATAAAGGAGAAAAATGAGTAATTTGAGACTATTATAGGATTTGACTTCCATCTTAAAATGAAAGGTCAAACTATAAATGAAGTGACTCAATACCCTTATATGTCTAGTATTGTGGTTCTGTGTTTCTGATGTGCGACTTGAGTTTCTTTTTACCCTTAAACAAACTACATGCAATGGCATATTTAAGAAAATCGCAACACTCAATATATAGCAAATTAACAAGAGCAATTAATGTAATTATCGGTCAGAATCAACTCAGTAGATGAGAACGAAGGGGTTTGGATATAGGAACTCCACTAATATCAAACCTAATAGTATTTTCATTTTGTTAATAATCTGGGTCATAGACCATGTATTTAAAAGAGAGAGAGCAACTAATTATAGATTACAATTTCCAGCAAAAAAGAAAAAAAAAACAAATTATAGATTACAAAGAGAAAAAAGGATTTTAGCACATTATGTTCTCAGAAAATTTTGCGACTAATCTGATTTGGTACTTTTTTTTTTCTTGCAAAAATTAAATCTCTGCATTTTAATAGAGTTGCAATTATCTCCAATAAATAATGAGAGGTCAATTTTTTAGAAATCGATGACTAAATATATAGGGACTAAATTGCAAAAAATATATAATAATAATAATAACAATAATAACGCGCGAAGTGTCAAAGTATACAAGTAGTTGAGTGTCACAAATGCTATATGAAAAGCTTTAATTTCAGTCTAAAACATAAGCCATGTACTATATGTTAAGTAGAGGATTAAATTGTACTCCGACAAACTTTAAAAGAATTTAATAAATAAATAAAACATAAAGAATACATATCACGAGTTCTACTGGAATAGCACCACTTTAATTTTAATATAACAATAATTAGAGAGCCGGATTACAAACACGTGTATATATATATATATATATATATATATCTGAGGAGCAACGAGAGGATAAATCCATGGGAGGATATATGTTGAAGGAGGTCAGCGTAGAAGTGGTTGCGGAGGCAGAAGCCATGAAAGAAGAGGACCACAGGGAAAGTTCCTTTTGTGGTTGGTGTAACGATTAAGAGTGGCTTCAGAGGTGGTTGAGAAATTAATATGTGTCCACGTTAATGAGTTCACATGGGAAACTTCCCCTACTGAAAGCCCAAGTCACAAACTTAAGGCTTCTTCTTTTAGCTTCCAAGACCTCCATATTCTAATTACTCTCTCCCGCTCTCTCTCTCGCCCTCTCCCCCCCAACCCCCCTCCCCCTCCTTCTTGCCCTCTCTCCCTCTCTCTCTCTTATATAATCTCTCGGTACTCCACTCAAGGGGTGCGATAGCGCGGAATTTCGCCACCATTTAAAACGTCGGCACGGGCATGTCCGCGGGCGGTACATAATGTGTACTATTAATTATTGAATATGACAAAAGTTAATGAGAATTTCTTTTTCCTTTTCTCGGAGAAATATGAAAGTATATGAAAAATACAATCAATGATGGAAAAATATTTATAGTTATAAGATGTCTGTTTTCATTCATAACATAAGTTGTAATATCTAGTTTTTCGATGTTACCATTTCCTTTCAAAGAAATTAAATGTATACCATTGAGATATTTATTAAAAAGCTCGATTTAGAGTTTTTGTTAAGTTTTGTGAGTTCTTATGGTTTTATAAGACTCAAAAACGATTACTTAGAGAAGCAAGTAACATTTTGAGCCAAAAAGGGAGAAAAAATTATATGATTTCATGTTGATCAAAGTTTGACCGAAAAAGTCAACATTGACCAAGAAAGTCAAAGTTTGACTAAAATGGTCAAAGTGATAACCGTACAGTTATGTGATAGAGCAGTATGGAAAGTATACTGCGAAAACCGTCTTTACGGTTGAGATAGCATGAATAGGCTTTAAAACTACCTTAGAAAATCAAGTACACCAAGTAGGGATCAAGGGCAAAAAGGGTTCGAAAAAATATGAAAAATTTTATACTGTCCATTTTTACACAGATAAATTTTGGACTGTAATACAGTATAAAAATACTGTGTATAAGTGAACACAGTATTGAAAATATCTGTGTAGCTCAAAAATGGACTGCGTATTGAAGAAAAGAGATAAACAAGCCCTAATGAGGATGACATCACCTTATCCTTTAATTATGACATCATAAATAATTAAACAAAGATTTTGAAAGAATTAGGGAGTGTTCTAGACTCCTCTTGGCCGGCCACCTATGCACCATTTTGTGCAAATATTTGTTTCTTGAAGGACTTTTTAGCAATTGTTAGAGAGTTTCCCACACCTATAAATAGGTGTGAGGTGGTGGACTTTTTGTTCACAAAAATTGTGAAAGATAGCCAAACTTTGGCCAATTTTTCTCTCAAAAAGCTAAGCCTTAGGAAGGGAAGAAGGAAGAGAGAAAAACAAAAATTCAAGGGGGAAAATCAAAGGGGGTGGTCGGATTTTAACTAGGAAGCCAAGGAAAAAATTTGAAAATTTTTGGAACCCATTTTGGCCAAGTGGCCGGTTGTGGGAAAAACAAGAAAGGGGAAGAGAAAAGTGAACAAGGAAAGGGTGGAGAGTGGCCGGATTTGGTAGGATCAACCACCAAGTGAGACAAAATTTTCGATGCCCATTTGGAGGGTAAAAACCGAGTGGAAGGAAAGCAAGGAGGAAGGAAGAATTTTGGACTCCAAACCCTAGCCTAGCCTTGCCTTGGTCAAGATAACTCTCCTATAATCCTAAACTCTTCAATTAAGTTTCAATTTGAAATTTATATGTATTTCAAGTTGAGAATTATAAGAGCATAAGCTCAAGTTATTTTGTTGTCCTAGATTAGATTAGGTGTGGTGCTTGATTAGGTGTTAAGGGTGGTTTGATTTATGAGTTTGATTTGTTTTATACTTATGCTTATTTGAATATTAGGATTGCATGCTAAATGTTTGATATATTGTATGTCCCCTAAATATGTTCAAGCATGTTTTAGAATGGCATGATAGGTTGCTAGAATAAGGTTTGAATGAATGGTATGGTTTGAATGCAACCTAGAATCATGCAAACCCTAGGCTAGGGCAAATTGGGAAATGGTTTGCATGGACACGATTGGGTCGTATGAATGCTGAATTGGGACGTTAGAAAATGCTGCATGGTTGCTATTTAGGCTCCCGAGTGTTCGGTTGCGTTAGATTGCGCGACATAGGACGTAAAATGAATTTAAGAACAAAAACTGCCTGTTCGGGTACAAACTGACCAGTTTTCTGGGAAGTGGAATTTGAGGCCTTTAGAGGCCGAATTGGGAAAAACGTAAAACATAAAAGTTATAGAGAAGGTTTTTCCTAGGGGCAATGTAGACAATTTTTCAAAATGAGGCTCCAACGGCCTCCGTTTTTACAAAAACCTAAGCCTGACTTTGCCCAGGATTTATACACGGCTAGGTGACTTCAAATGGAAATAAGAGCAAGTTAGAATCCGAACTGGGTTTTCTTCAAAACACGAAAGTTTTAGGATTTTTCGAGAGCTAAAACTTTTATGAAGACAACTTTTTCAAATTCAATCTAGATTTTTAAACAGAAACTGATTTTTAAAAATTGTGCAGGAAACAGTAAAATCTTGCACAGGAATTACTAAGCAATTCAGAAAAACTGTATTTTTCACCGAACTCAATGTTTTGACTGTGAAAAACTGTTCCAATGACAGTTGTCAGCCCTTAATGATTTTTATAATATCCCACTTCTAAGAGCCACAAATTTTTAAGGTTTTTGGATTTAAATTACCAAAGTTTCCAAAAACAAAGGAAATTGGATTTTTTTTAAGCTAAAGTATAGTAAAACGATGATAATGGATGATAACCAGGAGGGATACCCGAGTTACTGGGCTTGGCCCCAAAGTCCAAGTTTGAGCCATAGAGGGTTGACCTTAGTTGACCAAAATGTTGACTTTGGTTGATCAAGTTTGACTTAGGTTGACTACCTTAAGGGTTATCCAATATAATCCTATAGGATACCAAGATTTGGAAATGGATTAAGACTTAGGGTTATTGATAATAACCCAATGGATTATGGACCAAGTATAAATAAGACATAAGCCCAAGGATAAGAAGGTAACCTAATAAGTCATAACCCATGTTTAGTTAGTCTTGAACCATAGGGTTACTTATTGTAACCAAGTAAGACATCTTGTTTGCAGGGGGACATATAACTAAGGCTATGGATGAATGTTGGTTAGGTTACCAACATCTTATGATTATGAATTCTTACCCTATGTCCGTAGAATAACATGAGATAGCCTGTTGCTGCGCCCGAGCTTGGAACAGCACCCTATAGGACATAACAGACGAGATAAGTACAACTCTGCCTACAGCATAGGCTTTGTTGTGGTACTTGCCGAAGTATGTTAGATGTATGCTAAGAATGTATGTTCGATGTATGCCATGTTGTATGCTATGTTATTGCTATGTCATGTGCTATATTATTGCTATGTCGTATGCTATGATGTTGCTATGTTGTTGCCATGTTGTATGTTAAGTTACGATGTATGATAAGTTAAGCTCATGCTGCATGCGATGACAAATTATGTTATGATTAAGACATCAGTTATGTAAGAGTGACATCACGAGACATGTTCACTAATTTATATGATGAGAATAAGATCAAGAATGACAAGATGAAAAGAAAATAAGATGACAAGCAAGTTGCCTGTGTCGTACCGACCCGCTCGTAGGTCAAGTTGAACTATGGTTTAAGTTGGAAATGGATTGGCCGTCCCAACCACTCCATAGTTGCGCGCCCGGTACGTACACTTATGTAAGGGGCCCATAAGTAAGATAAGTTATGAAAGTAAGTTAAGAATGAATAAGAAAGCATAATACGAGCATAAACGGTTCATGCATATATTATGCGATGCTATGTTAAGTGATGAAATGAGATGTTAGGTTATGATGAGTTAAGTTATGATATGATATGCCATGATGAGTTAAGTCAAGATGTGCATGATAGGTTATGTTGTTTGTGTCGCGGTATAGTAAGTTGTACTTGCTGAGCGAAAGCTCATTGTCTTACGTCTATGCTGTAGGTAAGCAACATGCAAGCAATTGTTGATACAAGATGGAGGAGCGTGACAGGGCAAACTGTGAAATGTGGGAAATCAAGCGCTACGCGTTTTGTCTTCTTACGTATTTATTTTGTGTTCGAATATCCTTATTTAAGATACGTTTATATGTTTGCACGCTTATATGCCTTGTATAAAAAATAAAAAAAAAAATTTCTGCTGTTTTCGTCAAGCAAGTAAATATGATTCATATAAGTACGTTAAGTATGCATATATGTACGGTAACGGCCTGTGCTAGGCGGGTCGTTACATAAGTTAAGGTTAAATCATAAACCGTTAAAAAATAGTTGAAGACATGACTAATCAAATAATTTAGAGTAATAAATAAGACAAAGTAATCCGTGTTGATTTTAAAAAAGATATAGCATCCTCTGTCATACCTAAAAAATAAAAATTGATTAATATAAGGATAAAATAATTAATTTAGAAAAAATAAATCTATCTTGAAGTAAAATTAAGCTTCTTGACTATCTCTGGTTGATAAATATAAATATACTCCTGTCCCTGGAGTAGTGAGATAATTGGAGAATAGTCATAAAAGCAGTACGACATTCCTGTGTTAACATATCCAATCAACTGCTGATGATAAATTATATACATATACTAAAGGAAAGGGGACTTTTACTGTTCAAAGAACAGTATTTTACAATGTTTTTTGGTTTTTTTTTTCTTTTCGGTGTTATAGCTACAGTAATGTACAGTACCGCACAGTAAAACAGTGCAGCACAATGAAATGACGCTATTACCCCTCTGTTTCTTCTTCTTTTTGGGCCTGAACAGTGAACTGTCCATTTTGCCCTCATTAATATGCTCTATCAGCCGTCACTGACCCGCGTCACTGTTCATTGAACAGTTTCAATTTTTTTTTTTTTCGTTTGCTGTCTTTTTTCTTTTTTTTTTTTTTTTGCTGCTTTTTTTTCACTTTTTTTTTTCTTTTTTTAACATTTGCTGCTCTTTTTTTTTTTTTTTACATTTGCTTTTTTTTTCTTTTTTTACTTTTGTTGTTTTTTTTTTTTTTTTTTTTTTAACGATTGCTGATTTTTTTTTCCTTTTTTTACTTTTGTTATTGTTGTATTTTTTTTTTTTTTACTTTTGTTATTGTTGTATTTTTTTTTTAATTTTTGGTGCTTTGTTACGTTTTTTTTTTTTTTACTTTTACTGTTTTGTTTTATTATTTGATAAATAGTTTTTTTTTTAACTTTTTTTTCTTTGTTACAGTTTTTTTTTTAAATTTTTGCTGCTTTGCTATAGTAAAAAAATGTAATATTTCATTGTTTAATAAATAGTGATTTTTGTTTTTGTTTTTTTTTTATTTTTGTTACTTTTGCTGTACGGTTCTTTTTTCCTACAGTAATGCACAGTAGCTGCTTTTCTTATGTTAAACTGTCAATTTTGCCCTTATCCTATGTACTGATTTTGGCTTATTTACAGTGGAATGACAGTTTTGTTCTCACATATTTTGCCTTTTTTTTTCTGCGAAATTTTAGACATTAGATTCTGATCTATTGTTGTATTGTGTTTTTGCTCACTTTGTCTTTTTTTGATTTTTAAACAATTTTTTTACTTTAAATTTTTTATCTTTATTTCGGATTTTTTTTTTGTATCTTTTTTGTTTCTTTTGTTCTATTTTTTAAAAACCCATTTTTTTAAAGGATTCTGCATGCAATTTTTTTTGTTTTGTTTTATATTTTAAAAATCATGTTTTTTAGTTTTTGCATGTATATAACCTGATAAAAAAATTTTTATTTTTTTAAAACAGTAAAAAAAAAGAAGAAAATGAGTTATAAATTTTATTTTATTATAATTTTTTTGTTAGGGTTAGTTTTTTCAGATTCTTTTGAGTTTAAATATTTTTTTTCTTTTTTTTTTCTGCTTTATTTTTCTTTAAATAAGTATAACTACAGAAGATTTTTTTTCTTTTTTGCTTTTGTTTTCATTTTTATTATTATTAGTTCTATTATTATTTTGATTTTGCATCTTCATTGTTGGGAGAGATCTTGAGAAAAATTATATTGATTATAATTATAATATTTATCTTAACCAACTGTTTTTATCATATAATATTTAATTTTTTTATTTATTTTTTTCTTCATTTCCCGTACAACGAACGGGTATTAAACTCGTAACTTCTAAAACTCTCAACTCATATATAATATATTATTTTAAAAACCAAATGATTATATAGATGCATTTTATATACATGAGGGTCAAGCACTTCTTTTACACGCTATTACTTCGTTCTTTTTCTTTTTCTTTTTCTTTTTTTTTTTTTTTTAATCCCGATCAGAAGGTTTTACTCAATTTATCTATATGTATCAAAATTTTATAGGTTAAAGCACTTCTTTTTATAGTTTTTTTTTTTTATTTTCCCTTCATTTAAAAGAGTAGGTAGTCCCTTCAGAGAGAGAGAGTAGGTAGTAATAGAATTCTCTAGATAAATATATATGGATTCTCTAATAACTAGTATTCAAGAAAGGGAAAAAAAAACTAAGTAAATGGATTTAAAAATCGAATTTGGTCCCTAATTAGCCAACTAAACAAAAACTACGTAATATTCAATGAGCGTAGGAGCGAAAGAGAGAGAGAGAGAGAGAGAAAGAGAGAGGTATTAAGAACAAAGCTTCAAAACAACATGAAGAAATCGTGTCTTCGTCATTGGAAGAAAGCGAAGTGAAGTGACAATCAACTGCTCGAACAATCCTATTGAACCCGAATCGGTTTTCACCCGAGTCTGCGTCTAATCTTGGGAAGTATGCCAACTACTTTGAAAAATGCCCGGCATACAAATTATGATGGTAGTTTACTGTACAAGTGGCCTTGCTGTTAATAAAGAAAAACATTTTCTGACGTATCCATGTATGTTTGGATAAGTAGCATAACATAAAATCAAGAGTGAGAAGTAGGTACAGCTAGCTTCTAATCTCCGCGTTTATAATTTCCCGACATATCCCCGTTGGATGAAAGCGAAGTGAAGTGACAATCAACTACTTGAACAATCCTATTGAACCCGAACCGGTTTTCAACCGAGTCTGGGTTTTGGAAAATGCCCGTAAATTTTAATTTGTAATATTTCTCCTAAACTTTGAAAAAATTTACGAATTTTCCCTCTTAATTAATTTTTTAATGATAAAATACACATAATACTCGTTTGAAATATGAGTTATGGATATTAAATGTGAAACACTTATAATTAAATTTAAAAAATAAACATTTAGGGTTGATTGTCATTTTTTTTTTTTTTCATATTTCTCTCTTATTGGTAACTTCGTTATTTCACATTTAATAAAGGTAAGGGGTACCAGAAGTGCTGTCAATGTGTATCATTTCATAATACTATACTTATACCTCCAACTGATGCTTCCAACAAGTGTTAGATGTATTTTTTCATCAAAAACTTAATTGAGGGGAAAATTCACAAATTTTTCCAAAGTTCAGGGGGAAAGAATGTTACAAATTAAAGTTGGGGAGCATTTTGGGACAAAGCAGAAATCTCAGGGGGGGGGGGGCGGGGGGAATGTAATTTGCCCTTCATATAATTTTGGTTTTTAGTAGCAAAAGTCCTAGTAAGAACGATAACTCTATTCATTATTATTTTATTACTTATTACGATAATGTGCACCTGCATTGCTAAAATTTCACAACAATTATATATAAATACAATATATAAAGGGACATCCAATCATATATAATATTTCATATGTTATAGTCGAATACAATACAAAATAAATGTGTGATCCAAATGAAATTTAAAAATTTTACTTTTAATTTATTTTAAAGTTTTTTTAAAATGATTATAACTTAACGTTACATAGATGGATTAAAAAAAAAAAAAAAAAGTTAAGCTAAAGTTGGTGTTCATTGTCAAACAACCAACTTCTTCCTGATTAAGTGTGAATAAGATATATAAGCCGAATATAGTAAATTTCTTTTTTTAATATACAATTATCCCTACATAGAGGGGAAGAGAGAGAAAATTAGAATGGCAAATGTTGAACAACACAACTCCAGTGGGCATATAGAAATACACTACTTTTGTTGTATTAAAATATTAATTATTACAAGACACAAAAGGAAATATCTCTCGGCGCTATCTCACTACAACAACAAGAAAAAAAAAAAAAAAAAAAAAAAAAAAAAAAAAAAAAAAAAAACTCCCAAAAGTAGCTCACATTTCTCTCCTCTCTGCTTCTATTTTGCCGTGTCTAAGCAAGGGAAACCAAAGCCTGATTTATACCTTAATAACCAAGGAATGGTAGTGGGCCTTTTGGGCCAACAACTGTTCTTCAACAGCCGGTGCTGATCTGAACAGCCAATAGATTTTCCTTAGTTTTAGGTTTTGGTAAGAGAAATTATTGGATGATTCACGTTATCGTATTTATGTATTATATTTATCTAATAAAAATTTGATATTTCGGTCATTTTCTTATATCATTTTTTTGTTTTATTTTTTTCTTTCTTAATATGTAATATATTAGTTATCAACTTAAAACTATCATAATATCTTGTTTAAAACTTATCATAATCGATTCAATTTAAGTAAATATTATTTTTTGTCTATATCTTTTAATATATTTAATGAATTTTCATTAAATTAAATTAAGGAACCATATACGAGGAACCTTCCTCATTCAAACCCTGAGGAAAAAAATCTTGAAAGAATTTTTTTTTTAATTCAATATGGCTTGGACCTAAAAAAAATGTTCGTGGATAATACTTTGAAATTTCAAAGAGAGCATTCGGATATTTAATTTTTGTATTGATTAGTTTGCCTCTTCAAACTCATTTTATTTATGCAAAATTAAATGTCATGTTTTCTTTTTCTTTTTTTTTTTTTTTGTTTTTAAATTAAACTCTCTTTTCGTTGATTTTGAGATCAAAATTGTAGTTGTGGTACTTCTTTATTTCCCGAAAGCAAAACTTAATTAAATGTTATTTCTTTTTCTAAAAAGCAAAAATTAATTGATTATATCAGATGATATAAAAAATAATATTAAAATCAATAGATTTTAACAGCACAAAATATCTTCTTCAATTTCTATGGTAATAGGTTTTGAACTTACCTTCTTCTCTCATGCCCAAAACTTTGTTGGCAAAATATGAAAAAGTAACAAACAAATGTTGGAATTAAACACGAAATTTGTTAGCAACAAAAATTACATAAAATACAAGAACAATGAAATTCGGAATTGATAAACACCGAGGCCCGTGTACAACACGGTTTCTTAAAACAATTCGCTTCCTCGCCGTCCGTGCTCAAGGATCAACCAACATCTGCTTTTTAGGATAAAATGGTTTACAAGCGGTAACAACACACTACGTTACAGCCTCCGGCTCGAACTTTATCACACAAAAACACCTAGACTTAGACCAACAGAGGAAATAAATGCTCTATTTTTCTGGCGCTTTGACAATGCAAGAGGCCTGCCTTTTCTAGGCAATTAGGGAACAATGGCTTTAATTAGGCAATTTTAATTTCTCTGCTGCCAAACGTTTTTGGCTGATGAAATTCAGAATTAATTTCATTAATCCCTAAACGTTTTGAAGTTGTATAGGTTACATCTGTAACTTTCATGTGTTAACTGCAGTTGATATCCTATATATATAGGAAAAAGAAAATTGTGTCACAAAACCAAACTCGCACAGAGTCGGCAATTTTATGAGACATTCATGCTCATAGGATGCACGTTCGCACACAAGTCCTTTGGCTCGTCGTGGTTTTCCAGTTGAGGATTTGCACCCTATCCTGCTCCTACACACATGAGAGAGTCTCTATGCTTAATTGGTCACCAACAAGCAAATGTGTGAATCCTTAAAAACCTATTGGTACTTTAATCTCTCTCCCATATAGGATAAGAGTTTTTTTTCCTCATTTTCTTTTTCCTAATTTTCTAACTTCAGAAGTACACTTTTGAGAGTCAATTTCTCATTCACTTTTCCATCATTTTGAGCAGATAAACATTTAATTTCGATCTCCTTACAGAGAAAAACACGAATCTATCATGAACCGAGACTAACATAAAATGGATCCCGTTCAAATTCAAGCCTCAAAATGTCCATTAAAATGGTTTTTATAAGCCATTTTCCAACAAAATTAACAGAGCCTTCAATTTTCTTTCTTTCTTTTTTTTTTTTTTTCTTTTTCTTTTGGGAAAGCTCAGAGCCTTCAATTTTTTTTCCTCACGGTTTGAATGAGGAAGGTTCCCATATATGGTTCATTAGTTTCTTTAAAAAAATTAATTAAATATATTAAAAGATATAAATAAAAAGATGATATTTATTTAAATTGAATTGATTATAATAAGATTTAGGTGAGAAATTTACAAGTATTTTTAAGTTGACAACTAATGTTTTGCACAATAGTAAAGAGAAAAATAAAACAAATGAGTGACATGGAAAAATAATGACCCAAATACTAAATTTTTATTAGATGGATACATTATATAAATACGAATAAAGTAATACAAGTAATACATCCGATTAACTGAATAATTTCTCTCTATTAAATGCTTCTAAGATACAATAAAAGAAATTATTCAGTAGATTAAATATACATATATAAATCACGACTGTCCTGCGACCTGATCTGGATTAGGAATTACTAGTTCAGCAGGGGCAAGACCGGGGGTTTTTACAATTGCATCAAGATCCGCAGTATCAGGGGATGTCTTGTTATAAGCCCGAAAAAAGGCGACCGCAATCCCTCCGACGGTCCTGCTCATGCAATCCCTTGATCTGCCCTTGGCATTTTGACACATGCATTTCGACATCAAAGCCGAAACACACGAGAAGCAGGACCCGTCCCCGGCGGGGTTGTCGTCCAGCACGTCCATGTGCCCGTACTCCGGAGCTAAAAACTCGACACGCTTTGGCGGCTTGGACCTCTTGAAGAACTGCGCGTAGTTACCGCTCTTTGGCGCGCAGTCACCCCCCAATCCGCTGCCGATTACCGCCACCGGCACGTCGAATTCGAAAAAGTTGGTTTCGGGGTTGACGACCGGCATGGATGCGCAGCACATAGATGCGGCCACGGGGTCAACTCCGATCAGCACGGACAAGTTTAGGGCGTCGCTGCTGCCTGATTTTGTTAGCAGCCTGCTGTGGATGCCTGATGCGGCGTCGTCCTTGGCCGAATCGGCGGCTCTTTTGTCGGCTAAAGCGAACGCCGTTCTCCCTCCCCGGCTGTGGCCGGCTAGAGCCAGCCCGCTGGAGAAATCCGGCTTGACGCCGCTGGGAAGGTGTCCGTCGAGGCCGTATTTTAGCAACCAATCGGCGACACTTTCCGCGGAATTGAGCTCCATGCATGCCGGGGGAGGAATTAGTCCATATAACTGATGATCCATTTGATTAATTAACATTGTATTAGTAATTCAGAGGAAAATTAAAACTCTATAGTTCTGAAAATTAAGTGTTTTGCTTAAATAGCAGAGGAAATTAGACATTATTTTACCTGAGGGGAAACAACAATGAAGCCATGGGAAGAGATGTGTTTGAAGAGTTGGGAGTAGAAACTGTTGACGAGACTGGTGCCGGGAAAGAACAAGAGAACTGGGTAAGTACCACTTTTGATTGGATGAACGATTAAGATTTCCTTTGGAGGGTATTTTTTCTCTCGTTCTTCACAGCAGTTGTTTGGAATTAGGCAATTAAAATCAATACCGAAACAAGAAAATATTGATTTGAAAAAACCGAAACAAGATAAGGATAATAATCCAGATTTTTGGACTTGGCAAATGTCGAAGCAGTAACTCCCCCAGTTGAAAACAGTGGTGCCTTTGGGAGGAGCAGGAGGAGAAGACCGTGAAGCTTCTGGTCCACTACTTTGTTCCGCTTGTGCCATTGCTTCCTGATCTTTATTAATATCTGGGTACTGTCTACTTATATAGAGAGTTGTGTCAAAAATATCTGCTCGTCACAATTAATAAATGTTTTTTTTTTTTTTCTGAATTTATAGGATATTATTGTTCTATGTAACTATAATGTTTGGAATATTATTGCATTACACTAATTTAAGATAACTAAACCTCTTGTCGTGTGAAAAAAGTCCTTCGCGAAGAACCCTATTTGTGTAATTATGGGATAACAACAACTAATTCCTAATTAAACATGGATCTATACAAGCCTACAACCAAATAAATTATAATACGCTGAACGTAACTAAATGATTCTTAATTACCGATATTTTAAGTTGTATATTATATATATATATTTATGAGTTGAAGTACGTGTTTCTCATGTAATTATATATTGTCTAAATTATATAAAAATTTAAAGAGAAAATTAAAAAAGAGGATAAATGACAAAATTAAAAATAAAATTAAAAAAACGAGAACTCCCTTACGAAACTTTAGAAAAAATCAAAACTCATTTATGAAACTCTAAAAAACAACTCTAAAGAAATTTATTCTCACTAACATTTATTATTATATATTATACGTATTACTCTAATTTGACACATAATTGTATATAATCAAGCTGAATGACAAAATCAAGTTGATCAGCTATTGGATCCACATCAAAATAATTGCCAGTTCATTATTTTTGTAGAGAAACATTATTCAAGATGACGTCTCAATGTCCAAGTGGAATTCATTAATAAACAGCACAAAAGATAACAATAGCCTTAAAATAAATTTAAAAAAAAAACTCAAAGGTTGGAGGAATTGAACTCTTCATTTCATGATAAACTTAGACATGAAATTATAGGTAAATTATGCATATAATCAAAATCTAATTATAATTTAAACATGCATGTCCGGTGCTGGAACATGTGTTTTGGTGAGAAATATGGCGTCTAATCTTAATGGTAAGACTAAGAGTTTACTAACCTAATCCAACATACGTAAGGAAAAAAAAAGCACTAATAATTGAGTAATCCAATTTCCACACAAATGATTTATATAATTCATTAGACGTCCAATTTCGGTGTAATAAAAGTGCATTTAGATAATTTTCATGGATATTTTAATATAAATCTTTTTTAGTTAGTTTCAAGTTATTCGAATATTTTTCTTTTGACATAATTTATATATAAAAGATCTATCGTTTTTTGTTATTGTCCAAAAACGTCATGTTATCTATTAATCACTGCGTCACTCGTGAAAAACGTGTTGTCGTTTCGTGGGCATTGTTTTGTAACAATTGAAAATGACAATTCGTTCGTTCATTGAACTATTCGTAGTTGAGCACGATATTTTTTTGTACAGAACATCTTTCCTGCTTTTGGTACAATGACTTTAATTGTCCATTTACCATTAACGATAATTATGTCCTAGAATCCGTTAAATGCGTGCCAAAAAGACAAGCAAACAAACAAACTTGGCAGTTGTAGTTGACACAAAATGACATTTTTCATTTTTGCAGGATATAATTATTTCAAATCAAAATAATGATTTTCACGAGAAAAAAGGCCGGGTCCAGTTTAGGACCACTAAGTTGCCACGATTGACAATTTTCTCCTGAGGATAGGGCCTTGTTCCAAACAGGATTAGAATGCGGGTCCATATTTGGGGATGTGCATGAAGTCTTTTCTCCAAATTTAAAACAGGGCTTCCCAACCCACCCAGTCCCGATATACATGTGTATACATGAGCCTTTGGAACTTAATTAGACCCTTTTTTTACTTTTTATTTTTTATTTTTTTAAAGAGTAATTACTAACCCTATTTTTTGCACTAAATAACGAAGGCAGTTATTAATTAGTAATTTTAATGGTATATTTATTGTTTAGTTTCTGGAATATGTTATTTTTCATGAGACATTTTTTTTTTATTTCATTGCTAGGATTTGAATTCACATTTGTTTAATATTTGATTTGTTTTGTGAAAATTTTGGTCTATAATTTAATGATGGTTTTCTACTTTATTTTTTGTTCTAAGTTGCAAATTTTATATGCATAGTCATATTAAATAGAGAATGTGGCAGGTGTAAAAAAGACTCCCGATTAGAAATACCCGCTCCCTATCCCACCTTTTTTTAGGCAGGGATATGGATGGTTTTTAGGATTGGAGATGGGGATGGAAGCATTCCCCACAGTTCTAATGGCCACCAATAGAGCAAGAAGGGATCAGCCACAGGATCAGTTTGGATCAAGAGCCGTTGAGCAAGAAAGTGAGTAAATTGGTTGCAAATCTTAAGAAACCCCCAAAAAAAAAAAAAAAAAAAAACATTATAGCTCTCCTAATATACGACTTGGCAGACCCGGACAGTTTTGATATTTTAATCGCTAGAGCACATATATAGATACCACATTAAGAGAATCTCCTTCAATGTGGAGGCAGATTTCTAAAACAAACATAATAACCTGGTAATAGTTATAGAAAAACGACAATCAAATAAAAGCCAAAAGTTTGTTTTATCATTTATATGATGTTTCTTTCCGATCGGGTTTGTACAACGAAGAAATTTTGGTATGTTAGCGGTTTGTAACTTCAGAAACGACATTTATGTTAAAGTTACGATCAAAGCAATAAACGACAATCAATTGGTAAGTACACGCGACATATAAACGATATTCAATTGGTTATAAACAGATTTGTTTTCGTGTCACTCCTGTCGTAATCTATTTAATAATTATATTTATGTGTCGTATCGTGTTTAAATTCCTAATCAGTTTATTAATCATGTCACATTCATACTCATATTAATTATATTATATTATAATCAGACTGGTCCGAACTCGACTTGTGAACACGAGGAGCCTAATTCTCTCGTCAAAAAATCAAATTCTAATAATTCCTTAAGAATAAAGGTATGAAAGACCAAAGTCTATAGAGAAAAATAAATCATAAATAAAAATAAAAGGATATTAGTAGACTCGTCCAGAATTTTACAGATCTCGCACGTGTCAAGCCAAGTGTCTTCTGTCTTCAACCGCCGTTTCGTTCCCCACACGTGTGTGCGATTTATCGCGAAGTCTCTCCATTCTCCTGATCCCGCTCTATTACTCCCTTTCCGCCCGTGCCAATCCTTCCACACAACACAACACAACACAACACACGCACCCAAAGCAAAGCAACGAACTTCCCCCTCTGTTTTCTCACCCGTTCCCTCGCTTTGCCGCAAGGAATCTTGGCAAGCAAACAATCCGCAACTCGAAGATGTGGAACCCCCAACCTTACCGGAAAGCCGACATCGAGGGCGGAGCGACGACTCTGTATCCGATGATGCTGGAGAGCCCCGAACTCCGCTGGTCCTTCATTCGCAAGATTTACGCCATCGTTTGCATTCAGTTAGTCGCCACCATAGCCGTCGCCGCCATCGTCGTCTCCGTCCATCCGATTTCTCACTTCTTTGCCAACACCGGCGCTGGATTGGGTCTCTACATCGTTCTTTTAATCACGCCCTTCATCAGTATGTCATCGCTTTTAGGGTTTTCTTTTTGGTTTAACTTCTTTTTTTTTTTTTTTTTTTTTATAATTTTGTTGTCGGTGGATTTTGACGTTTGGTTCGGTGATTTCTGTTCTTTATTTTTTCGCAGCTTTGTGCCCGTTGTATTACTATTCCCAGAGGCATCCGGTGAATTACATTCTCCTCGGGATCTTCACCATTTCTCTCGCATTCGCGGTTGGATTGACTTGTGCCTTCACGAGTGGTAAGATTTTTGTTCAGTTAATAATATCGTTCAAAGATTGCAACTTTTTCCCTTCCTTTTGGGGCTTCGAAATGAAAAGATTGTCTTTTTATCAGAAAATTTGGGGCTGGTACTTCAATTTATAGAAAATTCCGAGGTCTATTACAAATTAGCACTCCCAATTTTTGTGGGTTGGTCTGTAATTCGTAAACAAGATGGTCTTTTGTTGTTTAGTTTAATTTGTTTTCCTATGATTGATACAATTCCCTATTGAACTGTTATGGGTATGGATAAGAATCCAAAATTTGAAGGTTTTTCTTTTTTCATCTTTCTGATGTTTTAATGCTGGAAATATGTGCTTTTTTGAATTGGAAACAGGCAAGGTGATACTGGAGTCTGTCATTCTAACCGCCGTTGTGGTAGTGAGTCTCACTTTGTACACATTTTGGGCGGCAAAGAGGGGCCATGACTTCAACTTCCTTGGACCCTTCTTGTTTGGAGCCGTGATGGTGCTTATGGTTTTTGCTCTGATTCAGGTACATATATATATATATTTATATATATTCATATATTCTACAATCTTGTATAAAGCTTAGTTTTGTGTGGCATTTGGGGGGTTTTTAACTAAGTTGTTTGTTGCTTCCATTTCTGGGTCGTAGATTCTCTTTCCACTGGGTAGGATCTCCGTGATGATCTATGGGTGCTTGGCATCGCTAATATTCTGCGGATACATCAATATACGACACAGACAACTTGATCAAACGTTACACTTATGATCAGTATATCTGGGCTGCTGTCGCTCTGTATTTGGATATCATCAACCTCTTCCTCTCTCTGCTGACACTTTTTAGAGCTGTTGATAACTGAGATGCTGATCCCTTCAATGTTTTTGTTTCGTCCAATCTCTTATTTCTTGGATTGAAGCGAATTCTTGTCCATAACGTAAATTTTTCTTTTTAACGGTCTAGGCTTACGTGCCAAAACAACTCTTCCTTTATAGTTGCACTGATAAATAGCTTAATGAAGTCTTCCTTCGCGTGCAAGTAAACTCATTGATGAAGTCTTCTTTACCTTTGCGTAGTTGACAATACAAATGGTTCGCGAAAGGTCTTTGTCGTTTTCAAGTTTTGGCTGATTACGCAACCTGGAATATGTTCTGTGCTATAAATTGAACATATATTCTGCAAAGAAACATAGCAACTTAAGATGGGACTTGAGCTGAGCGCTTACACTGATTCTGTCACAAGCAAACAGAACTGAGCATTGTCCTAACGTATAAGATGCTCAACAATTTCAACCTACAGCTGACGTTTCCCAGTCTAGGTATACCCTAAAAATGGGCCTTTGCATTATACGTTTCACTACTTGTCGTTTCTGTTTATTGATTTAGAGAGAGAGAGAGAGAGAATAGTTGTTCCAATTTCCAACGCCTAGTCTTTACTGGGAAACAACTTGACCTTCCTCGTGAAATTACTACTTGTCAGGGCAAGATGGCAAAGTTGGACCCATAAAGAGGGAAGGTGACAACACAAGAAACTAGGGAAACAATAATTGACACAAACATTAAGCATGTGTTTGGTGTACCTTTAATAAAATTTTAGATTAAAATTAATTGATTTTTTAAAATTAATTATAATTTTTATTATTAAAAAAAATGATCAAAATTGATATGAAAATTTTAATTTTGAACTTGACTCCGATAAATGTAGGGAGATGAATGTGAAGTTCTTGAATCTTTGGGATGTTACTATGTGACATTACTTAAAGCTTTCTTTTATGGCTCTCTCTGTCATCTATTTTCTTTTGATTCTTTGACACTGCTTTTAAGAGTGGAATATATTATGAAATTTTAAATGTGGATGTCTTCACATTACTTTTAAAGTGTTAACTATTAAATAATACCAAAAAAAAAAATGTATTGTTAGTACGTTTGTATTCATCAAGCAAATGTTGAGAGATTTCTTGGAAATTATGTTAAGCTTACTTGATAAGCTAAAGAATGCCTATAAATAGGCTTTGTTCTTGAGGTATAAATAGGCTTTGTTCTTGAGGTTGGAAACATACGAGCAATAAAGAAAAGAGAAGTGAGAAAGAATAGAAAAGAAGAGAGGAGAAGAAATAAATTATTAAATAGAAGAATATTATAGTTTTATTTATTTATTGTCTCTTATTATATTATCTATTTCTCTGCTTTATTATTATTTCCTATACTATTATAACAGAACAGTTGATTACTTATTGAATCCATTATTTTTAGGGCGTTTACTAATAAATTCGTTTAAGAAATAAATTTTATCATAATAGGAAATAAATTTTATGAAAAAAGAAATTAAATCGGGGTTAAATTAAATTGTTTTTCTTTAAATAAGATCCTACTTCATTAACAATTACTTATCAGTCTTTTGTTCCCATGATACCAATTATTTCAAGTTTTAGATCGAATTGTGCTCTACAATTTGTAATTAAATTCTTTTTGAACATGTCTGTTCAATAAATTTATTAGATAAATTCGTATATTAATTTGTGTTTTAGGACTGATTCGCCAAGTACACTATTATCGTATAGTCTTTTTTATGTAGAGCGCAACCCAATAATTGTTTTTAAAGATTTTAATCTCTTATACTATTTTTTTAAAAATAAAATTCATTACCTATTTCTAAATTATATATTATCACATTATTTTATTAGAATGCCACAGCACTAGTAATGAACAAAGAGTAAGTCTTGTGGATATAAATATATTTGATAGGCAAGTCTTGCGGATCTTATTCTTTATTAAATTGTGGCATTTAACACTTCGGTGGTCTCAAAAATTGTTTCATTCAATAAAAAAATTTGAGTTTGTTTACCTTCAATTGGCCGAATAAACTGCCAAACTCAATGCTTTATTTGATTGTAACTAGTACTTGAGTTTACCTACCCATCACATGCTTTCGTTAAAAAATAAATAAATAATAAAAAAAATAGAAAAACCCTCGTGTTTAATAAAGAAATATAAACAAATAGAAATACGTAATATGTATAGTTTAACGATAATTTTTTATTTATCCATAAAAAAATATAGAGGTTGAATTCTTCAATTTTAAGATAAATGAATAAATAAATAAATAAAAAGGGGAGTTATTATAGCCGATACCTACTACATGGACCTAGCATTTTTAATCAATTAATGATCTTGAGCTTTAATTAGCAAAAATAAAATAAAATAAATAAGATCCACAACGAAGAAGATAAGATTAATGCTTTTGAGCTTTACATGATGTAGCATTATTTTGGCACTTGTGTTGATGCCAAAAATCTCGGCACAACACCCGATGTGATCGGCTGGTTTGATCAAGCTTGCACAATTGCTCCACCGTCGATCACCTGCAAAATAGAAACACCTCGAAGTGAATGGGACATCGGTGTGGTGTCTGCCGTGGGCACTTCGATGTTTAAGTCAGTAATGGTGCTGATGAGCAAATGAAGAGGTAGAGTTTTGACAAGGAAAATTGTCCATTCCTGAATTACGGGGCGGATCCTCTATTTATAACCGTTCCCCGCGTGCTCGGGCATTAAAGTGACCCGATTAGGTCAGCTCTCTAGAGCTTCCGGCGGGTAAGTAGGTTTTAGGCACATTAGAGCTGTAGGTCCAATGGACTGATGCCACGTGTCCACGGTCCGGTATTAGGGCACACTAGGGTAAGCCGCCGTCAACACCAATAGGCGTAGCCCCAGTCGGAGCAGGTGGCGGAAGTTGGTAACATGATAGTAGCAAGTGGCAGAAGTTGGCAATGTGACCTCTGGAGTAGCAGGCTATGTGTCATATGTCAGGTGGTAGGTTAAGTGCTGTGTTAGGACACCATCGCCAGTCAGGCGCGTGGTACTAGGCGCGAGGGGTTGGCCATCCGAGACAGTAACGTCTTTCCGGGGTACTACCTAACCTGGGTGCAAGACACCCCGGTGATTTTGGTAAAATCTGATCAGCTAGCCATACTCCCTAGGAACTTGTCCCTGGTCTGATCTATCCAGGTCGACAGCGTCTAGTTTGGGCAGAAATATACCTTTTCGCTACATTCACGTGATCGGTTGTCGTTGGAATAGTATGTTGTGGTTGGAGCAAAAAACGCTATCAACAACCTGATCAAAATCAAAGCACCATGTGATTCTAAAATAGGTGCATGTTTATTAGAAGACACCGTTGATAGCGAATTTAATTTATATATCTTTTTATTATCCTTTCAAGAATATTATAACACGTATTTAATTAATAAGATCTTTAAATTAGATGTGATCTAATTTTTTAATTTATTATATATTAATGCATCCTTATATTATTAAACAGCCGTAAAGCAAACATGCTGAAATTTTGTCGGAAGTCCATGACAGCGGAGATGGTGAGAAATTTGGTTCGGTAGCTCCTTCTTACGTGCAAATTGTAATGGGTTCAACAGTCAACAGAGTGGAGGTCTGAGTAGGATCCGAAGTTTTGTTGGGACCCACGTGACTTTTTATTGTCCAAAACTCCGA
The DNA here is from genome assembly GCA_025413485.1 of Ficus microcarpa. Taxonomy (NCBI): domain Eukaryota; kingdom Viridiplantae; phylum Streptophyta; class Magnoliopsida; order Rosales; family Moraceae; genus Ficus; species Ficus microcarpa. Next base: position 3,245,828 of record CM046384.1, on the reverse strand, counting down.
AAGCCGCCATAACGGATTAGTCCCTCTTTTCGCTTGTTTTCTATCAGATTTCGAGTCTTAAATCTTAGGCGCAGTTTGAACCATTACGGAAAGAGGAACTTTTTTAATTTTTATTTTACAAAAGTCATTTGTTTTAATTTCGTAACTTTTTTATTTTGAATCGAAACGAGATAATTCAGTAGGTAGACACTCAAGTAACGAATTTAATAAGATTTTTATGTTAATTTAAGTTCATTTTCAGTTTACAACACACCCAAAGCAAAGCAAAGCAACCAACTTCCCGTGTTAGAACACCCTTTTCCTTGCTTTCCCGCGAAGAATTTCGGCAGCCAAACAACCGCAAAGCGAAGATGTGGACGAAGACCGACGTGGAGGAAGAAGCGAGGCCTCTGTACCCGATGATGCTGGAGAGCCCCGAGCTCCGGTGGTCCTTCATTCGCAAGATTTACTGGATCATTTGCATCCAGTTGTTCGCCACCATCGCCGTCGCTGCCACCGTCGTCTCCATCCCTCCGATTGCTCACTTCTTCGCCAATCGCCAATAACAGCGCCGGATTGGCTCTCTACGTCTTTCTTGTAATCACGACCTTCGTCAGTATGTATATCGGTTTTAAGGTTTCTTGTTTTTATTTTTAATTTTGGTATGGGGTGGATTTTGACGTCTGTGTTTTTTCAGCGTTGTGCCCGTTGTATTCCTATTCCCAGAAGCATCCCGTGAATTACATTCTCCTCGGGATCTACACCATTTCTCTCGCGTTCGCGATTGGATTGGTTTGTGCATTCACGAGTGGTATGATTTCTGATTCAATCAGGGTCTTTGTTGTTTCAAAGATTGCAACCTTTTCCCCTTTCTTTTTGGGGTTTCGAGAAGAAAAAGGTCGTCTCTTTATCAGAAAATTTTGGGGCTGGTACTTCAGAAAATTTATCTTTAGGTTGAACAATATTAGAAGTCCATTATCTTTTGTACTAGCAATTTAGAGGTAAATAGCTTTTTTTCCTAAGTTTTTTAACAAACAGTAGAAGTTATCAAAATTTAGTTATAATATATATATTTTTTACATGATACTGAAAATTTGGTAAATTATTAATTTTTAAATTAATTATTAATTGACTATAATAATCACTGATTGACTCATTGATCGACTAATTCTGAAAAATATTGAAAATGATCATTTTATTAAAATTAAAAAATTTGCTTATTTTCTTTTCCATTTTTTCCTCCTATTTTTCTGATGTTTTAATATTGCACGTGTGCTTTTTTGAATTGGAAACAGGCAAGGTAATACTAGAGGCCGTGATTCTGTGCACCGTCGTGGTAGTGAGTCTGACGTTCACATTTTGGGCGGCAAAGAGAGGCCTTGATTTCAACTTCCTTGGACCCTTCTTGTTTGGAGCCCTGATGGTCCTAGTGGTTTTTGCTCTGATTCAGGTATATATATACACACACACACACATATATATTGTACATCTTGTATAAAGCTTAGTTCTATGGGATTTAGGGGGTTTCTGACTATGTTGTTTGTTGCTTTCCGTTTCTGGTTATAGATTGTTTTTACCAATGGGTAGGATCTCTACGATGATCTATGGGTGCTTAGCATCGCTCCTATACTGTGCATACATCGTATACGACACAGACAACTTGATCAAACGTTACACCTACGATGAATACATCTGGGCTGCTGTCACTCTGTATGTGGATATCATCAACCTCTTCCTCTCACTCCTGACAATTTTTAGAGCTGCTGATTCCTGAGATGCTAATCCCTTCAATGATTCTGTTTCATCCAATCCCTTATTTCTTGGATTGAAGAAAGTTCTTGTCTGTTAGGATCTAGGGATGGCAAGAGGGCGAGGGCGAAGGTAAAGCTTCCCTACCCCCGCCTTGCATATGATGGGGAGGGATAATCTTAATCTTGATGCCTACCCACATACCGTTGTAGTATCCATCTTCAAACCCACCACAATAAAAGCGGGTATCCGAATCTATGGATAAAAATGTTGTCCATGTTATCTATAATGTTAGATTTTCTTTCTTTGGCATTTCTTTTACGGTCTAAGCTTAGGTGCCAAAACAACTGTATCTCTGTGGTTGCAAACAGCTCAATAAAGTCTTCCTTCCTTGCAAGTCTCAAGTAAACGCATCGAACAAATCTTCTTACCTTTGCGTTACGCAACTAGAAAGTATATTCTATATTATAAATGAACATATAACGAATAAAATTCAGATGGGATTAGAGGAAAGCGTTTACACTGTTCTGTCACAAGCAAAACAGAACCCAGCACTGTCCTATAATAATAACGGATAAGCAACGTTTTAAAAGGGTAAGATTCTCGACACTATCAACCTACAGCTCACCTTTCCTAACTCTAAAAGTACTCTAACGTGGGCCTTTTCATTATCCCGTTTCACGACTTGTCGTTTCTGTCTTATTAATTTACAAGACAGTTTAATTGTTCTACATTGCTAACGCCTGGCCTTTCTCTCGGCAACAATGGAGAGAAGCCTGGAGACGCCACTAGTCCAGAATTCATATTCGGTCTGGTTTTTGCATTCGAACTCCACAACCCCTCGTGACTCCGTTTTCAATCCAAAGTAACGGCGTTGATCTCCACCATCGAACAAGTGTCTTCCTGGCCAAGCTGGCATGTCCTTGCACACTTCCAACACGACATCTGCACATTTATTTAGGACACATCAACTGTCATAAATATACCCACCTTTAACACCTTATATATATATATATACACACATATTGACTAGTTTTTTGTCCTGTATTGCATCAATTAATTTTGGCAGCTTACTTTTTTTCTTCTTGGTAATAGTCCCAACAACGTGTTTACTTTTCATTTTCAGCATCACCTGCCAAAAAAAAAACAGTAATTTGATTAGTAGTCAAACCCGAAAAAACCTGTTGGTTAATAACCAAGATAAGAACAGAAACGGGAGTAGAAAGAAATCTCACTTACTTGACCAGTTCTGTGAACATAAACAGACACGATTTTCCAGTGAAGATCACCTGTGGAAATCAGATTGTATTACCATGTTATCAATAATACACACACACACACACACACACACACACACACACATGAATTTGGTCATGTTATGTACCTTTGCGGGTGCGTTTGAGGAGTTCACTGCCCCGGGCAAGGAGATCTTGGTTACAAACACCAGGGAGATTATCAGTAGGGCAAATCTCTCCGCTAAAGCTGGCAAGATGAGATTGGTCCATATTGGCCTTTCCACAAGCCCCAAGTCCCATTCCTTTCTCAACTGGTATCACCGCCGCTATATTCCACACCTCTTTTATTGCCCTTGCCTTCAGTGTCGCCGCTCCACGTAAAGCTACACAAAATATATATGTATATATGGATATGTATAATATAGCTCATACGTTATAGTTTTAGTTTACATTTCTAGGGAGGTGAAAAATGAGTTACCTGTGGCTGCTGCAGCTGTGAGAGTGACTATATCATCATAAGAGCGGACATTGACTGCAGAGCTCACCACCGAGGCGAGGTGGTCGTGATCTGCTCCGAGAGACTCCGCGGCCTCCGCACACTGCGCGGCTACTAAAGTTGCCGCGGACGCCATGGCCGAGTCCGTCTTGGCCGCTTGCTCATTCTTCCCCGATGCAGAAGAGGCTGCTGTGGCAGCCGCAATGGCGGCCACAGCAGCAGCCACTGCAGCCACCGAGACCGCGGCGTGGATTTGCGCGTTTTGGGCTCTAGTTTCCTCCTTTTTGCGCTCTTTCCTGTCTTTCAGCCACCTCCCTACCGTCTTTGTTCCGCCGGTTGTGGGGGCGTTGACATTGCCGGCGCTGGTGGTCCGGCCGCCATTGAACAAGGGCTGTATGGTGTTGTTTGATTTGAAGAACTGTATAACAACAGAGATCACATATGTATATACGCTAAACAAATACAAAAATTTTAGACCATATGTGTGTAATTTTAAAAGTTGAAACTACATAATGAATTCACATATATAGCTCCCCGTGTCATTCACTTTTTCACTCTTTTTACCTTAAAAACTAGCAAGCAAACACATGAAGCCTAACAGTAACAGGAGAAAAATTACAGGGAACGTGAGAAAAAAACTATTTTCCTCGTCTTCGAATCTTCCAGTACTTTACTAAGCCAGTGAACTATGAGCTCTTGCTGAGGTGATGTTTTACCTCATCCAGACAGAACGAGAGAGTCAGACCTATCAACTCAAACTCTGAATTTACTTTCATCCATATTTCAAAAGTCCAACCTCTCACTTTCCTCCCCAACAAGTTGCTAATGATTTTTTTCTTTTTCTTTTTCTTTTTCTTTTCAGAATTGTGTGAATAAATAGCTTTATCCATGAGATCCAGCTCTTAATCTCAAAATACATCGTAATCATATAAATTAATAAAACCATGACAATTAGACTGAAATAAATAAAACAAGTTACCAGTGTTTGCCAATATGCCCCTTTTTTTTTTTTTTAAAGAAAGTTTTCCTCGAGTGTTTAGGGGTTTGAAGAGGATGGTTTTAGAGAATATAATGCAACAGATTGTAAGTATGAGTAAGTTTTAGCAACTAAAATAAAGGGAAGAGAATGAGTAAAGAAAAAGGTGGTGGAGACAGGGAATCACAGGGAGACAGATTAAAGCTGAGAGACTGGTTTGCTTGTTTCCTCTGGAGAACCCTTTTATTTTATATTTTAATATCAATTCCCCGTTTGTATCATAGTCTAAAAATACAATTCAAAATTTGTTTCAACTGTGTTTCTCTTAATAAAATTTGAACTTTTCTATTAAAAACTACTGAAGAAAACCATGAACCAAATGACGAGGAATCTAGAACAGTAGAAGAAGGACCTTAACGACGTCGTCAAATTCTTCAGAAGGAGACACCGGTGGACTATCTGTCCCTGTCAGAGACCCTCCATTCAATGGTCCACTGCTGTGCGAGAGCCTCCCCGAGGTTAATGGCGATACTTCCTGTAAAAACACAACACGAAAATATTAACTCAAATAAACAAAAACAAAAGTATAATGTCTGTTTTTGCAGGAAAAAAAAAATTTTTTTTAATGAGAAAAGAAAAGAACCTCTCTCATGGACTGCGACATTATACGGTCAAGCACGAGCTGAGAAGTAGCGGAGGAAGCGAAAGAAAACTGGTTTCCGGCTATTGGGGGAAGCTCCTCGGACTCTCCGATGAGGTCTTCAGCTATGGAAGTCGTGGTACAAGAAGAAGAACTGTTTGCAGACTTGGAAGAAGCTAAGTAAGATGAAGAAGTAGAAGAAGAAGAAGGAGGAGGAAGAGGAGGATTGGAGTTAGTAGGAGCCAAAGCTTTGGAGACTTGGAGAGCGGAGGCACTCCAAGACCTTGAAAGAAACTCCATTGGAGCTCGTGGGCTCTCCGGGAGGTGGGAAATGCTCGCCGGAGAATGTTCCGGCCGGCGAGAGTGTCTCAGAGGCAGAAGTTTCTCTTCCATGAAAGTGGTGAAAACTGAGAAAAGAGAGACTCAAAATTGGTTTATTGGCGCTTGTTGGTATTAATATATATAAACACACACACACATGTGTGTGTATATATATATATATACAAGTGAAGAGACTGAGAAATTGGTTAATTGGCCCTCTCTTCTTAAAGGGTCTGGTCAAAGAGTAAATAAAGGGGTGGGTCTCAGGCTAATGGTTTAGTGGCATGTGGGATATGTAGTTTTTCTGGGACCCACAATGACTTTTTTTTTTTTTTTTTTTATGATCTTTAATCAAAAACTGCTGAAGCCATGACAGATGAGGATCCCTTTTCGCAGGGTTTATGTATCAGATTTGGAGTCTTAAATGTTAGTGATTTGTGCAAAAGAGAGATCATTCAAAGATGCTTTTGGTTATGCCCCCGGCGAAGGTGGGGCCAATAGAGGATGACCAATCTAAGGATGTTAGTGTGCAGATTGATCATGTGAATTTGTGACTAATCACTCCGATCGAAAAGAGCTTTTTTCACAAGCTAAGCATGATTGGAAATTGGAAGTAAAATTAACAACTTTTGTGGTGCAACTTTTTTTTTTTTTTTCTTTTTCTTCCTTATTTTGTGTTTCCAGTTTTTGGTGTATAATTTATTTTTCTCTTTTCAGCTAATTTATTGTATAATGCAATAAGGTCAACAAGGACAGCCAACATTGCAATGATGCGGTGTCACGTTTTATGTATAAGGTTTTGAAATATCAGGCAGGCTAGTGAATAGAGATGTGTGCTTTCACATTTACAAACGTCACAAGCTAGGGCAATTTCGAGCTAAGCCCACCTCAAATCTCAATTAAGTTGATGTTTTATGGTCATGTATTTAGTCCCTCCAATCTCTCATTTAAAGGTATCTTCATACAGTCTACTACAGCTTTCGAAAAGGCTTTGCATGGGACATCTTTATGCCCTCTAGAACCAAAAAAAAAAAAAGAACTTGCTCAAATAAAGTGAAGAATCACTACTAAAGATTCTCTAATCTTGAAGCTTTTGTATACGATTTATGAGGGTTAGGCATTTTTTTGCATTTTTTTGCTTTTTTTTTCCTTCAGCGAAGCAATCTTTTTTTGACGGTATAAGATGCTATGAACATATACTCTATTACTTTAAACAAAATTTCTTCTATTTTGAATCTTGAAATCTAAGACCCTGAACCTTTCTTCCTATCAACTGAGCTAATCCCAACACTAATGAGCCTATCAATGGAGTAACGGTTAAAAAACCATACCAGATATTATTATGAACAATAGAACTACCCATTTTTTAAAATCAGATTTAATGGTTTAAATATGTGTATAGACTCGTAGTAGATTCCTCCATTCAAACCATCAAGATCAATTTCTAGTCCAGTTTTCAAGAGGGGTCCCAAGTGCAAGCCCAAGGCCACAAAACACAAGAAGTCAAGGAGGGTTAAGAGTAGATGACGTTGAAAGTGGCCTAAGTGATTGTGTTCCAAACCAGCCTTAGGTCTTGGCAACGTCCCGGCCGACAAGTTTGGAGGTCCAGACAAATTCATCCCTGAAAGCTTTTGCCTCTCTACTGTTTCGGGACACAAAGCTGCGCACCAGAGAGACCAATGCTAAAATGCGCGTGCCTGCACACGTCATCATCTAGTCCATCAGGTCCTTCTTCCATATAAACACGAGCTTTTATTACTATTATTTTTATTTCTTTTCAAAATCTTCTGACTAAAGCGGATTAAAGCTGATTAAATAGGAGAGACAGCCTTCAACCCTGTCTTTTTTTTTTTTTTTTTTTTTTGGGTTATTGGAGGTATTTGTATTTGTATTTGTTTTTTTTTTTTTTGTGGGGGGGCGCTCCTGATTATTGACCAAAGAGATAACCTTTATTCTTTTGCCACATTTTCCCAATGATCATTACCTATCTTTCGTTTTCCATATCAGTTCAAAGTTTGTACCTTTCTGTTTTTGGGTCCGTCAATTTCAAGCATTTTTTTCCATTTCTTCAACTTCTTTTGAAGCTTGTATTTCTACAAAAATGATGGCTCTAAAACCATTATGTTTATGGCAGCAAAGCTAAAGAGATTGCACGCTCGGTGCATTATTAGGGGATTTTTATGCACAAACGAACAGATTTATACATCATGACATAAAACAGTAAAGGTCATCTTCAATGCTCTGTGTTTGTGGGGTAATGTCTATGATCTATATATATATATAGAGGGCCATGCTTTCTTTCTTTCTCTCCCTCCAATGAATTAAACAAAAGATTCCATCCTGCTTTTGTCTTTCCGAAATTTCAAAAAAATGGGGATGGTGTTGCCATATATCAACATCAATAATATAAACAGGATTTGCCGCATCAACGATAAGTACTTTTGCTAGAACCACTCATATCATGTTCAGTAGACTTAAGTGCAGGATTTGGGATTATCTCTTGATATTAAACTTTACTTTAACTATTATTGAGTAATCAGATAGAATGATAACATACTTGCTCTCTCAACTAAAGATCTTAAGTTCAAATCATCACCACCGTAATTATCGAAGTATATCGACAATTTATTTTAAAAGGGATCCGTATATATATATATATATCTAAATACGTCATTCTCTATCCTTATAATCTTATTTAAAAAGGGAATGAAAAACTTTACGCAACGTATTCTATCGGTAGTGCAAGTATTTAAATGTTAGATTTGATGGAATATCATATCAAAATAAAATGATGTATGAAATTGATGATGTTTAAAAACAGAAAATTAATGGTAGGGTACTTTTTCATACCCCATTGCATAAATTGTCCAAGTTATATAACCATGGTTTTTGCTTGATTCAACTATTTCGGCTATGCAAAAGGGCAATTCCTTGTTGTTATGTTTAAGGTATGTCAAGACTAGTTAGCACCTGTTGACTAGAAGAAATCGTTCTCTGCTGACTTCTGACAGAACCATTTTCTCCAAAATTAAGATAGAATGATTAAGCACTCGATTTGATGAATCCCATGGAAGCAGGCAAGAGTTGATTTGAATCTAATTAGGGCATGATTAAGATCCCAAAGCAATGATAAGATCAGCATCTAGACAAATACAAGACAGAGGACAGCTCAACATTTAAAGTAACTACAGACTAGGCAGCTAGAGTTCTCAAGTCCTAACTAATCTGCCAAAAGTGAGTAAAGACTTCACCACGCTGGAATCCAAGAAATTATTTAGTGGTCAAGGAAGCCCTTTGTCGAACTTTCGGTGGCCCTCTTTCTGCTATAAGATAAACTTATTATATGTATAGACATAGCTTCAAGGAAGCAACTATCCAACCACCAAAACAAAAGCAAAAAAAAAAAGGGCGAAGAAAAAGAAGTAAACAAAATATATCAAACTCGATTAAGCATCCATTTTCAGTTTATATATAAACATAAGTCAGTGGATGAAACTGAACAAATGTTGGAAAAATAGTTTCATGAGTTCTCATGATTGTATTGATTGATTAGTAGTAATGATAATATGACAATATAAAGGTCAATTTATTTATAAACCAAAGTTTACAGGAAGCAACTTATTAAGGGATGAAGCCACCATTTGTGACATAGTGACAAGAGACGATGAGCTTTATAATTCTCACTCATCCGTCAAGTGTTTGATTCTTTATACATCTACTTGATTCTTTGAATAATTAGTTATATTTGACGTGCATGAATCTCAGGAGATTATCCATATTGGAGCAGATTGATTCCATTTTTGTTATTCCTAAAATAGCGTTGGATTGGCGTGTGAAGACCCCCACAAGCATGGGAAAAATGGTTTTATGATTTCTCTTCGATCGAATTCCATTGTAATTAGCAATTTTCATTTCACCAAAAAAAAAAAATGTAGTTTATCTGTTGGATTGCAATCCACTGCCACCATAGTACTGCATGGTGTCTCACGGGAGAATTCTGCAAAAGTCATTCCGTCCTTCAACCTCGACGAAAGCGGCGGTAGTATCTTCTCTATCTCTTCAATTCTCTGTTTCTCTTCGCCAATGGCTTTTTCCTCCGAACACGGAACAGGACACTGACAATCCGATACGCGCAAAACTTTATCCCACGGTGGTTGCAAGAATACCACAAAGGTTTCTCTGCTCACATTCTCCAACTTCGCCGGAGGCCCGGCGACTGAGTGGAGCGTCGCCCGGAGCTTTCCCTTCGAAATCACCTCCGCCGATTCGCCCACCTGTACGATAAAGCTCTCCGGCGATGATTTCGTCAAGAAAATCCCCTTCTTGTTTGCATCATATATTTGCAGAAGCGTATGGCCGTCGGGGTAACCGCATTCTTCAGGGCGGGATTCCGGTGATTGAAGGAGAAACATCGGAGACGTCAAGACGGTGAAGATTCCATAATCATAGTGCCATTGCTGCCATAGATTGGAATCAATTCCGCTACAAAACCTAGTTTGGTCATGATCAGAGACTCCTGATTTCGTCTTTCGTTCGATTTTGGAATTTGTGAGTTTTTTCCCCAGGGCTTGTTTCAGAAGAAGACAGCGATCTAGCTCCGAATGATAGTGTATGAGACGTCCTTTCGCTGCACAAGATTCTACTAAGCTCTGCTCAAGCTCTTGGCCACCAATGGCGTCGTCACAGACTCGAGCGAGACGGAGACCGATCTCCATCATGCAAAACCCTAGCTTCTTCAAATTACTTCCCAGATTCTTGTACTCATCGAATTCGCCAACAATATTTTGGTCTGAATTCGGATTTCGCTCGTATTTCAGCTGCATTGCGAAGGAGGACACATTTCTCTCCGGATTCTTCAACGGAACGTCGCTCCCTAATCTTTGGTCCTAAACATGGTAATTAAGAATTGCTAATTGCGATTAATTTCTTGAACGAAGTGGAGATTTAGGTGTGAATTGTAGAAGATTAAGGACAAGTTACTTGCCTTGAGAATGCGCTTGCGACGTTCGGCGTCGAGAAGAGCGAGGTCGCGAGCGAGCGGGAGGTCGCGGCGGAGAGCGGCGGCGTTGGGGACGTCGCCGACGGATAGAAGACCTGGACCCATGGGCCCTAGGGCTTCCATTACGCTTCTTCTCACCGAGTCCAGCCTCTGAAGCTCTTCCGTTGTTGTAGATGATTTCTCGTGATCGGAAGACAGGAGTATGAGATCTGAATAAGGGAGTTCGAAGAGTTCTATGATTTCTGCTTGTTCCATGTTTGTCGATTTCTTTGTGTTTTCTCGTACCAAACGAAATGAATTTAGAGAGCTGAGCGAGCAAAAACCTCTGCCGATGAAAAAATGGCGCCGCCGTTACCAATGTATGTCAGCTACACTATAAACTCACGCCACACGACTAAATCCTTGTCAATATCATACGACAACATTTTTTACGTCGTATTGAAGAAAACGGCAAAAGAGAGAACTTAATTTTGCAGCCAAAATACTATGATTGATAAGATTTCCCTGTCTTGAAGCAGCTTCACGTGCTTAAGAAGCTGTCAAGGTGGGAACCTAGGCTAATTCGGCATGGGGAGACACGGGAGGCGCCGCCATGGCGGAGGTGAGCCGAAAAGAGCAGATGGGAGAGCCGCCGAAAAGTAGGGAAAGACAGTTAAAGAAAGCAATTAAATGTTGGCAAGTTAAATTCACATGTAAACGTCTGTAGACCGATACTCAAAACTGATCAACTTAAGTTCTAACAAACACACATCTTTTGCAGGAGCAAAAAAGTACTAACAAGACAATCCTAAAACCTAATTTCTCAAACTAATGTTTGAGATATAGTTAACATTAATCTCAACATTCCCGGTTAAATCAGACGTCTTCTGAGTTTGAAGACTTCTTTTAGGCTCTTTTACGAGCCCTTCATGTACAAAGTGGGAAACACATAATTAAATGATCTCTATGGAATCACCCTTTTACCCTAAGCAGCAGTCTCCTTAAAGCTTTTAGCCAACCATATTGCGGTTTCCCTGGGAGAAACCTTTTCTGGTCCGAATGGTTTCAACAGCACACCAAGCTCGTCAAACCTTTCTTGTTGTAAGAGACGTGCACTGAACTCCAACAACCCTTCTAACGCCTCGGCGCGTTGCTGGTACGACGATGTGTCAAACCGACGCTGTCGTGACTCAGAAGATGACCGGCTGGATGCACCAGTTGTGGGAACGTGTTCTGAGGACTCGCTGCCATTTCGTGTGCCTCCATGGCTAGGGTCAGAGAAGCTGCGCCTGGAAAGGGCTTTGTCCACGACCTGCACCATGCACTTGTCCTTTGTGATTGAGTGGTCGGCAATGTCTGCTGAAGAAGAGCACTGTGCAGATGTCGATGAAGTTTTGCGAATGGGAAGGAGAGGATCTTCAGAAGAAGCCAAAGGAAATTCAGCAATCTTGTCAATGTGCGGGGCATTAACAGAAACATCAGGAGACTCCACACTACGAAGGAGACCGGCATTATTTCCGTAAGGGGTCAAAGCAGCACTTCTCGTGGATAATGGAAGAGATGCTCTCCTTCCTAGCTGGGACGAGTTTCTTGCTGGAGTATGCGACATTGGAAGCTGCATATAAAGATTACATAAGCAATGCAATACGGAAGCTCCAAACTTTGTTTTACGAGCTGTTATAGTAAATGTCAAAGCTAAAAAAACTCCAAGAGGTTTGTCGTGCTTGTTTTCGGTAAGACGGAAAAAGTAAATTAAAGAAAAAAATATTCAACCATCATGTAAAAACTTACTGAATCACGTTTCGAGCCAATATGAGAAATCTTGGTAGTTGTGATCTGTTTCCCAGGTGTAGTAGAAGCTTTCACTGGAGTAAACCTCGGAGTTTTCAAAACAGTTGAAAATTTTGTTGTTACTGATTTCTCGATATCATACTCATCACGCACACTTCCAATGGATAATTCACTAAAATTATTTTCCAAAAAACTAGGGAATCGTTGTGCCATCTTGGAAGAACAGGATGAGTCTTGTTCAGTTCCAGATATACTGGGATTCAAGGTCCTGTCATTGCTAAGCGACAGCCTTCTCTCCCTGACGGTACAAAATGGAACAACTTCAGGCTCCATAAATCTTGTCTTCTTAATGTAGTGGGAATCAGACCATGCAACTGGAAAAGTGTTCCGTCGAGGGCTGTTTAATTTCAAATGAATCTTTAGGATATGAGGTTGAAGATGCGGGTGACCAAGCAACTCTGCAGCCTGGAAAAATAGGGTTAAACTTCAGTAGTTTTAGTTAAGTCTTCCCAGCACACAAATGTACTACAGACAAGGCAAATGATTCAAACATTGTTTTTAGAAATAAATGGGTTAAAAAGGACTTACACTTGGTCTGAGTTCAGGATTTTTCCGCAGCATGCTTTTAACGAGACTTCTACTGCAAAAAATAATGAACCAGAGAACATCTCAGGAAAGCTGTCTCACTAATCAATTCGCGTTACAGACAAATAAACATACAAGACCGTAATCACCACGATATTGTGAAGCAAACGAAGAGTGAAACTGACTCACAATGCACCAGAGTACATGGTCGGAAGAGGAGCCACTATGGATTTGTTTATCTTGTTAATTAGAGCTTGCATGTCCTGCACAAGCAAAAATACATAAACACATCAATCAGTGTGGAACAGACTTCTGAAATACGTACTAGTACATTGGCTGGAAACATAGTTTGGAACCGACTTCAAAAACTAAATAATCAGAAAGTTTCGAAAAAAAATAAGTGACAGAGAACAGAATAGCGAGAGAAATGAAAGCATCTACGGAATTAGATGACGTTCTCTTCATGGAATTAATGCATCTTCTAAATTGAGATCAGGGTTCCAGGGAAATGTATGGATTCCAGGACACAAATTTAGACAGAGAGAATCATTGTATTCAGTTCCTCTTTGCTTACAAATGAAATTAAAAGCAAACAAACGAGATGATCCAATCCCTAGCTCACTAACAGCAAACCAGGAACTTACGAAGGCTTTAAATGCTGGCTTGTGAGCAGCCATTTCATATATACAGCATCCTGGAAAACAAATTGCATTTTGAACATAAGCCAAAAAGTGACCTAGAATTCCACATTTAAATATATAATATATGTATATATATATATATTTACATTTACGTTTATATTTAAGAACCCTTACCTAAAGACCAAATATCTGATTTGGAACCATAAGGTATATCAGCAAGTAGTTCAGGACACATATAACTCGGAGTTCCCACAACCTGCAAATGGACCGTTAAGATAGAAACAAGAAATTCAAGCTTGTGGGCAGCTTTATAGACACAGGGGAAAGAAAAAATAATATTCAAATAAGCTTGGCTACTCACAGAGGAAGCAAGATCATCAGAAGTCAACTTCTTGGCAAGACCAAAATCACCTGGATCCATCAATTGTTTTATTACTCTCGGTAAGAATTTAAACAAAATTCTATGATGACAGAGGTACTTGTAATGTCAATTAACAATGAGAGAAACAAGAGGAAAGAAAACTTACCTAAGCGGATGTCTCGGTCTTTCGTCAAAAATATATTTGAACACTGAAGCAATTAGAAAAAAATCAACATCAATTTGCGAGTTTCATACAAACAGTATAACACTACAACTAAATTTGTATCTATTTTTCCCACTGACCTTGACATCACGATGAAGGATATGGTTAGCATGCAAATAATCAAGTGCCATCAGGAGTTGAACCAGCCACTTACAAAGTTTCTGCACGATTCAGTTTTAAGAATACACACGTTACTTTTGCATACAGCAGTCACTGTAACAGCTTATAATAGTAAGAAATTAATATTTCAAGCCGAAAATAAGCTGCGAGCGAACAACCTCTTCAGGAAAATGAACACCATTTGCTCTTTTTATAGCTTCTGCCCTGGAAAAAGAAAACAACAAATAGCAAGTGGAAAAAAACGTCAAAAAAGAAAGAAAAAAAATTAGCATACACCGAAAAAAATAAAAAAATAATAAAAAACGGAGAGATCGATTTTCAAGCAAAAAGAAAATAGTTAAAGCAAGATAAATAGCTCACATGTCTCCTGCTTCACAGTATCCTATAATAATGCATACAAAGCAACCCTACAAGTGGTGCCAAAGAATCAATCACAGGACCCCACACAATAATTGGAAACATAAACTTCTAGTATCACACTGAATCATTGTAACTCAATTATATGGTAAATTCAGGAAAATTAAATAAAAACATAAAATAAAATTCAAATTCAGTGTAGAAAGGAGCGCACCACGGGCTCTAGCAGAGTAAAAGTGTCAATGAGCTTATGGTACGGAAATAATATAATTTGGGAAATAATTAAGACTTCTCATAAGATTATGACCTTTTCTACCCATGAATCTTTGTACTCTACAATAAATGGATTCCGAACTTTAGAAATCAGCTCCATCTGCGACATAGTGAAAGAAAACAACTTAATATCTTGAGAATAAATAAGCTACATCAAATTTAAATTTAACCAACCATCGCAGACAAGCATGACGGTCTAACGATTCAAAGAGATCAATTTTAACAAACATCAAAGAAAAAAGAGCTGCATCAAGGCCTAGACATCTAGAAATTGAACACGACAACTTGCAAGAGAAAATATCATCGTAATTACACAAGTAGTAGTCATTTGCCATATTCACTAACTCAAGAAAAACAAACAAACAAACAATAACCTCAAAATTTTTATTGTTTATCTTGGTTCATTTATTTATATCTTCAAGAATTAACATAAACATGGAAATAAACAAAATAACCTCTTGGTGTGCCGATCGACGGGTTCTGTCAGTTTGTCGAGCAAGACGGATCTTCTTAAGGACATACCTACGTGGTTGTAAAAAAAAAAAAGGGGAAGAAGAAGAAGATTTTACATTAGAGTATATCATCAAACATTCATCTTAGCCATAAGACATAAACTCGAAGTCAAGGTAATCACTCACTTCTTCTTTTCATGTTTGTGCCTCACAAGAAGTGCAGAGCCAAAAGATCCTTTCCCAATCTGCTCCAGAACTTCATACTGCTCCATCTGACCCTCCTTCTCGGTGTCTATTACCTGGAAAGACTTCACAAAAACAACATTTTACATAAGAAAAAAACACACATGCACAACAAATACCCAAAATTAAACCCGAAATATACCCAAAATAGAACAATCCGGCTATTTGAAAACAGCTAACTGAAATGCTCAGCGTTTACCAAGCAAAAAAACCGGCACCAAAAAATAGTATTTCCACTTTGAACTTCTCAAGAGCTCATCGCCAATTCTGAGCTTCCATAGATATATTTTAGTTAAATAGTGGCTCATTAAATGAAGAATCAACAAAGATCATTTTAGTTTGTACCAAACAAAACTGAAATGAACCCACTTTGTTTAATGTCGGACCAAACATTATTAAACTCTCCGTTCTACCAAAACTAAAAGCCAAAGTAATGAACTTTCTGCCCCTCAACACTCGAGAAAAATCCAAGGAGTACAATGCTCCTAATTAAAAATAAATAAATAAATCCTATTTTCGCAACTCCAAGAAAAATCCAAAAAAGATTTTAAAAAAATTAGCTGAACAAAAGAATGCACCTTGGGGAAAAAGAAAATTCAAAATGCGACTGTGAAGCCCAAAGAAAATTAAAGAAAAGCTTAAAAAAAATCCACAGACTTATTAGTAAAGAAACAGCTAGAAAAAAGAAAATTCAGCGGAAAATAAGTCTAGGCAAAAGTAAATGAAGTAGTAAAACAGGATAAACAAATGGAAGAAGGGAAGAACAAGAAGAACAAGAAGAAGTACCGAAAATGGCGGAGTTTCAAGAAAATTAACAGGTCTTCAGCTTTCTCGAAGAGAAAGAAAGTGAACATTTAGCTGGTATTTGCCATTAGAGCCAAAACCCAGAAGAAGTCGAAGATAATAAGAAAAGCTTTTGGATTTTACAGACACGAATTTATGGAAGCGAGTTGAGAGCGGCAAAAGAATTAGAACGAAAGCAAGCGAGTTCAACGAGTTCAAGTTCAAAATGAGGAGAGAGAAAGTTTTAGAGAGAGAAAGAGAGAGTGGTTCAAAAAGATTCCTGAAAGCGACTGAAAGAGAGTGCAGTGCACGGCGAAGATAGAGGCTTTGATCCTCTGCGACAAGTTCAACTGTGTACTCACTGTGTTCTGTTCTCAACGGCGTCGTTTTAACGCAAAGGAGGAGGGGGAAAAAAAATGAAAAACGGTTCTTTTTGGAATTTCCTTTTGTTTGTTTCTGTTTTTTTGGATTTGCTGTTGTGCCTATCTTTCTTTTTGTCTTTTTATGTTTTCTCTTCAGTTGTTTTTTTCCTCATTCCATTCAGGGAAGATAATTCTTGTCGTGGGTATTTTTGAGGCTGTGAAAAATTTAGAAATATTGGGAAAAAAAATATCATTGATTTCAAATGTAAAGAAAGAACATAATTGTATTAAAGAAAAAAAGGTCAAACATCAATTAATAATGAGATCCAACCTTTCACCTAAATGGCAAAATCAAACATCCTATTGATGCAAATATAATTCCATCATCAGGAAGATCCCAAGATCCAATATCTGTTCGGTGATTAAGACGGCTTATCTATTTCTTTTTATCTTGCTAAGGAGAGTTTAAGGGTTTGTTTAGTAAATTAGTTCATTTCAACTCAAATTGTACTTTTTTTTGTCTTTTTTTCAAAAAGTTTTTTGTCTTTTCTGAAAATTCAAAAAAATTTACTATTACAACTAAAATATTTCAACTCAAACTAACCAACCAAACACTCTATAAGAGGGCTTATCATTTCAAAAGGGAAGTTTAATGAATTTGTGTCACATGCTTTTTTTTTTTTTTTTAATTTTTGCTCAAACTGTTTACTAATATAATACTGATTAGGTGTCATATTTAAGAACTATTTCTTGAATTGTACGTGAAAAGAAAAAGGCTCCTTTTGATAGTTGTTGTGGAGCCGTAAGCCTACCCTTTCACATCGGGCTTCGGGCCTTTAGACATTTATATTGGACCACGATGAACTCCAAATCCAATTTTAAAACTGAAAGCTCGTCTGAAACGAATTGTAATAAAGAAAGATGTTTTATTTTATATCATTGATTAAAATTATTTTTTAGTTACTAACAATAACAATATATGAATATACACTTTAAAAACATACAATATTTGATGTAGGATTATTTTTTTATCATAAATCAAACCATTAAAAGACATCTAAAAACAACAAATCGTTCTAGCAAAAAAAAAAAGAGAGAGAGAGATTGTAGAAGTCCTTACTATGGCATTATATATATATATATATATATATATATTTTGTTTCTACATATTCCATGTGTGATGAAAGAGCTTTATGCAGAACGTAGCTTGAAGCATACTCAACCTTAAAAATCAAAAAGCTGGCTAGGTCCACGTGATGTCCTGATGCATTCAACTGTAGACACATGATGGACCTACTAAAATTTTAATATCGTATTAAAGAATATATAACAGTGTTTAGTGTATCTACTAATGAGAGTTTAATTAGTAGAATAAATTATTATTAATATGTCTGGTCTTACCCCTAATCCCCTATTATCTGTGAAATATGCACACTAGCTAGGCAGCTTTCAGTTTGTTTTTATACGTGGGTGCGTGTGTGGTGTTTGTGTGTGTATAATATAATTCAGCTTTACAATCATGCATGTGATACCGTGGTGGGTAGAACTTCCATGTCCAATCCCATCAACACAGTTTTTAATTTTTTTATCTTTATTTCTTTCCTTATCTTTATATTTGAAGTAGATGAATGAAACTTTTTTTATAATAAGATCCGAAAATCATATCAAGATGAACTAATAAATTTTAATACAAATTTATTAATGACATATTTAATTTTAAAAATTGAAAATTTCTTATTAAAAAGTTTTATTTTTAATTTTTTTTTCATCGTTCTCTTATTTTAAAAAAAAAAATCTTGTTTTCAAATTTATTTTGTATAATTTTCTTTTGAAAAAGAAAAATAATCTTTCAAAAATTTTCACACAATATACGATTCCCAATATTATTTTTTTCTCATTTCAAATAACTCTTTATTTTTTAAAAGAAAATTTTTTACACATCCAAACGTTATCTTATTCTCAAAATGAAAAACTTTCTCATTTAAAAATTTTTTTTTTCCTTTTTAAAAATGGACATGCGATGGTTTAAAATAAAGATTTTTTTTTTTTCCTAAGAGATGAGATTTATGACTTTCATTTATAAATATAAAAAATTAAAACTCTCAAATTTTAAATATGAGAACTCTTACTCAAATCATTCTCCTTTTGTTCAGTGAACTCAGTGGGTAAAGCAAAACCCTGCTCTGGACTTACACGTAAGTTTCCCCCCCCCCCCCCCCCCCCCCTCTCTTCTATCATAGAAATATCATAACTAAATTTGAAAACAATGGCCCATTTTTATGTCAAACATTTTAGTGGGCTTGAACACAAAACATAGAATGACCAATGTTGTTGTCAAACATTTGGGTATGTTTGGTTGGAGGGAGAGACGGAGGAGAGTTGTGGAGGGAGAGATTGAATCTTTTGTTTGGTGGGAGGGAAGAAGGGATGGAGAGAAGAGGTGGAGGGATGTTATCTTAATCCAAATCCACTAAATTGGTTCCTTCTATTAGTGAAAGGATTCAACCGATCCCATAATTTTTTGTATCAAATGTGTATTTTATCCTAAACACATTTATTAACAAATTATACAATAGTCAATATATTAATTACACAAATAATTATCATCTATCATTCTAACTTTTCCTTCTTCCTATTATACAATATAGAGGATTTTTAAAATCCTCTGTGTCTTTCATATCCTACGTTTTTCCAACCATTTCCATCCTTCCTCCTCCCCATCATTCCAACCAAACAGAGCCTTAGTGGACTTAAACCCTAAAGATATAAAGGCCCATATTAATGTCCAAAATCATAATTGGGCTGTCAATTATTTCAGTGGACTTGAACCCAAAAGAGAAAAAGTATACTGGGCTTGAAGCCTAATTGGGCTACCTATGATGAAAGACCAAATTAAGCCGATTGACTTGGGGAAAAAAAAAATGCTCTTCTTTTGGCAATCCAAAACAACAAAAGAGCAAAAATTTGGAAGGAGAAAATTCAGTTTATACCAAAGTCAAAAGAGTTTCCACATCAAAAATTTGGAGCTACATGTACATGATAGAGAATCAATATCATATCTAAATGCAGCAAAGTGATACGACAAAACTTCTTTTTCTCTCTTCTACCATTTTCCCCCCCTCTTCTACTTGATCTGTCCCGTTGTTGTCCGGTCCATACACTCTCAAGTGTACTTATCTTATATACACGCATCAAACAACACACTTTATTAAAGACCATAATTCCGAGCCAAAAATAAATAAATAAATGAATTGCATCTTCAGTAAATGAGAAATATTAGATAGCTAGCTTGTGTAGATTTGGATGAAGACAAAATTCACAAGCATCAATTTCCAATCCACGATGCTTTTTTGTACATGATGAAATTGATAAGAAGAAAGTAAAATACAAAGGGTAGGGCCAACTTTGTTTGGTTTATGCCAAGAAAACTAATGTGAAGCTAAAGTAAGCTTTGGGTGGTTGTGGGAATTTATGCTCTCTTGAGAAGATCCATGAGCATATTTCTTGGAATGGACCACATGTATGGTATCTCTAATTCAATGCCTCTCCTTTATAATCGGTTTGCTACTACACTCTCACAATTGGTGGATGAGAGACCCAGAATATTTTTCTGCCACACACGTTCCACGTTTCATTACCTGATCAAGACCTCAAAAAGAAAAAGGCAATGAGAAATTTCAAATATGAAACATGAGGGGGAAAAAAAAGGGTTCAAAGAAGGATAAGAGAGTATGGCTTCTTTTCTTTTGTGTGTAAGTATATATGTTCCTTTTTTTAAATGAAGAGGATTCCATCACTCAAATTCATTAAAAGAAAAAAGAAAAACAGAAACAAAAGTAAATAAGTTCAGAATCCAGATTTAATGACAATCAAAACAAAATGCAAAAGACGAATTAACAGCCCTCTAGAGAATGTAATGAATCCAATCGAAAACTGGTTTCATATATACATTTCGAAGCCCTTTTCTTTTCAAACACGAAATTTATAGGCACTTCTATTAATTTTAAGAATTAATGAACATGTTTCTTCTTATCATTGAGTTCTGCAAATTTATCTCTAAAACATGACTAGTTTTAGCGTGTTCATAGTTACTCTGATACTGGTCCATAGTTATTCTGATACTTGTTGTCCATATTTGTTGTTGATTTTTTTTTCCTGATGCGCGTGTGTGTGTGTGTACATACATACATACATATATATATATATATTTATATATATTCCTTGTAGGGCTAAGGGCATGGATAAATGATGATGGTCCGGAGCACTTTGGATGATGAGGAAAGTTATCGCAAGAGCATGTGAAGCAGTAGCCTAGTATCGAGTAGAATATTTGGTGGAGGTTCATTTCTATCTCTGTCATGTTCGCGTGTAATCTTTTGCAACTTTACAACTATATATATATATATATATATATATCTTTTCTCTACTCTACTTTGTATTGTTCTTACTGATCCAATGAATATAACATATGACTTTCTATCCATCTCTATAGGAGTCACTGATAGGGTCAATAAGATATATATTAGAGTGAAATCGGGCTAGAAAATTCTTATTATATAAAACTCAACAAGATTTGTTTCGAGCATCGAAATCTACAATAACTATTTGATAATAAGCAAGAATCTCATCAACTTTTTTTTTTTTTTTTTTTTTAAGAATCTATGTGAGCATTTTTTGCGGATTATGTTTTGATGGATAAGAGTGCAAATTTGTCCTGTGTAAACTTTCAAATTTGAATATGATTGGAAGGTAAATATATATATATATATATATATATAGATAAGCATCTATATATATATATATCCAGTTTATTGTGGTAAGCTCTACTATATCATACGTATATAAGTTTTAAAACTTTTAAGAATATACGTGATAAATTTTAAGTATGTTTGATGGAATATTAGAATATAAAAATTTGTATAATGTGTTAGGTTAACTAAATTTATGATACAAACACACATATATAGGTATATATTGTAAATATGTATGAAATATTTACATAAAATGAGCAGGACCACTTTGAAAGAATGCATACAAACCAATTTATTTGTAAATTTAAACGAATTTTAAATTCAATATTTTTTGTTCCACATTTACCCTTAGATTAATGCTTTAGGAGTAATGATAGATACACAAATTCGAATCCCAACTTTTTGAGTATCAACTCATGTGCCATATTTTCATTGGTAAATACAATCAATTGATATGTCAATGTTTTAAATACTTATCAATAAAAGAACAGCAATTCATATGTCACATAAGTTGATACTCAAAAATTAAGATTAGAGTTGTTATCCGTAGTATTTTTCAATGCTTTATTATTAGTTGTAGTAGTAGTAGTAATAGGAAGGAATTGCCGTTTGTGTTTATTTTCCACATATATACATACATATATATATATGGGGTCAAAAATTGTTTTTAAGGAAAGAGTTAGTTACACTTTTAATGGAAGTAACTATGTTCTTTTTATTTACCAATTACCATTTATGGGTGCATAAAATTGTGTTTAGAAAGATTTGATCACGCTATTTTTGGAATAAATAAATACATTTTCATCGATTTGCTTTATTTTATTGTGTATCGATTTGATCATTATCATATAAATCCTGTCACTTTAAGATTTAATGTTTGATATACTTTACTCATACTATAGTAACTTATCAATTACATTGGATTAATTACATTATGAACATGATCTATATGATATTGACCACATCAATAGACCTATGATTCTTCCTTTAACACAATATCTATATAGTAGAACTATTGTAATGACATAGTCATTACATGGGAGCCATCATTTAGAATTTAGTTGATCAATTGTAATGACATGATCCTTAATTTAATTGACCTTGTTTTTTTCTTTTTCTTTTTTTTTTTCTTTTTAAATAAGGTTTGCATTGTTTGTTTTGGGATGTAATTGTGATATTGTTCAAGAAATGTGATAATAAAAGCGAAATTAATGATTTTAGAAAATTTTTAATTTCTAATTTTAAATATGCAAAATGGATAAATGAAATTAATGTGTATTAATATAGTTTTTTTGTCTTAAAATAGAATTATATGGTATTTATGTCAACACAACATAATTAGTTTTATTTTTTGTTCAAATTTACAAATAAGTTTGTTTAAAACATCTTTAAATGGTATGTATTTTATAATTTGGTAGAGGAATTCGATTTTGTAACGGCCCCATAAAGAAAAAGTAATACATAAATGCACCATATATGTGTGTGTGGGTGTATTTTTTCCTGGAATCTTTAGGGTTCACATCAAACCTTTGCAATTATTTCCACGCCTATATGATTTTAACAACTTACAAGGTATTGTCATAAATTGGCGCCACAAATATTGGGGTTGTATAGTTTATTACTTTGACTACCACATATTTGTGGTCACCCCACAACCATCAATAATACAATATGTCCTTTTCATAAACCACTAAATTTTTTTGTCCCCTTTTTTCTCAGCTTATTTCATTTTGCCTTGTCAACATATCTGGCGAAATCATACTAAATAACATATTTCTTATATTCATTGTCAATATACAGTAGATATGACTTTTTATTGAAAAATAGCATGTTTGACTTTTTCTAATGGTAGATTTCCTTTTTTGCACCCAAACCATGGTTGCCTTAACTGTAATTGCCAGAGATCTCCAACGAGACACCGGTGGGCTCGTGATGCGAGCGGTCATGGTGCAAATCAATGCCGCGATCATTGTTCTTGTTCGGCCAGTGACGGACCCCAGATTTCACGTCAGCGGCAAGATGAGATCACAAACAAATCTCCAATCGCGAAGGAGAAACAAAGGTTGCGATCTCCTGCTGACGATTGGATATTTCGCGCGATCGCGATCACAATCTGCAGAATTCACACATTTCCCAGATCTGTGATGATATTGTTGTGGCACCGGCTTCAGAAGCTTTGTGAATGTTGTCGCCTACGAGATGATGTTTCACGAGCTTAATCTCGATATGCAGACAACGCGCTTGAATCTCCGGTGATGGGGCGAAGGCAAATGCTCTCGAAAGCTTTAGGACCCGTCTTCAACGATATGGCGATGATGACAGAAACGGGGGCAACGGCAGCAATGGTTATCAAGGATTTTAGGGTTTGATTGAATTAAGGCTTAATTTAGGATAATTTTGGGATAATTTTGTAATTTATGAAATTTAATAAAATTTAGGGTTAGTGTTTGATTGATTTAGGGCTTAATTTGAGATGATTTAGGGGTGCATTTTGTAATTTATGAAATTTAATGAAAATTAACATATTTATTTGCAATTATTAATATTTATTTAGTAAATCTTTTTTTTAAAAGAATACTTAGTAAATATTTAGATTTACAATTTACATAAAAAGTATAAAATACAAGATAGGTAAACGATTTATGTGTAAATACCAATATTTCTTAGTAAATATATGGATTTACTATTATTTGTTAATATTTGGATTTCCTGATTTTATCTATTCTATGAATCCATCATATTGTATACATTATATCCATTTTATTACCTGTAAATATTTGAATTTATTGAGTTAGATTTATTAAGCAAATATTTGACTTATTAATTCTAAAACAGGTAAATATCGCTATTTACCCAGATTTACAATACATATTAACTAGTTAAATTCAAGTAAATAATGAGATTTATATAACTTAATGTTGGTTTTTATCTTTGCAAACACAAAACTTGACAAAGATAACAATTATTTTAGATATAAGATTTACAAATAAATAAATGAAATAAATGATTTATTTGCCATTCCACTTTACTATTAAGAAAATATTATTGTTTACTCATAAATTTGACTATTTACTAAGAATTAATAAATATGTAAATATATTATTTTTTGACAAATATTTTATTTATTTATTAACAAATCTATGATACATTAGTAAATAATAGTACTAACAAAAATTCAATTTACTAATTAATAAATCATGTAAATACCAATATTTACAAGTAAATATCATTATTTACTATTTTTTTATTTAAAGAGTAAATATCATATTCTATCAAGTTAATATTTGATTTATTAATAAATAAATCATGTAAATACCATTATCATTATTATTACTCACTCAATCATATCTAAGTGGTTCCTTCCAAACAGTGGTCACCAACAATTAGCATTTAAGCCATTATATTCAGGTAGAATTCATTTCGGTCCATGAAAGTCACAACATCGTTCATGATGGCGGCACTTTTAGATAGAAAAAATAAGAGATGAGAAAATATGCCGATGATATCTTTCTTTTTTATTTTTTTCAACAAAAAGTAGACAATTGGTCAAGGCCAGATACGCATCGTCTTGTAGCCTCCAATATTCCGCGCCCACAAAAGATTCTTCTTATGCTTCACGAGTATATCACCTTTTTTTCGAAAATGGAGAAATCACTTATTGTGTCCTCTAAATGGCTGAAATCTTCATTAAAAAGTCAGCCAATAATGCAGATCACGAACCATAAATGTGGTTAATTACGTCAACTCAAGGCTTTTGCATTTAGCTTGGTCTAGCAAAAGATTATGAGATCTCTAATTATCCTGGTTTCCACAAAGAAGGATAAAGTTGAGTCGCTAATGATTAAAACAAAGATGAATCGAGTCATATTCAAACACTACAAAAATAATGAAACTATGAATCACAATATTTTTACATCACACTTTTAATCATCACAATAGTTTTATGTGAGTTCAATATCACATATGCATTTAGTAACCACAGAGTTTTGTTGTGAAAAAAATTTCTAGCCACAAATTTTTTACTCACGGAAAAAGTTTTTAAGTCACACCAAAAAATTTTCATGACTAAAAATTGTGTGGTAAAAAATTAGTTTTAATCACAACAAAAATTTGTACTTAAATGTATGTCTATAACTATCTTATAAACTAAAGTTTCACTTTTTCATTATTCAAAAATTCGGTCTATCTATTTTGTCCTTTTCTTCCCTCTCTCTTTTCTTCTTGCCTTAACTTCTTCCTTCTTTCTTTCTTCTCTTACCTTAAAAATTAATTTTGAATCATTGTTTTACTTTACTTTGCTTTGTATTTTTATCTATCTATTATTACATTCCCTCCACGTGATAGATCCTAAGCTTGTCACGTGACATTTTTAAATAAAAAAATTAATTTAAAAAAGTTAAAATTTTATTTTTATTTTTATTTAATTTATTTTTTTGCTTTACTTTGCTTTGTTTGTCTATTTCACATGGATCTTAAACCTATCACGTGACAATTTTAAATAAAAAAGTTTAAGAAATTAATTTTTAATTAAAAAATTAATTTTATGTTTTATTTTTTTTTATTTTGTTTGTCTATTCTACATGCAGAAACCAGCATATTTCAACTAGTTAATCATATAAGGTTGTGAATTGTTAATTGCGGATAAGATATGTAGCAAAAGTACATTGACAAGGATATATCGAAAACAAGAAAAGGAATTTCTGTTAACATTCACTAACGAGAATTAGTTGTTAATTAAAGAGTGCATGATATTGATACTTTGCATTCATTTGGATTAACATAGATTTGAGATAAATATTTTAAATTGAGCTTAGTTGATTTTTTAACATCTAATTAAAATTTTATTGATTTTTCATTAAAAAAATAAAAAAAATTTAGATAAAAATCTTAGATTCATGGTTGTAATCTAAACACATTATTCTTTTTGGTAAATGACATTGACACTGGCAAACGTACTATGTATAGTGGAAAACGTCCAGACTCAAGCTGTCCTTTCCGAGACTCACCAACAAAGAAAATGCCTGTGTTCTGATTTTTTGAAAAGTTTTATTTCTTCGTGGCTCGTGCACCGAAAGTGGTTTCATGTCCCTAAAAAAAAAAAAAAAAAAAGTGATTTAATATCAAAATTCGAAAAAGTCAACTCCTGCTATGTCGAATAACTCATGTATAATTGAGAAATCATAGCCTACATGAAATATCTTATAAGAACTATTGAAAATTATAATAGGATTTTAAAAATATACTAAATTATAGTATATTTCTATTTTTATTTTTTAAAATAATTATTTATTTCAATTCTATCCCTATGTAATCTTATAGGGTGTTTGGTGAATGAGTTGAGTTGAAATTTTTAAGTTTGAGTTGAGTTAGACTTTTTAAAAAGTAATTATAAATTTTGTTAATTTTTCAAAAAAAAAAAAAATTGAGATGAAAAAGTACAATTTAGTTGGAGTTACTGGTAGATTTTGTGATGTTGGTGGAGGATCCGACAACGTGAGGGGAGGTCGTAATCATGTTTCGACCACTGAATTTTGGTGAACTTGCAAGTCATGGTAAAGACGGCAACGGCGAGACGAAGATTTCTGCAGTGACGGCGCAACAAAGCTTTTCACAGTGATGGCAAGATAATGACCTCATATCTCTTTCTCCTCCCCCGCTATGTCTTGTTCTCTCGCTCTCTCACGTCATCAATCAAAGATCACAACAACACGGCGAATCAAGGTGGTGATGTTTTTTCGACAACTAATCTCGGTCGCGATATTTCTCCGGCGATGAGGCTTCAATGGCCGATGCGATCGATGTTTGTCAGGGATTATTGTCTTTTGTCTGAGATTTGTTTGATTCTTTTTTGCAGGTTACGTACCTTTACTGGTTAGAAGATGTTGCGAATATTCCGAAGAGATTGCGACTTCCATCGCTTTTCTTTTCTAGTGACGACTGCAGAGAGACCGATCTCCCTCCACGGCAACGTGGATTCGTGGTGACGGCGTTGTCTATTGCAATAATTGTGGGCTTGGGTATTTGATTAGGGTTTGCTAATATGGGGCTATTTTGGGATTTTTAAAAATTCTATGTTTATTTTGCAATAATTATTAATTGTATGGATTTTTGTAAATCTAAAATGTTTTGCAGATACTTTTTAACTTGTTTACTTGTAAATACATTTATTTACACCTAAGTAAATATACATATTACTTAGTAAATACATAACAAATACCGGATAGTAAATACTAAACTTCGTAAAAATTGTTATCAATGAATTTATTAATTAAGTATCAGATTTACCAATAAATAACACATCAATATAGTATCCTAAATACTTAATTACAAGAACATAATCATTTTTTTTTTGAAAATATAAATAATCATATTTACTGTGTTAATAATCAAATTTACATCATTAGTATTAGTTTTATCTTGTAAATATAGGACTTGGCAAAAAACTAAAACAAATAAAAAAAATACCAATATTTACAAAAAAAAAAAAAAAGAAACAATTGGATGTACTAATTTTTGTTTATCATACTTAGTAAATCTATTTATTTACTTGTAAATATTTAGATTTACCAAGTAAAATAAATAGATTTATCTAGTAAATATGTTAATTTACCTGTAAATATTTGGATTTACCGAGTAAAATAAATAGATTTACAAATATTGAACTTTGCAAAAATTGTTATTATTAGATTTATCAATTAACTAGCAAATTTACCTATAAATAGCACATCAATATAGCATAATTAATACTTAATAAGTAAATCTGTTTATTTGCCTGGAAATATTTAGATTTACCAAGTAAAATAAATAGATTTACAAATAGTGAACTTTGTAAAAATTGTTATTAATGGATTTATCAATTAACTATCAGAATTACCTATAAATAGCACATCAATATAGTATAATTAATACTTAATTTACAAGTAAATAATCATATTTTTTTTAAATATAAATAATTATATTTACTGTGTTAGTAATTAGATTTACATCATTAATATTAGTTTTATCTTGTAAATACAGGACTTGACAAAGAAATTAAAATAAATAAATAAAAACCAATATTTACAGAAAACAATTGGATATAATGATTTTTGTTAATCATACTTAGTAAATCTATTTATTAATGTGTAAATATTTGGATTTACCGAGTAAAATAAGTAGATTCATCAAGTAAATCTGGTTATTTAACTATAAATATTTAGATTTACCGAGCAAATGAATGAATTTACCCATGATTGTCTGACAAATCCAAATTGAAAAAATTGTAAATCCATTTATTACTATTAAATCATGATTTTTAATTCCAGTTTTTTGATTCATATAGTAAATATGTAATTTAAACTTTTAATTAAAATACATTAATATACCCCAAAATTAGGAAAAATATCAAATTAGCCCCAAATTAGAAAAACCCCAAAAACAGAAACCACCGCCACTGTCGGTGTTACAAAATGGTGAACCACGCCATCACGAAGGAAACCCAAGCCGACGATACTCCCTTTACAACCAGGAATGGTCGTTATTGCCAGAAGTCGATGCCAAAGATGAGTTTGGCGACAGAGACAGCCGACGATCTTGTGGCAAGTAATCATTGCTTGTCGCTAAGGGGGATTCGCCGTGGAGATCGGAGCTTAGGCAAGGTTGCGAAAATCACGATTGCAAGGCCTTTACCAAAAAGTTGCTGGAGAAGAATCCATCACCAAAGAAGATGATGACCTCGGTGAGTTGGAGGAAGCAAGTGCTCGCGGGGATGGCTGGTAACACTGAGCAGATGCCAACGAGGAAGATCACAATTTTGGATCGTGATTCCCACAATCTGGGTTCAATTGGGACGACGGCAACTGTAACTTTTCCGACGTTGAGAGAGAATGGTCAACAGCACGATTCTCCAGTGATGGGTGACAGAGAAAGAGTCAGAGAAGAGAGATTAGTGGGATGAGAAACTCAAGGGTATTTTTGATTTTTTTACCTTGCCATTTTATCCTAATTATGCTATTTGGTAGAAATAGTTTAATTTATGCTATTGTTTTAATCTTATCTTATAATACTTTCACTCTTTTCTTATTGGCTGGTATATGATTCTATCATATTCTCATGATTATTGTAATGCTATCCAATCCTTAAAAAAAAAAATTTTAAAACTACTACTTAATTTTATTTGTACACTTGTTTGTGGACTTCAATTTGTAGATTAGTAAAATTTCAGTTCCCCCTAAAGAAGCTAGTAAAATTTCCTCTCAGACCAGTTGGATTCATATATTCTTCTCTTCATTAACGTTGAATAATAAGTTCTAACTAAATTCTTGCTATTTTCGTCTTGCTATATGCAAAAGGAAAAAAGAGAACCTATATAGCTAGGGCAATATGATTACTTCAAAGAAATAAACTGGTGGCAATTGAATGGAACTTCAATTTTGATGGCAATTGTGGTAGGTGTTCATCTTCATCCATCGGACGGTCCATTATTTGTTTCAATATTTATGGAACATATTCGAAGATAAATGTTTCGAATTATAACTTGTTGATAAGTTATTAAGGTTTGCTGTATTTATTTGTCTTTTAATTAACATAGATTAACACATTGGCCGCTCTTTGTTTTTCAATTAAGAGCAGGAAATAAATCTTCCACTTTAATTTATCATAAATAAAAACAAAAATAAAGAAGTTCAGAATCCAACCTCATGATAAACCAAACAAAAACTAAAAGATAGCGCAAGAGACAATTTTACAGAAAAGTAAACAAAACAAAACTAAAAGTTTCATTTACACACTTTGTCTTTCGAACGAGATTTATAGGCACTTTTTTTTCAATTAATTCAAAATCAGTGATCATATCTATTTCCAGGTTATTGAATTTTGTAATCTCCACTTCTTTCTCAGCAGTTGTATAACTATTTATTTTCTCTTCCAACTTGACGTTCCTGAGGTTCAGATTCTCTTCAATATCTGGGGGCGCAATATTACTCTGATGGTTGTCATTACATTATTTTCTCAATTTAATGGATATGATTGCTGCTTATGCTTTTCTCAGATCTAATATGTTTAAAAAAGTACTCTTGCAATTACTTTGAATTTTTTTATAGTTTGATATTTCATTAAAAAGATTCCTGCTTAATAATTGCATGCTCATATAACACATACATTATAAGCACAAAGATACAAATATTTACCAATAAAAAGTACAAAGATACAAATATATAGTACAAAGATACGCATATATATATATATATTCTGGCAAAAAAAAAAAAGATACAAATATATATGTGTGTGTGTACGCTTCTGCCGCATATATATATACACACATACGTATATAATAAGCTCTAATCTTGTCAGTCTGGAATTCTTCAATCTAAATAATAATTGTGCAAACCTAATGAGCTGACAAAATGTATTCCCTTTCACATGGTAGAACAGATCCTACAACAAGAACAGGGAAGTCAACAAGTTAGGTTGGAAGTCAACAACTACTAGGAAAGCAGAGGTTCAAGTATAGACTTTATAATATTATACAGTATATCTTGAATA
Source organism: Ficus microcarpa (assembly GCA_025413485.1). Classification (NCBI taxonomy): domain Eukaryota; kingdom Viridiplantae; phylum Streptophyta; class Magnoliopsida; order Rosales; family Moraceae; genus Ficus; species Ficus microcarpa. The sequence continues at coordinate 3,214,990 of CM046384.1, read as the reverse complement.
ATTGCCTTACATGTATGAATATTATATATGTATATATTTATATATGTATGTGTTCTTATCCAGACAAATGACAACCACACCTTTTGCTTTGGCGACACTACAGCAGGGAGGTGTTTATTAACAGCTTTTTCCCTATAAGTGCTTCAGGAGTGATTAGTTATCGCATTTATATATATATATATATATATATATGTATGTATGTATATAAAATAAATGTCACCCAAGCGTGGCAGCTAGGATATATTCATAGATAAATATGTGTGTGTGTGTGTGTGATGTCAAACATTATTACTATATATGGCAATGAGACCAACTTCTATTAGGTTTTACCCATGTAATTTTACTAGTTAATTAGGTTTTTAATCGATAGTGCTAATTTTTAGGAGAAAAGTTTGATCAACTTATCTGTTTGACATCAGTTCCTCGTTTGTAGATAGCTTTCCTTTGTTGCTTTGCATCTGGTTTAACTTTCTGGCCCACTTGAGTTGTAGCTTTTGGATCTTCTTCTTTTTTTTTTGCCCCCCGGTTTTTTATTAACTTTATCTTTTTTAATAATGTCAGAGTGAAACTCTTGTCACGTGATTATATGAAACTTGAGTATCAATTTAATTTGGATGTGATTATTGTTTTAGATGCTAAGAAGAGGTTTTCATTTTTATACCTTGATAATCTTATATTTTCTTTTGGATTGTATCACATTTAGTTATCTTTAGATTTTGGATTTATACTCGATTTTTATGTTTTCTTAGTCAACACTCAATTTGGATCATGCAAATACCTCAAAGGCCTTGAGGAAAATAAGAGAGAGAATAAAATATCAAAATGTGAAGAACAACATTTAGGTCTTTTGTATAGTCAAAATCAACCTTTAATTGAAAAATATAAGTGTTAAGTATTAATTTAGAATGTGAAGGTATAAATACAATACACTATCAGATAAAAGGTATGATTTTTAATAGCCCAAAAATATGTGTATAAAAATGAGAGGAAAAAAAAAACCCCTCTTATCCTTTACTTAGAAAATGAACCAATTAACTTCTGCATTGGTTGTGTTTGTGTGTGTGTGTGTGTGTATGCATATGCATATAGTACTACTGCATGCGTGTAAATAAACATTACTTTCTTGAGGGGTTATTTTATATATATATATATATATATATATATAAACACATTGGAGGATCACTACTGGAAAGACTTTTGCTAAATTATTTGTTTAAACAATTGTGCCAAGGATTATCCAAAGTTTGTCCATTGTTGACGAGACTTGCAAGAAAGAGGCTGCTAGCTAGATCCCCAGTTTATTATCCAAAGTTTGTGCCATGAGGTCTTTTGCCGGGAAGGTTTTTACTCGAGCAGGTCTCTCCATTAAATATAACATGTCGTTTTCAGATCCTCCATTCGTCAAAAATCCTCGAGCAGGTCTCTCCATTAAATATAGGTTTTACTAACTGGTTAATTAGCTAGTCTCCTTTTAATTTTTTTTAAATATTATATCGTAAGGGGCCTAATTAATTTAGTTTTAAATTATTTGGCATTTTCGTGTATGAATAGAAATTATTTTTGATAAATGGAGGATCTGAAAACAACATATTATATTTATATATGTGTGCGTGTGTGTTATTTATGACTAACATCATCAAAATGCATGCAAAAGTCGAAAGCTGTTTAATTTCGCTGTAGGGCTCTTTTTTTTTTTTTTTTTTTTAAATTTTATTTTAAGAACTAAAACGAAGTTGAATATTCCCTTTTTTTGACTAAACAGCAATCGTGGCGGACAAACGTAGATTTCCTGCCTTCTCAAAACTTCCTTATATGTTGCGTAAGAGATTAGAATTCATCCTTCGTTTGATAATACGTCAGTTCTATAAATTTGATTACAAAAGCATACGAATGATGATAATTTCTCTACAAATATTTACTGTCAAATTAGTACATTATTACCATTTTGCTCAAAATTACGAACTGCCATATTGTTATATATAATTATTCATTGGCTGACAAATAAATGAGACTATATATGCATCCAATTGGTTGGTACGTTGGAATCGAAATATTTAGGTTGGAGTTAGATGATTTTATAAAAACTAGTTAAAAACTAATTGATTTTACTGAAAAATACAAAAATGAGTTGAAATTTTTTTATTAGAGCATCGGTTTACCAAACATCCAATACTAAATTGGCAATTATTGGGGGACTTAGTTAGGATGATGTATGGTTGATCGTGGGTTCTCGATAAGTATATTTTGAATTTCAGTTAAGCTCATTATGATGATCAGGGTGAGTATATATGAACTTGACATCATTTTTGAGTTATCAATGGTATTAACCCGTTATTTTTTTAGATTTCCTTTTTAAGGAGAAAGAAAAACATCTCTCTTTTCCTTCATGGAAAACTTGTGTAGGCCGAAATCGCCTGTAAATCATTAGAGAGTAGTTTTGTTTCCAATTACGATAGAGTGGAAACTAGCTAGGAACTTAGGACAGGATTAGTATTAAAGTGCAGAGTCAATAAAAGGCTAATATATGTACGTGTGTGCGTGTATATATATAGCTAGGAACATATTCTACAATAGTCTTTTCACCACAAGTGGTAAATATCACGTGAAACACTATAGAGATGCATTACGTAATTTACATTGTTAGTTTTATTGCTTATGGTCAGAGGGGCACTTATGCTATCATATTGTTTAATATATTTATATATATAATTCCCAGTGGGGATTCTAAAGCACTGACGTAATTTTCTCATACATTTATGTAATTAACTATTGTAGAAAATACATAAGCTAAGGTTGTACATATTAACAAAATAAAATAAAATATGGGATGTTTATTGTTTGAATTTATCAATTCTCCCAAAAACTTAAGCTGTTAGGAGGTGGTCAATAATAGTTTTATATTTCAACACTTTCCCTCACGTGCATGTTAGACATGGGTAAATGTACGGATAAATATTAATCTTGAAAGTCCAACACAAATATTTAGAAGAAATCTGAAATATATTAAAAGCCCAGCACACAAATGATAATTAAATGGGTTATAAAAAGTGCAATTACAGGAGTTCAAATTCAAACCTCCTACTCTGATACCATGCGAAAGTTAAAGAGAGGAAGAAGAATTTGAGACTGTTAAGAAATTAAGTTTCTATCTTAAAAAATCAACCTTTTAAGTGAAGTGGCTCAAAATGTATTAAAAACCCAACTCATGATCATATTAATAAAGGAGTAAAATTGTACAATTGTAGATATTCGAATTTAGGACCTCCCATTCTAATATCATATTAGTTATGGGGGCTAAGAGGAAGAGATAAACCCTAACTACACTGACATGGTCAATAAATATTATGATCTCGTTACCAGCTTCTACGAATTTGGCTGGGGAGAATCCTTCCATTTTGCACACAGATGGAAGGGCGAGTCTCCTCGAGAGAGCATCAAGCGTCACGAGCACTTCCTTGCTTTACAACTAGGACTGAAACCAGGACAAAAGGTGTTAGATGTGAGATAAAATTAAATAAGAAATATTATTCTCTCCAATTTTCAAGTCATTAGTAGGCTGCAACAAACAGTGCTAAGTGGGAAATATGATATACCTCTCGGAAACTTCAAGGGTCGTCAAATCTTGGGCTTGGATATGAAATTTGGGAAATTTAAAATATTGTCCGATGATTGTAATAGGAGCTAGTCATTATTGGCATATTAACGATGTGATGTTCTTTTCTGTTTGAAAAGGATTCGACTTTTGTATCTCACAATCTCTTTTGTTTTTTTTTTTTTTTTCCTAATCAGCTAAAAAGTCATATTAATTAAATATATGATATAAGATTACTACAGAGACATGTAAAATAATACAAATAGGTGAACAAACGAGTCGATCGTGTTTGAAAAATTGTGCGTCGTGAGTGAGTGCGTGCGTGCGTGTGTGTGAGAAACAAGAGCTAGTCAAAATTGGAAAAGCAGCTATAATGATTACTTTTTACATCACTTGGATTCGGAATCGAGGGGGAAAAATTTTTAAATCCTAACTTTATAATCACTGCATAGCTTAAAACAATATAAAATACGAATAATGTTATGGATATGAATTTAATCTTAATTTTTTGAATACTAACTTACGTATAATATATTTATCGATAAATATAATTAATTGATGTAGTGGTGCTTTAAAAACTTATCAATAAAAAAACGATAACTCATATGTCACATAAGTTGATATTCAAAAGTTGTAATAAGAATTGATCATGTCCTTAGCATTTTTGCATAAAATAAATAAATGTAAGAAGTGGTAGATATATATATGTGTTGCGGGCACATTGTGTATACACATTTCTTTTTATGTATATATGATTTATAAGATCACAACTTTTTTTTTTTAAATGTTAAAATGCAGGAATAAAAATGAAACGTTCCCCAACTTTGAAAGCTGAATTGAAGTTTAATCACTCATTATTTGCAAAAGATCATGGACTGAAAATGCGAACCAAAAATTTTAAGCTAGGGAAAGAGAGAAATAAAAAAGGAAAAGGAAAAAAAGATATTTGAATGCGTTCAAAAAATAAGAAAATTAGAAAAAGAGAGAGTGATATCCAGTACTTTGTATTTCCAAGCTGTGAATCTACCCACTATAAATAAATTATTTAATGGAAGAGTGTCGTATTTAAATTCGATACAATATATATATATATACGATTTGAGTGGGATTGGATATTTGGGAGGAAAAAAAAAAGTGAGATTGCATTTGGACAGAAACAAATCAACATAAAGATGATCCGTTTTTTTTTTTTTTTTCAAATAACAAAAAACGAAAGACTTGCTCGGAGATTGCCAATTTCAAACAAATAAAGGTTTCCCATTTTCAGTTTACTTTTTTTTTTTTCCCCTTTTTATATAAATGTGTGTGCACATTCATATATATATTTATAGATAAACAATAGTTACAAGTACAGATGCATCTAGAAGGGCCAGCTAAGAAAAAACATAGCCAGAACTAACAATCTTGGATTAAACGAAAAATGCTGAAGAGGATATTTTCGTCAAGATACCCTTATTTGAAAAATGGATGAAATAGATACAAGCAAAATGTATATAATATTTCTTGTTGACCATTTGCAGTACTTAAAATATAAACCCACAGTTGACAAGTTTATCCCAAAGACAATAATATTAGTCTCCGTTTAGTATTCAAGTTTAATTTCAACTAAACCGTACTTTTTTCATCTCAATTTTTATCTTTTGCTGAAAATTCAATAAAATTTTTAACTAGTTTTTAAAAAATTAACCAATTTCAATTTAAAAATTTTATCTCTAATTAATTTATCAAATAAAGGCTTCGTCTTTCGAAGCGACATCCGAACCAAAATTTTCCTTTGTGACGTTTTGTTTTGTTTGTTAGCTTTGTCGGCTACGCTTCACTTATTCATGCATCTTCAAAGGGAAAATATTATGAGAGGGGCAAAAGACAAACATTCTCTGGCGGGGTTAATAATTAATATCTTTTACAATTTCAGCAAAAAATACATATAAAATACATTTAGAAGACACCTTTATTAGTTGTCCCAATTTGTCTTGTGGGATATTTGCCTTTTACCCGTGACAATAATCTCATTACTAAAATAAACTTTTTGTTCCTCGAATTATTTATATATATATATAAATATATATATGTATATATGTGTTTATATGTATATTGAATGTTTTAAATAGGCGTGGGTACGCCATGTAGAGCAAATTTCATGCCTTTTGAATACTCTCTAAAGTCTTCTAGCTTAATTTACTTAATGATCTTTGACAAAATGACCACTTTTTTCTTGAGAAATGAAAAAAAATAAAAATAAAATAAAATTATCACACGCTAAGGACCTGTATTATTGCACAATAGCCGATAATTAATATGAAAGTTGTAACTACCGAAGAAGAAACAAAAATGCCATTGCTCTGAGGTCAAAGCAATAATTAATTATGTACGTGCTCTAAGCTTATTAATTAATTGATAAATAAGCGGCTTAATTAATACTAGCTAATATGTTTTAATATTGGCTGATCAACGACACTCTATCTTCTATGATCATCCAGTTAGAGAATTGCATTAATTATTTTTTATTTTATTTTATTTATTTTTTCTAGGGAAGACTGATGACGGTATGTTCTCGAGCCAATCAATTATATATAAAACTAAAATTATGGTTAAGTGTTGTCATTGTTTTTCTTTAAAATTATAATAGTTTCCTTGTGTTTTAATTCATTTAAAGGAATTTATTAGTACTATCATTCTGCTTCACGCCAGTGATATTTGCATCGATGAAACGATAATGTTATTGTCTCAACAATATATTACAAAACCAATATTTTAAAAAAAAATACATATGTCAAAAAAAAAAAAACTTATGGGTAGGTTTTGTTTTGAATCCTTTACCTGTGTTAATTTGTCAGTTTTACATATTTTTATAGTTTAATACGATTTTAACTAGATCTAACGAATAACTCTACCAATATGACATTAGTTAATACTAAAAACAGAGAAAAATGATAGGGATAACAACATGTAACGGGATAAATAATTAATCTAGGAGCCCGCTTAGCTTAGAGGTTAGAGCATCGCCATCTTATTGAACTTGCCCGCTTAAAATTTGGCTTGAGAGAGTGGGGAACCCAATCAAATTACCCTATATCGTGAATTCAAAATAACACATTTCTGTATACTCAAAAGTTATATTTTGAAAGTTCAACAAAAAGTTATAACGCATTTATGTATACTAAATAAACGAGGCATGCTTGTGACGGAACCTCCTAAAATTGTATGTAAAAACAACTGAAACTATGATTACATTAATGATATCGTGATCTTAATATAAAGTGAAAATTTTGAATCATTATATCCCCAAATTTAAAATAAAAAAAAGACTAAAATTACTTAATCTCTCATTAGGATCATAGATGCAAACTCGAGCTTATGGGTAAGATTGTCAACCCAAACAACAAGACCAGCGTTTACTCTTACATAAGAACGCGGTATATGGTAGTTTTCAGTTTTCTTTTTTTGACTTGATAAAATAAGATGAGTTTGAAATTACCCTATTTTTTATTATTTTATTTTTCGTCGAAGTTGGGTGGGATTTCTGGCGGTATGATCACGGCGAGAGAGGCTAGACGTGTACACGTGTTGTGAGACAATAGGCTGTGACCTTCCAGTTACATCACGGGGATGTACGAATATGACAGCAAGTCTTGATGGTCGGCAAGCAAGTGGACGTCAAATTTGGACGTTAAAGCAACAGTCGATTTATTCAATTATTAATTTGTTAATTACTAAAATCTTTTTTTTTTTTTTTGTCTTTTTTAATGAGCTAAGCAGGTCTTCGCTAGCGTTTCAAGTTTTTTGACCCTTATTTGTGGATCATACTCATCGAAAGAGAAATGTCAGTCACGTCTTACGAGTCAACCACGTCCTAAAATAGCTTTCGGCCACTATTTACTCTTCAAAACAAATACTACTTTTCGTTTGGAAAAGAAAAGAAGAAGTAATAAAATTATTTCTGCTACAACATTTTGTGGTTAATCTAACATCACTTCTTCTTTCTTTTCTCTTTCAACAATGGCGTGATATTCTTGAAATTCAAAACATCTACCACATCATTAACCCTATTCAAGGAATGTATAATATTATTCCGATATTTTGTTGTTACGTTGTTTTCTTGATCTGATAGATGTTAAAACTCATTTTATTTGCTAAACCTGATATATTGTCAAGAAACGTCTTACTTCAATATATATTTTCGATTTAACTTGTAGGGATTTTTAGTATAAAATTAGATGTGGGCCACACATATATACCGACTTCCCATTACACATATATGCCAAAATTCACTAAGGTCGGAATGTACAACACTAATCTTTTGACAAAAGTTTCAGGGACGTTTGAAGTAAACGATGCTCTAAACGTGTGGTTTTTTGCTGACGAAACTCGTGAAGAAAAAATAAAAAAAATAAAAAAAATAAAAAGAAACAGTGCCATGTTATATACATGACCTATGTGATAATGTAAGCAATAATAAGAGGTTTTCGAGTTCCACTTTAATTTTAAGTACTACTATAAGTATGACCAACCACTTCAATTCTTTGACTGAATATCCATCAATAAAATGTGAATCGAGTTAGGCAATGACACGTAATTTGGACACGTAATTTGATTACTTTTCGCCATATGCTCAAATTATTAAACCACGTCTCGTAGCCTATTCCATTATCTCATTTTCTCACATTAATTTTGATAATTCACGAACGGCCAGTATTATATATAATAAAAAAAAACACCGATGATGTTCCGTATTAGATACTAATAAAAGGAGTTATGTATTATATACTAATAAAAAAACACTGATGATGTTCCGTGTTAGATACTAATAAAAGGAGTTACATATTATATACTAATAAAAAAACACCGATGATATTCCGTGTTAGATACTAATAAAAGGAGTTACACACTATAAGACTTACATATGAGACCTTATAAATGGGATTTATTCTTTATTAGTTCTGATGTTTAATACCGTTGATATTTCAAAATATTATCTTAAAAAATAAAAAAATAAAAAGACACCCCATATTATATACAAAATAAATATATTATGAACATCAATTCTAATCCAAATTTTTGAGTACTAATTTATGTAACTTATGAGTTATTATTCTTTTATTAATAAATATTTATTTGTTTGGCAAAACATCTCATTTTAAACTAAATTGTACTTTTTCATCATGATTTTTGTCTTTTTCCCAAAAAGTTTTTTGTTTTTTTTGAAAAAGTTTTTTGTCTTATCTAAAAAGTCAACAAAAATTACTATTACAACTAAAATATTTCAACTCAAACTAACGTACCAAACAAACCCTTAAAGTGTTGATACATTAATTAATTATATATATAAATAAAAATAGGACAAGTAAGTTAACACTTAAAAAGTTAGAATTAGAGGTGTTATCAAAAACAAAAATGTCAAGCCCAACCTGAGTGAGAAGAGAAATAAGGCAGCCAACGAAGAATATCACAAATTAATACACGTAAGCTTCTAGGACTTTTTCTCCCTCTTAAATTTGCAAATCGATGTATACCATAACTAAGCTAATGAACGGAACAAGCAAATAATTATAATAAAATTATGCACGAGGTGGGCAGCCAAGAAAATTGAAAGAAATCCCAACATTACCAAACGTATATATCCTCTCACTCTCTCTCTCTCTCCATTTCCATACACACATTTGTGGGTCCCCCAACGCACTCAAAAGTTATATTTAAAAAAGAATCCCATATAGGTCTCTCCACACATGAATAAATATATGAATATCACACGCACCCACTTTTCATGTATAAAAGGCCTCATCACCTCGCTTCTCAGTTCTCACCCAAAGCCCCCTAGCTCCAACTTCTCTTCTCACCTTCTCCTCTAATCAAAAGAGTTCTTCTCACATTCACCAAACCACCATTCTATAGTTAGCCAACTGTACTATATATACACATATACACCTCATCTATACACACACACAGACACGTATATATATATATATATGACAATTATGGGAAACGGTGATTGTGTGTACCCATCGGCGGGAGTGGAGAGGTCTCACAAGGTGGAGATCCCACCAGCGCAGCCGTTTGTGAAGACGTTTAAGAACACTATGAAAGAGACCTTCTTTCCTGACGACCCGTTGCGTCAGTTCAAGAACCAGTCCCCTCGGAGAAAGCTCGTGTTGGGGTTTCAGTACTTCTTTCCCATCCTCGAATGGGCTCCCAAATACTCTCTTTCCTTCTTCAAATCCGACATCGTCTCCGGTATCACCATTGCCAGCCTCGCCATCCCCCAGGGCATCAGCTACGCCAAGCTCGCCAACTTGCCCCCCATTCTTGGCCTGTGTAAGCAATTTTTCTTTTCTTTTCTTTTCTTTATTTTCTTCCCTTGAAAAATAAGTCCCTAAAAGGAAGAACCAGGTTAACATGAGTTCGACTTATGTCTCTCTTTATTCATATCCCTCCATTTAAATTATTATGACACGTCAGCAAAAAAGATTATTAAAGAGACACAGAAGGAGATATGAATAAATGAATATATGAGTCGAATCTCATTGGCGCATCCTATGTACATCAACACGTTTAGTGGTTTGGGATGACACGTTCAGTACGTAATTTACTATATACTATGTATGCGTTACAATATATACATCTATAGATTTATACCAATTATATATATATATATATATATATTTTTTATCATAAGTGCAGATTCGAGCTTTGTTCCACCTTTGATTTATGCGATGATGGGGAGTTCACGAGATTTGGCAGTGGGAACCGTGGCAGTGGCTTCACTTCTAACGGCTTCTATGTTGGGACAAGAAGTTAACGCCCTTGAGAACCCATCTCTTTATCTTCATCTTGCTTTTACAGCAACTTTCTTCGCTGGAGTTTTCCAAGCTTCCTTGGGATTTTTAAGGTTAGTATTTATTAACATGCAAAAGTAGTATATACTCTTCATATTTATTTTGAGTAATTTAATGAAGACTTTTGTTTCTATTCATACATGTCATATTATCATTAAAGGGACATGAATGAGAACACAAATAAGAGGACATATGAAATAAATCCGGTCTAGACACTGAAAAATCATGTCTTGTGGCTTGAAAATAAAATAAAAATAAAAATAAATCATGTGTTTGTTCATGTTGTGATTGATTTGATCCGATGCACGCGCAGGCTAGGGTTTATCGTGGATTTCCTATCACATGCAACGATAGTAGGGTTCATGGCAGGAGCAGCCACTGTGGTATGCCTGCAACAACTGAAAGGGATTCTTGGACTCGACCATTTCACCCATGGCACTGATGTTGTGTCCGTCATGCGCTCTGTCTTTAGCCAAACACATGAGGTTGTCTTTATGTACATATGTGTGTGTGTATCTATCTATATATATATATTACCCCTTTTCTCATGTTCTTTGTGCACCAAAATGCTATATATATATGTATATATGAGTGTGTGTGTATTTATATATACAAGCAAACCTATATTTTCTCCAATCAAAAAGATAATTCATAAAAGAATTTGAAATTAGAAAGATAAAATGAGGTTTTGATTCCAAAAATGGACATTCATTGGATCTCTATCATTCGATTGTTTTATGAGTGTAAGAAATAATAGAATAATGGTATTGGTGGGGCTGGGAAATTTGAAGTTGTTGAGCATTAAAATAAAGATGCTGTGGTCCTTTTCTGATCAAGTCTCAGAAGTAACTTTTAGCTAGAATATTAATCTTTTGGAAAGTTGTGGACTAGGGATGAATTAAAATATTGAAATTCTAGAAAAAGGAGGAAACAAGTTAATTAAGCAAGAAATTTGGTTTGGAGTTTAATTGGATGGCTTTACTTTAACTTGTTAAATTTCTCGTTTACTTACAGGTAGTTTCCTTGCTAATTCGGTTGCTTATTTTAGTTAATCACCTATTAATTTTGCTAAAAATTATATATTGATGGTTGTTGCAGTGGAAGTGGGAAAGTGGAGTCTTGGGATGTTGTTTCCTTTTCTTCTCTTGATAACCAGATATTTTGTAAGTTCACCAATCCCTTTTCCAAGGAATAATTATTATTTATTTTTCTTTCAAAAAAAAAAAAGAACGGAATTATCCATAGTTTTTTTTTTTAATTCCCAACTTGATTAAGTTATTGTGATACTTAATAATATTTTATAACCCATGTTAGTTGTTTGTACACGTATTTGTTCAGTGTAACACCGACTTAATAAAATAATAATAAAGGTTAGGCAAAAAATAGTATGATCTGATCTTCACAAGGCCTATCAATTAAATTCCTGAAGAATAAATTATCAACGCTATGCGCAGAATTATCTGTAATTAAGTATTTCCATTAGCATCTAAGCCTCTATTTTCTTTTCCTTAAAAAAAAACCCTTCCCTTTTTCCAGGATCGGAATCTGCTTCTGTCTCTTTTATATATATATATATATTAGACAAACACACACACATTTTTCTTGCCTAATCTGTTCTTTCCTGTAAAAAAGTCTCGATTCAACTGCAATTAACCTGCTGCACTTATATTGTTAATATTATATATAAACTAAAAGGCAATTCAAACTTTTAAGATGATTGCTTCCTACCAAGCTGCGTGAATTAAATTTGTTCCACGCTACCCATCACCAATAAAATATGACACTTCTTACACAAAAAATTAAAATAAAATTAATCTCATGTGGCTCTTAATAATTTATTCTTTTTTGTTTTTTTTTTTTTTCCATGCAGAGTAAGAGAAGGCCAAAGTTCTTTTGGATATCGGCCATGGCACCGTTGACCTCAGTTGTATTGGGAAGCATTCTTGTTTATCTCACTCATGCTGAAAAACATGGTGTTGAAGTGGTGAGCACTTAAATTAAAAAAAAAAAAAAAAAACCTCCATCGTAATTATTATTTTTCTCATATATATTTATCTTTCTTTTGTTGTTTTTCTGTCCTGAAACGCACACACACAGAGAAATATAGAGAGATGTGATGAGAGAGAGAGAGAGAGAGAGCTAGAGAGAGAGAGAGAGAGAGAGAGACCAAGGATGAGCCACTAGTGACAGATGAGTCCAGCCAAATTCTGACCTTGACCATGACAAGATAATCCGACCATGCCCCATGAAAAGTGTCTTTTGAGGCCCGTTTGGTAAATGGTGTCTGTCTTAATGGACCAATCCTAAAATTATTGTTCTACCATTTTCTTCCCCATAAAACACAGTTTTGGGCCCCCACCAATAATGCCACTGTTTACAGATCTATGGTGGGTCCCATGCAAATATTATATTCATTTATTTCCTCCTCCGACACACTGGACAGGTTTAAGACTCGCTAATAATCTACAATCTTATTATAAGGACTTGAGTAAAGATAGGAATATCTAACTTTAATCTTTATTTTTTAAGTATTATTTTTTTATTAATAGAATCAATTAATTAATATGATAAAACTTTAATCATTTAATAATAAAAGAACGATAATCCGTATGTTTTTATATAATTAATAAATTATGCGAAATTAAAATTGTGATATCTCATTTTTTAAGCAGAATTGATTTCGGTCCTTTTTATTTTGATAATTGTTTTCTAAAATCTGAATTTATATCGTAAGCGAAATAGATAGAGAACTAGATAGAGAATGAAATGATACCAACGACCCTTTATTATATGTCTTGAGTTCATTTTCATTTTGATTTTTTCTCATGTGCAGATAGGAAAGCTGAAGAAGGGGTTGAATCCAATTTCGATCACGGATTTTGTATTTGTGCCTCCACACTTGACACTGGCTATTAAAACTGGCATCGTCACGGGCATCATAGCCCTCGCTGTAAGCATCTTTCTCCCCTTACCCTTTTTTTTTTTTTTTTTTTAACTACATTTGCAAAACGTCAAAACTACACAACTAGCAATTCATAAAATAAAATAAAAATAAAAATAAAAAAGGGGTACACAACTAGCAAAAAAAAACCCCACATAAATACAAGGGAAAATAATAATAATAATTCGTAGCATATATAGGTAACACTTTTTGACTTTGACCTGTGACTTAATTATTTGTGGTGTAAATTTCCTGATTAGAAACACTAATTCAGAAAGTTAGCTTAAAAAAGGAAGTTTTGTTTATCCTATCTTTGACTTATTTACAGTTGATGTCGTCAATCCTTTGAAACACTGTTATACAAGTGGGTTGTCCTGATCGTGTGGACTCCACACATTTCTAATAATATTTCACATTCAGACTCGTTCATATCATTATGTTTAACAAATGATTAATTTGTAAGATTGTCCTTCCAAATGACATCTCTAAATTTTTATCTTAAATATAGTAGCTTTAATTTTTTTTTTTTTTAAACTCTAACTAGATAAATACATAGGATAAAAAATCCAAATAAGAAGATAAAAACATGTCTATTTGATAAGTTGTTTGCACCATTTTGTCTTTAACGAATTTTCTTTTTAATCCTTTGTGGCCCATATTAGCCTTCTTTGTTAACTTTAATCAGTGCAAATGCAGAGAACATGATATTTAAAAATAGATATTAAAAAAAAAAATCCTCTCCTTAATTTTTTTTTTGTTATTTTTTCCTTTTAAATATTTGGCTAAACATAATTGGAAATGATTAAATGCAGGAAGGGATAGCAGTTGGGAGAAGCTTTTCCATGTTCAAAAATTACCATATTGATGGAAACAAAGAGATGATTGCAATTGGGATGATGAACGTTGTTGGTTCTTGCACTTCTTGCTACCTCACAACAGGTACTTATAATTATTCTTAACAATCATAAATTATATCTACTTTAATTCACTTCTAAATCCCAAATAAACTCAGCAACTTAAAAAAAAAAAAAAAAAAAACTAATCAAATGAAATTTCAGGTCCATTTTCGCGATCTGCGGTGAACTACAACGCAGGTGCAAAACGGCAGTGTCAAACATAGTCATGGCCATCGCCGTCATGTTGACACTGTTGTTCCTCACACCATTGTTCCATTACACTCCGATCGTGGTGCTGTCGTCGATCATAATTGCTGCGATGCTCGGGCTTATTGATTACGAGGCTGCCATCCATCTCTGGAAAGTAGACAAGTTCGATTTCATAGTGTGCATGAGTGCATACATTGGCGTGATCTTTGGCAGTGTCGAAGTTGGATTAGTTATAGCGGTATGAACGTATAATAAATACATGATGCTGCTAAATTTAATTGAGCTCATAATTAGTTCTAAATAGAGGCTAATTAAGTTACCCAAGTACTATATATATATACTTTTTTTTATTTTCTTCTGAAAAATGATTGGTGATCATCAGGTCGCGATCTCGTTGATGCGAGTGCTTTTATTCGTGGCAAGGCCTAGAACGTTTGTTCTTGGTAACATTCCAGATTCTACGATATATAGAAATGCAGAACAATACACTAATGCAAGCAATGTTCCTGGAATTCTCATACTTGAGATTGATGCTCCAATTTACTTTGCCAATTCCAACTACTTAAGAGAAAGGTACACTTAGAATTAGATGAACACTAGAATTATTAACTATTAATTTAATTTAATTTATAGGATTTTTGTGACCAATATTTCTACTTGTTCATAGAATTTCAAGGTGGATTGATGACGAGGAAGACAGAATAAAATCCACAGGAGAAACCAGCTTACAATATGTCATCTTGGACATGACTGGTACATATACACAGATATACATATATATAAATATATATACATATATCGAACTCATTTTGGGAAAAGAAATACTTTTTTGTATATCTCAGAGCTTCTCTTTGTAACACTTATGTTTTGGTGGGGTTTTACAGCTATCGGTAACATAGACACAAGTGGAATAAGCATGTTTGACGAGGTCAAGAAGAACATTGAAAGAAGGGGCCTCAAGGTAATTTCACCCCATCAAATTATCTCATGTCGAAAAGAATTAATAAACCCCCCAAACATTGTTGACTAAGTTTTTGTAAACGGAAAAAAGAAATTTCTAACGCACGTTGAACACCACAATTAATAAAAAGTGAATCTTATATTTGAGACTCTTTTATCACGTTCTCTGACATCGTTTAGCTATTGTTTTAGCTCGTATTGGCGAACCCGGGAAGTGAGGTTATGAAGAAGCTGAACAAGTCAGAGTTGATAGAGAAGATAGGGCAGGAATGGATTTATCTTACTGTTGGAGAGGCTGTTGAAGCCTGTAACTTTATGCTTCACACCTACAAACCGAGCGACAATGTGAAAGATGAATCAGCTGACTCAAGAGTATAAATTGCATTTTTGCAATGTGTTTGATTTCATAAAATACCAGACGGCAATAGTACGACTGACTCATTGAATAAAAAATGAGATTATACGAGTCATGTTATTGTTTAGCTTCTAAGTTATGAAGTCACAGTTGGAGGAAAGTTTTTCCCCTTCCAACAATTATGTAATTTGTACCATGTATATTACATATTGAAATTCAAAGTGGAAATTTTGCTGCACTGGTTTTTTTTTTTTTTTTTTTTTTGAGTCTTCGTTTCTCTTTTTTCCTTTGTGGTGCATCTAGACATGTCATTAGTGTGCACAGAAAAGAAACGACAACAAAACTTCTAAAGCTACACACGATATACAGTATGATACTCAAACTATCTCGCTTTATTTGAATAAACGACAACAAATATTTAACTTCAAACACGCCATGTCGTTTTTCGGCTTCTCGAAAATGCATGAATTTGAACTGCAAGTCGTTTTATGGTTTAAAAAAAAACAGAGTTTTTTTTTTTTGAGGAACAGTCACGGTTTTTGACACAAACAAGAACTGGTTTTTCCCAAACGACAATAAACCATCACACTAAAAACCTTACGCTTTTTAATGTAAAAATATATATATATATTATTATTTTACGAAATTGACCAGTAAAAGTTACAGGAAAATTTACATGTAGTTTTACTGATAAAAGAAAATAGGAGCGTTTCGTTTAATTCTCAACTTTAATTAAACTATACTTTTTCATCTCAATTTTTATCTTTTTCTGAAAAATCAATAAAATTTATAACTATTTTTAAAAAATTAATACTATTTAAACTTAAAAATTTTAACTCAACTCAAACTTAACTCATTTACCGAACACCGTGTGAGCTTCTAAAGGGATAAACGGCAAGTTTTTCTTGATCCTTACGACCGGTGTCGTTATATTTTTAAGTAAGCGACAACAAATATTTGCAAAAGTACGACACGTCATTTTTAAACTTCCTCTACAGGTAGTTTATACCACCCGCAGGAGTACTTTTGTCTTTAAGCCATAATCGAAATATTCCTTTTCTAAACGACAACAAACTTTGCACCAAAACTAAATGCCGTTTTTCACAAACTTCTAAAGCGATAAACGACATGCTGCTGTTCTTGTTACTCAAACTACGATTCGTTGGATACTGAAACGACAACAAAGTTCTAACGGCAAGACGTCATTGCATTCCATCCAAGCCATCAAAAGAAGTGCGATAGTTTTCCGAGTGTCCAAACAGAGAGGAGCCCGTCTCTCTCTCTCCAATGGCGCCTCCAAAGAAATCAAAGAAAAGCAAAAAGGAATCGAGAAAATTGAAGAAGTGCAGAAGCATAAGCACGGTTCCCGTTCAACCCAACGCCATTGATTCCGAGTGGTGGGACAGTTTTCGTCACAGGAATTCTACAGGTTTCTTTCCTTTTCAGATCACTCCTAATTCACTCTCTTCTCTCTTTCCAGAGCAATCCAAACCCATATTTCTCGTAGAAAAAAAAAAAAAAAAAAAAAAAAGAGAGAGTTAGTTTTCGTGTTTTGTTATGGAATCTCTTTTTAGATGCTAGCTTGGGTAGTGCTCTATTCTCTGTCAGTGCTTATAATCTGCAAATTCTTGGGTAATTTTTATTCTCTGCTTGCATTGTTCTGTGTGATCATAGAGGAGACATTTGAAATTTTGCAGTCCCTGGCTTCTAAGGATGCTTTTAGCTTATTTCTCAGTACCAATTAAGGTTTCTAATGGTTTTTTTTTTTTTTTTTTTTTTTTTTTTTTTTTCAGTAAGGGGATTTTTGTTGTATGTGTAAATGTGTTTCATGTTTTGAGATTGATTTCTATGTTACTCTGTTTATGAAGATGTTATCCCTTTTTATGAAGATGATATATATATGTAGATATATGTGAACATGGCAGGTTCTTCAGTTCCTAATGACGAGGCAGAAGAGTTTAAGTACTTCTTCAGGGCTTCAAGAAAGACTTTTGATTACATCTGTTCTCTTGTGAGAGAAGACCTCGTGTCGAGACCGCCGTCGGGGCTCATCAACATCGAAGGGAGGCTTCTTAGTGTCGAGAAACAGGTTGCCATTGCCCTCAGAAGGTTGGCATCTGGTGAGTCCCAAGTCTCGGTTGGGGCTGCTTTTGGGGTTGGCCAATCCACAGTTTCTCAGGTGACTTGGAGATTCATCGAGTCGCTGGAGGAGCGCGCCAAACACCATCTCAGGTGGCCGGATTCCGGTAGAATGGAGGTGATCAAGTCCAGACTTGAAGCATCCTTTGGATTGCCCAATTGCTGTGGAGCCATAGATGCAACACACATCATTATGACCCTCCCTGCTGTTCAAACCTCAGACGATTGGTGCGACCCGGAGAACAACTACAGCATGCTCTTGCAGGGAGTTGTGGACCATGAGATGAGGTTTCTTGATATAGTAACCGGTTGGCCTGGAGGCATGTCAGTGTCTAGGTTACTGAAGTGTTCAGGATTTTACAAGTTATGCAACGGCGGGGAGCGATTGAACGGGAATGTAAGAACTTTATCTGGAGGGTTGGAGATTAGGGAATATATACTTGGTGGGATTGCCTATCCCCTGCTTCCCTGGCTCATAACTCCTTGTGAAAGTGACGACCTCACAACTCCCATGTCCACTTTTAATGCAATGCATGAGGCTCCTAAGTCGCTTGCCGTGAGGGCGTTTTCGCAGTTAAAGGGCAGTTGGAGAATCCTTAACAAAGTTATGTGGAGGCCTGATAAACGCAAACTGCCAAGCATTATCTTGGTATGTTGTTTGCTTCACAATATAATAATCGACAGCGGAGATAAGTTACAGCCAGATGTTGCTTTATCCGGACACCATGATTCAGGATATGGAGAACAATGTTGCAAGCAAGTTGATCCGTTGGGGGGAAACTAAGGGAAAACTTAGCCGAATCACTTTCAGCACATGGAAAGCAAACTTCTCCATCAAAGTGAACTTTTCTGGAGCACGTAGAGGTGGATAAGTTGGCATGAGAGGCAAGCTTAGGATCTCACCGACCTTGAGGTCGGAGGTTCGAATCCCTACCAACTCCGAGGAGTGTGTCCTACCTGCGTGAACTTAAAAAACTGGAAGTGATATGGCCTCCACCAGTTCCTTTTTTTAGCCAAAAAAAAAAAGTACACTTTTCTGTTTGTGTATCATTGGTTTCTATGTAAATGGGCAGGATGGGTTCTTGTGCTCATCTTGTTGTCGAGTTTTGACTTGTAAGCCTCCTTGACGAAAGCATTCATGTAACTTTCTTTGTAAGGAGAAGTGATAAATTTAAGCCCCAAAAATGGGGGAAGTGGGAATTATGCCTTCAATGGCTAATTGTTTGAGGGAAAAAAAAAAAAAAATCTTTGAACATGTACCGAAACCATGGTCAGATTTTGAACAATTTGTGCAGCTTTGGATCGTTTAACAAGGTTCCTGTTCAATATATCGACAAATTCGTATGAAAATGTTGCAAAAACTAAACAAACATTGTCGCACAACACACGTGAATCTCAAGGGGTGCCAAAATCTAACATTGTGGCTTCCAATTGAGAACAAAACACTAAATATATATATATATATATATTGTTTATGAAAAATGTAAACACAATTCCGTGAGAGTGGCTTCCTTTGATAAATGGACAGGGCCTGTCGTGTACAGCAGGATCTCAAAACTAAAAGAAGACCAGATTCTCTCTATAAAAACGATAGAAAAAGAAAAAGTATATCATAGACCAGCTCTAGAGAAGAAAATTTATGGACAAAGAAATTCTACTGTCTCATTACTTATAAAACTACATTTATATGCCGAAAAAAAAAAAAAAAAAAAAAAAACACAGTTTTATAGCTTTTTAGTCTCCCGAAGTTGGGGGCTGGACGCATGAACAGAAAGGGGCTCTCTTGTACTTGCGGCCAGTTCTGACCCCGCCACCGTAGAGATAGTCCCGCAAGAGAACTCTTGTCTTGTGCTCGGTGATTCTAGTGGTTCTTGGTCTAGCTTCTTTTGCATCATCATCAAGCTTCAACAGCAGAAACTGTAGTCTCTGGACTTCCAATTGCAAACGCCCGATCTTTTCGGATCCCCTTCTCGCCTGCTCCGAGATTCTCCTCCTCCTCCCACTCCCACTTTCATCGGACGCATTTGCAGACATTCCATCTGAGGATTGTGAACCATCTTCACAGTTCTTCACCAACTTGCGATTCGCGTCATACAACTTTGTGATTGCCTCCTCGGCATCTTCTAGTTGCCCTCTCACACTCTCATACTCAAGGCCTTTTCCCTTCTTGCTCTTCTCGGTTATCTCCACCTTTCTCTTCAAATCCTGCACGGTTATCTGAAGGTTTGACAGCTTCTGAGCATCAGAATCTAGCCTTTCAAGGACCCTTTTCTTGTTCCCTTCTTGGCGCGACTCCGAGGATCTCCTCGAGATCTCTAACTTGTCCACCCCCAACTCCTTCTCCATTAGTGATTCTATCGATGGGGCTCTGCTCTTGTGTGCTTTGGCTGAATCATTCCGGCGGTGATCTTTTGGTGACTTGGCCGCCTTCTGAGCCTTGCCAACCTTCAAGTCAATGCTACCGTCCTGGTCGGTGGTCTCCCATAATTCAAGCATTTGATTGTCAGACTCCGTGTTTGCTCTCTTGCTTTTTCCAAAGGATGAACAATCCGATGATATCTGATCAAGCATGATGTCTTTGGTAAGAACCTCATTACCCAATTCAGAGATTTCATGCGTTTTTGTCCGCACCCTCAGGTTCTTGTTAAACCCGTCCCTCTCGTCTTCCCCACTTGCAGTCACACGCTTGCTTCTTTGACCATTTTCTAGGTACTGTCTGCCAATGGCCTTTAACTCTTCAATCTCTCTAATTGCAGCATCCAGTTTGGTACTAGCAGCTATGCTCTCCAGCATCACACTCTTCTCCTTTTCCTCTACAGCTGTTTGTATCGCTTCGATCCTTCTTTCCAAATCCTGCAAGTCCAAAACACCATTCGGTACCGCAGCGG
This sequence comes from Ficus microcarpa, assembly GCA_025413485.1. Classification (NCBI taxonomy): domain Eukaryota; kingdom Viridiplantae; phylum Streptophyta; class Magnoliopsida; order Rosales; family Moraceae; genus Ficus; species Ficus microcarpa. The sequence goes on along the minus strand of CM046384.1, from coordinate 3,194,176 downwards.
TGTGAACTCCATTTGTTTCGGAGATGTCAGAATGCCGGATCACCAATTGAGTATCCTGGAAGAAATCGAATAACGGTCAATTTTTTATGAAAATTGAAATCCAAAATCACGTGTGGTTGAAATAATTGGAGAGGCGTCGAGGAGATTTAACATCTTTAACACTTTCAGTGTCAAACAATAGGGAAACAGTGATGGTGAGTATATATAAATAAAACAGAAATTACCTCTAGTTCTTCATTGTCAAGTTTGGAAGGTTCTCCTTGCATTGTTGTGTGCTTCTCGAGAGACGATATCAAATTCTTCAAAGAGATAACAGACGATGTATACAAAGCTAACTGAGCTTCAAGTCCTCCATTTGCGTCTTCCAATGTGCCGACTTTTTGTTTCAGAAGTTCAATCTCCACACTTTTGGAATTACTTCCGTCTTCGAGACTCATAAAGGCTTCGGTGATCTCATTAATCTTTCCTTCAAGCAATGCTTCACGAACGTTGGAGCTTTGCAGTTCAACAAAGAACGCGTCAGCCTGGCCCACCCACATCTGAATCTCGTTGTCCTTCTGAGACAATAGATCCTTTGCATCAGTGATCTCACCGTTCAATTGATCATTGACAGCTTTAGCCAAATGCAGCTCACCGTCCGACTTATCTAAACACTCCTTAAGATGCAAGTTTTCCCTCTGTAAACCTTCCAGCTTTTCCTCCAATAATCGGGACTTCTCCTCAAGGTCAATATTTTCAAGATGAAGTTTTTTCAGCTTTCCGCTAAGCTCTTCAAGACCTGCCAACTTTTGGGAGATGATCTCATTGAAAACCAGAGAAAGGTTACCGTAAAATATTGTTTCATCAAACATGACATGGTTGTCCTTTTCAAGGCAACTTTTCTGTTCTTCCAAGTCTGAGACTATCTTTGCCAAGGATCCTTTCTCTTCAACTACCTTGCATTTTTCGTTCTGTAGATTTTGGTAAGCCCCTTGCAACTCCAAAAGCTGCTTGTGAAGGTTTTCTGACGCAGATATCAACACATCCTCCCTTCGGTCACCCTCCACTATTTTCGTTCTCAATTCTTCATTAGTCTTCCAAAGCTTTTGCCTCTCAAGATATAACGCCGATAGCTGCTCAGATTGGATCCCAAACTCCTTTTGGAGAGAGTTTCTTTCTGTCATAAGATTAGCACCCTCCGACTGCAGCTGCTCTAATATGGTCACAAGAACGGACTTCTCAATTACCAATTGTTGATTTTCCTCATGACTTCTAAAGAGAGAATCTTGGGTCTCTTGAAGTTTTACAAGTACGTTGTTCAGAATTCTTTGATCGTGCTCAACCTTATTGCCACACCCATGATCCAAACCGATATCTAGAATCTTCATCAACTTACCAAGCCCCACTTTCAGTAGATTATTGTGCTCGGACAACGATCTATTCTCCACTTTACGTTCTATACTTTCATGCTCCAGCTCCGAAATCAGTTTCTTCGTCTTTTCTGAAGCTTTCAAGAGCTTTTGATGCTCAACAAGGAGACAGAACCCCTTTTCCTCCAGGCCTTGTATGCATTTCAGCAAAACCAAGATTTCGATTTGAGCGTTGAGTGCTTTGGCTTGTTCCTCTTCAAATTCTTTCCTCCCGCAAAGCACATCTTCTTGTAGTTTACAAATCTGCAATTCCTTACCAGCCAAATGGGTTTCACTCAACTGCGTGAAACTGGCATGTTCTTTCTTCTCAGCATCCAAGTAAACACGCAACTCTTCTACCGCGCCAAGCGCAGTCTCTCTCTCCTTTTCCAGAACAGAGAGTTTCTCTTCTAGTGCTGCATATCTACTTCCAAGATTCTCAAGTCTCTTCTGAGTATTATCCAACTGAGAAGCTAAACTTTCTCTTTCAGTAACGAGAACAGTCTTCTCACCGTCGAGCAACAGGCATGAATCTTCTAAGCACTTGGACTTCACCCTCAATACTTCAATTTCAGCGTTAGCATCAAGAAGAGAGTTCTCCAAAAAGTTGTTTTTCTCCGACAGTTTCTCCAAATTCTCAGTTGTAACGTGTAACTGAGAAGTCAAACTGGTCTTCTCAGCAACAAGATTGGACTTCTCTTCGAGAAGAGACTGACAAGATTCTTCCAATGCCTTCACCTTCTCTCTAACCCCTTCTAACTCAACATTTAAATCAGCAAGAGAGTTCTCCAAAAGTGAATTTTTCTCCATTAGTTTCTCCATGATCTTCAACTGTTCCAAAAGAGCCGCTTTCTCATTTCGATCTGTCTCGCAGTCTTGCTTTAGCTTTGAGTTCTCGTCCTGCAATTCCTTCACAGATGACCCAAAGCATTCTGGATCAAAGCCAACTGACTCCACCTGCTCTAGCATTGTCCGGTTCTTCTTACTCAGTTCTTTCAGTTCTTCCTTCAGACAGTAAATCTCTTGCTGAAGAGCATTTCTCTCATCCACTCGAAGTTCGACCTCCGCTTCAAGTTTCTTTATCGTCACCCTCAAGTTCAACATCTCATCTTGCAGATTCCTAATTGACACAACAGAAGATAAATTGAGCTCATTCAGACTCGTGTTTTCCTCCTTGGCTTTCTGGACCTCATCCTCCAATCCCCGATTACGAGTTTTCATGTCCTCCAACATTTCAGCCCTGTTCTTTAGCTGCAACACCAGCGATCTTAGTTCTTCCTGAGACTGAGAATGCAAATGCTGCAATGTTTGGAAAGCAGTTTCAGCTTCCACAAACCGCAGCCGCTCTTCTTGTATGCAAGTCCAAAGTCTACCCAGCTCCTTCTGCTTCTCTGTTAGTTCATCACCTTGAGATCCCACCTTATGCACTAAAGTCTCCAACTCCGATTGTAGATTCTGATTAGATTTTTCCAAAACAAGACATCTTTCTTCTGCGCTCTTTAATTTTGCAACCCCGTCATCTATCTCTGAGTTTAGCCTTCGCGCCTCCTCTTGACCACGAGAAAGTTTCTGTTCAAGTTCAGTCCATTTCTCTAAGCACTGCAGGTAGTTGAGAGCGGCAGCTTCCTTCTCCTCAGTTAACTTGGTAACTTCTTGCTTCAAGGTTTCAACTTCACGTTCAGCTTTATCGGCTCGCTTATTGATTTGTCTAGCATGCTCCTCAGTTTTTGCTAGATTATCCTCCAGCTTCGATATCATCTCCAAACACCGTTTGTACTGTGCAAGTGCATCTTCTTTTTCAGCTCCCATCCTAGCAAGGTCTTGTTTTAGAGATTCCGCTTCGGCTTCAGCTTTTGTGGCACGCACATTAAGCTCTCCAGCATCCTTTTGGGCAGAAGAAATACTGTTTTCCAGACTCGATATTTTCTCCAAATACTGCTGGTATTGAAGAAGAGCAGCTTCCCTTTCGGCTTGTAATTTTGCAAGAGCATCCTTCAAATTCTGAACCTCAGTTTCCGCTTTACTAGCTCGTTCATTGAGACCCCTAGAATCCTCTTGTGCCCGAGAGACCTCAGACTCAAGATTAGACAATCTCTTCAAACTCTGCTCATACTGAAGTAAGCCAGCTTCCTTTTCGGATTCTAATTTTGCAAGGGCTATCTTCAAGTTCGAAATTTCTGTCTCGGCTTTGCCCATTCGATCAGGATCCGGCAAGGGCTGAGCTTGGAGATCTTGGTCCCCATAGATTGGGATAGTTCGTTCTTTCTCCTCGCCAATATCATGAAAATTCAGGCCTTTTCTAGCCTTTCCTTCTGGAAACTTGGCATGGCCTGCTCCTTCTCCGGAACCTTGCAGTTCATCAGAGTCAAACAATGCGCGCCCAGGAGGTGGCATCTCAGGTGTATGGGGATCCGCCTCTGTAGCAGATCCGGGTGGCTCGTCTGACCCCATTAAGTAAACTTGGTTAGGACATACTTCTGCCATGGTTTTATGAGCTTGACGGATCACACCAGTCGCATGATCATATCTCTCCGCTAATGCTCGGTATGCTCGGTAAAACTCTTCAACCATTTTCATAAGCTCTGGGCGTTTCTTGTAATACATCTCCGCCCTCCTCGCAAAGGAATCTGCATCTTCTTCGATAAGCTTTATCATCTGTTTGACCTTGGAATCCATATCTGTTCAATCAGTGAAGAAATAACCGCAATAGGTGAGGGACGAGTAAATACAAAAGGAACAGAAAGAGCAAAACAATGCAGCAATGAACAGAATTTTAACCTCCAGAGATTAAAAAAAAAAACTAAAAAAAAAAAAAACTGAAAAAAACTAAAAACCAAAAAAAGAAACAAAAGAACTGTAATTAATCTTTGGGATAAGGAGCAGAAAACAACAAAACAATCAAATTGTACAAAACTGAACACTTCTTAGGAAGTATCCTAAGTCTAATTTTAAGTATTTAAAAAAAAAAAAAAAAAAAAAAAAAGAGGATTTTACTGTGACATTTGTTATACCTGTAAGATTTTCCTTAAGCCATTTCGAGTTCTTTGGGCTTATGTGGCTATCCCACCACCAAGAATACATGCGTCTAGATTCTGCTTTTGACAAACTCGCCATTACTGCGGCCAAAAACACCACCAAGTCCGATCTGGGGCCGAAAAATCCGATAAAAATAACGAAACCAGACAATGAACTTCAACCAGGAACCAGTACGAAACCACCCAAATTGAAAATTCTCGGGAGGATGAAGCTATATATATTTCTATCTCTTGCTGATTACACCTAGTCACCAAAGTCAACAACTCAATTTCAGATCAAGCATAACTGAAAAACCAGATTCTCGAATTTTATGGTATGAAGATCAGAAACAGAAAGCCAAGTAGTACCTGATCAATTAAACCCAGCTCGGAAAACAATGTACAGAATCTACTTCTATCTCTTGATTTTGCAATATCTACCTGCTCAATGATAAATCCCCAGGCAGGTGATTAAAATTTTGTATAACACACCAAATTACGATATCTCATATATAATATAATTACAAGTTCAAACTTTTTTTTTTCTCTTTTTCAAACAGCTTATAGACTAAGCAAGTTCTTGACAAGGAATAACGTAAGAACCGACACGGTTTGAACAACCTGATCAACTATGGAACCGAGTTAAGAAAAGGGTCAAGAAAAAAAGGAAAAAAAAAAAAAAAAAAGCTCTGATAATTCATGAAAAAAGGCAAATTCCCATTACCCAGAAATGAAAAAATATCAAAAAAAAAAAAAAAAAAAGGTCGTGGACCAACTCTTTTTTAACCAAAAACATGATTAGTTAGAGGATTGACAAACACGAGAGTTGATTTTCTGAAAAAGCAAAAAGAGCTACAACTCAAAAGCCAAAAGCAAACTTACCAACAACAACAACAGAAAAATTGGTTTGTTTCCGTTGATCCCATATTTCCATTAATTTTCTTTTGTTCTTCTTCTTCTTCTTCTCTGTTTTTTTTTTTTTTTTTTTTTGGTAGCAGCTGAAGAAGCTAGCTCTTTTTTTTTTTTTTTTTTGTGCTTTGCTTTTCTCTCTCTTAATCTTTCTCCTTCACCCCATTTGGCGAGATCTCTTTGCCCGTGTTCTAACGTTTTCTCTCTTCACTTTCTTCTGTTCATTTGCTCTTTATGCAGTGGTTGGTTTGGCACCCAATTCAGCTTTTGCAAACTGTCAAAGAGGAAAGCAACCCAAGAGAGAGAGAGAGAGTTAAAAAAAAAAAAAAAAAAAAAAGTAGAGAGACAAAATTCTGTGGAAAATAAAAATGTAATAAAATAATTAAGGCAATAAGGCTCCTCGTTCTCTTTTTCTGCATTTCTTTCCCTTTTTTTTTTTTTGGAAAGTATTTCTTTCCTTTTTTAAGCTTCTGTGATGGGGATTTTGTTTTTAATTAGTAATTTTTTTTTCTAGCAAAAAAAATTAGTAAATATTTTGAGAATAATATCTTAGGGGGATTCTAATTATTAATTAAGGGTAGTGAAATGACAAAAACATCCTTGTGGGTGGGATTTCAAGAATGTTACATTTCTTGGGTTTAATGCTGTTTGATTCTTGCAATTACACAATAATTTCTTTGTCCTTTTTTTTCGGGTTCTTTTTCTTGAGCCTTTCACCAGAATTAAACTGCCATGGAATCTGGATTTCTCCACTAAAATAAAAAAAGGTAAAATGAACTTTTTTGTTGTTGGAAATATGGACAATTTAAAGAGTGTTTAACATAGGTTTTTTTTTTTTTTTTTTGGCTGAAAAGTGTTTGATTTTCGTTTATTGTCACTAGGAGGACTTGGAAATTTGCAAATCTTATAAATTTCTAAATATTTTTTAATGGACCGACTGAGTAATTTAATCGTAATTGCAAATCATTTCATTTAAACTAGGATCACCAGAAAATCCTTATGTTGCTTTTTTTTTTTTTTGTCATTTTATAGTAGTTATGGGATTGCTAATCAAGGATTAGGAGGATTAGACTATGACTATGATTTTCTTATTGACAAAAAGGAAGAGATTATATTATTGACAAAAAGGACAAAAATGTGATTAGATGTGACAATGCATTTGGCATGTTATAAAATAAAATAATTATTAAAAAAAAAAAAAAAACATTGCTGTTTGACGATTTTACCCATATTGATACTCCTTTTATTTCTCCCCTAAGTTCTCTCCGACACGAAATTAGATTTTACCGGACAAAATTAGATAATTGAAGTTGCTTTGACCTTACATTAACGCCTAATAACGTTTACAAATTCAAATTTTTTGTTCAATTGGTATGTGTGTGTGTGTGTGTTTTTTTTTCCCTTATTAATTCTGCAACTGAAACAGTATATGTGTGTGTGTGTGTGACTCTTGTTAACAAATATGAACATGCTATTGGCCTATATTTACAACATAGTTGAATTACAAGATTTGCCAACATGATATGTAGGAGTGCTTAATTAATGATGGATTTGAAAATATACCTTAATTTTAAAATGTTGATATGGTAAAAAGAAAATTTGTACATGTAAGTGCTCAAATTTATGAAGGTGGCTCCCAGTCACACTCTTTATTAACATTTGATTATCATTTTAGTAATGAAAATTTATTTTTCTAACTTTGTTATGATTTTTTAGCAAGTACACAGTGAGTTTCTTTAACGTAACATAATGAGTTTCTTTAACGCGACATATCATGTTTGATGAGCCCCATCTATATAAATGGTATTGTGTTTTGTTTGTACGAACATTTATTATAGGTTATATATATCTATCAGTTGATCAATCAATCTAAAATAAAACGCAACCTATATTGTCAAAAGAAGATTTTTTTTTTTTTTAAAGGCAAGTAACTTTTCAAAAAGTCAAAAGATTTACACACAATATTTCAAAAAAAAAAAAAGTAGAAGAAGATTGACACACGGAACAAAAATTATTTTATTAAGCATGAGTTTGGTGTTAAGGTTTGGATTATAAATTTGAGTTTGGATTATTATGCGTTTATCGAAACATTTGAAATTGCTTGAGTTAAAAAATGTAAAAACTTGAACTATATTTAAAAATATATATCAATATGAAAATTGTTTCTTTGTTTCAATTTTATGTAATTAAAAAAAATTATCTCATTTGAACTTATTATGTAAAATTATGGATTTTTAAAAATTGAATTACAAAATTACTTAAAAAATGAAGCTGAAAAAAAGATAAAATTAAATTATGATTATAAAATTTAGATTGTGCATCCAAACATATACTACAACACGGAAAGAAAATTTTCTTTTAGAAAATAACCTAAATAACTAATAGAAAAGAAAAGCACGGGGTTTTATTTGTGGTAACGATAATTTCAGAGATAATTTTATATAAATGTAGAAGGTTCGAATCTTTTTAATAATTAAAACATCATAATTTCCGTTTCGGAAAAAGAAATTAAATCCAAAGGGCGACAGAATGACTGCCCACGTGATGAATTTATGATGATGGCTCTCGTGGCCGTTGCACGTTGCTTCATGGTAACGCAAAACAAGGAGAGGGTTAAATAGGTAAATTCAGCAATCTAAACACTTTACCAAACTTTCGTGTCGTAATAAAAACGAAAGCACAAGGGTAGGATTGTAGTTTGAGAGTGTAGGGAATCTTCAATGCTTTGTCAGATATGACATCGTGTCCTGTGCTTAAGAAGAGGGCAGTGGGGAATGAGAGAAAGGTCGGCGGTGGGCGGCGGGCGGCGCGGACGGTCGTCATTCGTCATCCGACTTAAACAAATGAAATTCCTCCGTACAAATACGACCACGTGTATTTCAGTACTCTTTTTTTTTTTCTCTTACAATCCTCAACTAAATTAACTTTTATTATTTTTCCTTTTCCTTGCCGCCACAAAGGTTAACGGCTGGCCATCTTTTTAACTGAAAATTAAAAAAACCGTTGCTTTTTTTTTTTTTTTGACACTAAGTTGTTTCGAGTATCAACTTACTTGGTATTATAAAGTGTCTGTTTGTTTAACTGATAAGTGTAAAAAATTATAATGCTTAAAACGAAAAAATTGTATCTGTTAATAAAATAAAATAGTACCAAATAACATTTTCATGCACACTAATAGAATATAATAGCATATTTTTAAAAAAGGAAAAAAAATAGCATATTTGGTTTATGTTTTTCTAAATTCCAGATCTGCCCCTGACTCTTGTACTATCCACTGTGGTTTTTTTTTCTCTCCATCGTGAATCTCTTTTTCCGGCGACAGAGACTACCGCGTGGCTCCGCGAGTTGTTTCTTTTCCGGCGACAAGAGAGAGAGAGAAGATCTCGTGTTGGAGAAAGAAGATAGAGAAGCGGGAGATCTCGCTCATCCGACGTCGAGATCTCGTCGGTGGTAGCGATCTTCTTGGTTCCCATTGTCCGATCCTTTGGAGTTCCGTTGGGTTCCGCGATCTGGGCTCCGTGAGGCGAAGCGAGTTGAGTCGCTCTGACAGATCTTCACGACGCAACAGTGGCCACGCGATTGCAAATCCGACCAACATCTCAGATCGCGACGGAAAATGGGCCGTTGCAGAGGATCACGTCACCATAGAAGAAGCCGAGATGAGGAACAAAAAAGGTTGGCTCTCCGTCGCCGTTGTGACATCTTCTCCGTCACCTGCGCGTGTCCTCCGGTCATCGAGAAACGAGAGAGAAACAGAGGGGAAAAGAGAGAGAAGAGAGACAAGCCGTTCACATTTCTGGAGAAAAAGAGTGGAGCTGCCAAGGGTAGATATGGCATTCCAAAAAAATTACGCCAAAATGTGCTATAATTTTCCCTCCTTAAAAATTTATGCTATAATTTTCTATCATACATGTAATATGCAATTTCCCTCTTTTCCTTATTAAAATTGATGTTCTTGAGCACCCGTTTAGGGATCATATAAAGATAGCGTTTTGAATGTTAGGTTGAAAATGTATATTTAAAAAGAAAATTTTGGAAAAGATATATGATATAGAAAATAATACAAATTTTGAGATGTGTTTGAAAAACAATATGCAAAACAGATCTTGTCTTATTCATTTAATCGTTAAATGCATTTCAATATAAAAATCATTTTACTTGATTTGAAAGTAATAGATTTTTAAAATTTGACTTTTTTGAAAATAAAATAGAGATAAAGTTTTATATAAAATTGAGATTTTAAAATCTATATGGTGTTTTACCATTAGGAGATGTCATCCCATTTGGAACGTAAGACTAATTAGGAATTAGGGGGGCGTAAATATATATTACTAAAATTAGAAGCCGCTCGATTATTTAGGATACGTTTGGTATTTAAGTTGAATTTGAAATGAAATGGAAATTTTAAGTTAAAGTTTGTTGATTTTTTAAAAACTAGTTATAATTTTTGTTAACTTCTTAAAAAAAAGATAAAAAAAAACTAATAGTAAAGTATAATTTAGTCCAAAATGAAACAGAATACCAAATGTAGGGTAGGTTTACATTTTCCACGTTTGTAGCATTTGGTTTGTGATGAAAGAAAGGCATTTGAATTTGACTACAATCTACAATGAGTTTTAAAGCTCTACATCTTTCCCCAAAGTCAAAGGAGAGAGGGGATGTGGGCTGGCCAATGCTTTAAACTTACCCTTTGAAGATTAAAAAAATAAATAAATAAAATCTGCTTTGAATAGGGTTGAAGTTCATTCTTTTTTTTTTTTAATTACAAAAACGAACTTCTTCGGTAACGCAGCATTAGTCTTTATTAGGTGTCAGCTGATAGGTTTTTTTTTTTTTTTTTTTTTTTCAACGTACTTAGATTTCTTTTTTCATATTTACTGAAAAAAAAAAAATATTAAGATGTGAGTATATGACTTGTAGTCGTTTGACAACCTTTTATATCTACTTTTTAAACTTTTTTCGTAATATTACGTTTTATTTGGTATTTAAGTTTAACTACAACTAAATTATATTATTTTATCTCAATTTTTATCTTTTTCTGAAAGTGAATAAAAAATTATAATTAAATTTTGAAAAATCAGTTAATTTTAACATTTAAAAATTTCATCTCAACCGACAAGTCAAATACGAGTTTATACTGTTTGAATAATGAGTTTGAACTTATAATCTACACGATGGTTCGTAGATTTACCACTAACCTGCTAATATCAAAATGTAAATCAGAATTCGGATTCGGAGATTACTGTAAATGGTCAACTTAATATTTGGCCTCTGGTCCCCAAAGGATTAAAGAGACAAAACTGTGCAATATGGACTAACAAACATATATATATATATATGAAAAATACACCCTGTCCACTTGATCTATGCACATATAAAGAATCCCTTTTGTTCCTTTTGTATGGGAGGTAATTGATGTCCCTTTTGTTCGGGGTGATATATATATATATATATATATATATAGTTCTATCCAACTTTGGTTCTGCAGTTCCTCATTTGAAAGCCTGGTCCTGCTCCTGTAGTTAAGGTTCTCTCTCCTTTTACCGATTATTGAAAATTAAAATAAGCAACCTAGCTTGCTTATGAAAAAATAATTTTTTGGAAAGGGGTCTTTTCTTTCTGTTTTTTTTCCCAGGACAAAGAGAAAAAACAAAAAAACAAAAACAAAAACAAAAACAAAACAAAAACAGAAACGAAGAAAAAAACTATTCTCAACCAAATACAAATGCAAGATGCTCATTAGTCCCCCCCCCCCCCCCCAACCCAACTTTATTTTCTCTAATTCTCTCCATATTAGAATACCTGTTCCGTCAGATTGGTAGAGGACCTTTTCTTGTTGGTTTATTTTTTAAATTTTAATTCGTCAGAAAAAGAGGAATTTTTAATAGATTTTATTATGTACGTTGTATATTAATTAGGTTAGGCGAGATTTAGGCCAAAAAAACGAATGACATTTACACTCACTCGTCTTATTATTATCAGGTTTTTGAAAAGTCCATAACATGGGAATAATATTGTTTGGACTTTTCTATTGAATGAAGACATATAAACACTGATTAATTGATGAAGTTATAATGAGTGTTACATTAAATTTTGGATTCTTCCCATGATTATTGGATCAGTTGAAAAAGTTTGGCCCCGAATTAATCAGCAGCCTTACAATAAGGCCACAAAGCAAGGAGGCTCTGATCGTTAGATGAACAGCACTTAAGAAGTCGATATACATATATATATATAGGTATTATATGTAAATATATATATATATATATATAAAATAACAGGTTTTCATTTTTGGCAGTAATAGATAAGAGGGAGATAGCCCATGGCGAAGAAAGAAAAGTGACAGAGAGGTGACTTGTATGTTTCGCTAGGGCCGTTTTGGATTTTAAGGCTTTCTTCTTGGTTTTCTCTTCTTGCAATGCAAGTTAATCTTGTAAGGTAGGGACTTTGATAGAGCCGTTTATCCAATAGTAAATAAAATGATGTCTTATTTTACATATGAGTCTAGATATTATACAAGGGTTTTTTGAACAACTTTATTATATTATAAACATAGTCTGATTTAAGTCATACAGTTGAGGTTATAATAAGATATTTTGATTGTATTTTTTTAAATGGAAATTATTGAGAGAATGACCAAGAAAAAAAAGTTAACAGTAATGAGCATTCAAGAATCATCATTAATGAAACCAGTAGAAAGTTTTCTCTACTACATTGCCCAAATAAACGCTTACATTGTTCATATGCAAACAAAGAGACGAAAAAACTTCCACATTGGTGACCTTTTTATTTCTCTCTTTTCTTTTTCTAATACTTTCCACGTCCTTATGACTTGGAGTTTTTGTTGCGCCATAAACTATAAGAATTGAGAAAAAAAAAAAAAAAAAAAAAACTCAAATGGATAACTTCCTTGTGATTACATACACAATATAACGATATTTTTACAAAAAATTATATCATAACATGTAGAATTCAAAAATATTTTACGTGAATTGAGAGAATTTTTCGACCGTTTGATGCATTGTGACGCCATAAAGAACGGTATATCTCAGGAAGCATCCTGGAAGTGTCATCTACACTTCTTTAACTCCTTAACAGCAGTCAGCAGAGGCTATTTTTTTATTTTTATTTTTTATGTTTTACTTTTTTTACTTTAACTCTGTAATCTCTGCCAACATCCGACAAAGTAAAACTTCCTTTTTTTAGCATAACCTTTTTTTTATTTATTGTTTTTGGTAATTGAAACTTCAACTAAGAAAGAGACTAAGGCAAATATAACGGGCTGATTGTGACATTATAGGCTGATTGGAAAATGATTCAAGAGGGTAATATTCCATTTTAAAAAAAAATTGTTTTGGGTATTATGTGCTTATTACCCCGTGGCCAAATATTTATGTCAGTTATAACAAAATGCCACATTCTTATTTATTCTGGGACAATGTAACTAACACTCTTATAATTAAAGGTAAATTATTAAGTTGATCCTTAAAGTTTTAATTTTGTACAACTTTAGTTTATGAACTTTTTTTCATAACTGTATGTCCTTAAACTTTTAAAATATTGCTACAATAGTCCTTTATATTAATTTTTGGACAGAATCTTTCAAATAATATCACTTTTTGATCAAATTATTAATATACTCCATTTAAAAAGTAATACAAATGACTATTATAGTAATATTTTAATAGTTTAGGAGTATTTTCTATTCTATTTTTCTTAGTTAGAATAATCATAAACTATTAAAAACATTGCTCAATAGTCTTTTCATTAATTTTTTGACGGAATCTATAGTTAGCATCATTTTTTTTTATCAAATTAGTAATAGATTGCGTCCAAACATTGATAGAAATGACTATTGTAATAATATTTTAAAAGTTTAAGAACAACATTTCAGTTATAAAAAAAAGTTCAAGGATTAAAGTTGTATAAGATTAAAAATTTATGGACTAAATGAGTAATTTATCTTATCATTAATATTAGAAGAAAAAAAAAGCTTTTAACTAAGAATTGGTTTCAATTTGGCCCCAAAATTTAATTGTGTCCTGGATTAGGTGCTGTGTTACTATTGTATACACACACACATATATGAAATGACAAAGAAACCTTCTCATCTCAATGCGGTGTGAAAATAACAAATACCAGTTTGCGAAAACCAACCAAAAAAAAAAAAAAAAAAACACACACAACCAAACAAAAACAAAGCAGTACATTGAAGATGAAAAGGCAACTAAGAACCATCATGTCGTTGGAGCTAATAACAAACTCGAAGACAAAAGCAGCATTGAAAACCCATCTACATTTGTACATTACATGTCACCCTGTGGGCCTACCCACCCACCCCCATTATTCAGGATCTCTTTCACCATTTTATTTTTTTTGGGTTATTATTTCATTTCATTTTATTTTATTTTTCCCTTCCTTGAAGAAAGAATTATATACTTTTTCACTTCCACAAGGATAGTCAGGTGCCTTCCTTTATTTTTTTTTATTTGTATTTTTTCAAAAGGAGATAGTCATGTACCCAAAACCAATAAATAAATAAAAATAAATTACCGTTGCCCATAAGCATGAAAGAGTAACGATTCAGATTCTGTCTGATGGACCAGAGGAAAGTGGAAATAAACTTCAGATGGGTTGTAGTAATATCACACTCATAAGTGGTGGACCTCATCTAATAAATTATATTAACCGGAGTTCCACGGTTCTTGCAGAGAGATTTATAGAGTCCATCAAATTGAATAGTAAAAGAACTTTTTTTCACTGACAATAAAAAAAATAAAAAATAAAACAGAACTAGAGATTGAGAAATATATTTTTAATGAAACTTGCAACTGCTCAGTACCATACCAAATACAACAACACTAATAAAAACTTGAAATGTGTTACTATAATAAGATCTCGTTTGGCTCTGAAGTTCAAACTCAAAATTTTCATATTAGTTTTTGTCTTTTTCTGAAAAAGTTTTTGTCTTTTTTGAAAAGTCAATAAAAATTTTCGAGGGAACTCAAACTTAAAATTTTCACCAAACGGACCCTAATTTTTGTAAAATACTTAAACTTTGTTTGACGTTCAAGTTTAAATCTAACTAAATTGTATATTTTCATCTTAGTTTTTGCTTTTTTAAGAAAAGTTAACAAAATTTATAATTAATTTTTAAAAAATCAACTAATTACAACTTAAAAATTTTCATCTTACGAACCAAATGCAAGCTTAATATATGAAAGTTGCTTGATTTTCAGATCATAAGCAGAAGCGTGGTCATAATTCTTGATGTTGGTGGCAATAAGAATGGCGTGGGGCAGCGACGCACGTGATGGCTTCACGCATTAAAGAAAACGAAAAGGCCGTTTCTCATAACAAGCCATCATTATGTTGCAAGTAGAGGCAAAAGCACAAAAACAGAAACAGAAACAGAAACATAAATAGAAAGTAGAAACAGGTGGTGATGGAAAAACCCAAATGGCCCGGTTAGTAGCTTGCTTCCTGTGTCCTGATTATAGTAGGAGGAAATTGTTGTGTTGGGGCTTGGAGAAGAGAGAAAAAAGAGAAACCAACAAGCCAGCGTTGGCTTTTTGTCATTTTATTCAACACCCACTTTTTTTCTGCTGTTGTTTTGTTATCTCCAATCCCATATTGCCAAAAGCAAACATGTCACAATAGAAGTGATGGTGTACTATTGGAAGTGTCTGAAATTCTCAATTCTAATAGAGCCCTAGACGAATGCTTTGGACCAGTGTTGCTTTTGTGCTGGCCCAATGTGAATATAGAATGTAAAAGGAAAATAATAAAACGAAAGAGAAACACAAGAATAAATACCTAAACAACTACATTAATTGACTAACATAACATAAATTGTAGTTAACTTTAGTTTAATTTTATATTATATTAGTGTAGTGTTAATTTTTTATATAAGTAACAGTCTTTAAATTGTGTCATTTAGGTGTTTTTGTCAAATATTAAAAATAATATGTGCTTATGTCCTATATAAATACAAATCATAAGTATAGAATAGAATCTAGTAAGTTACCCAAAATTAATAAAGTTCCTAAAATCAAGAGATATCCTAAAATAAAAAAAATTACAAATTCATAAATTAAGTGATTATTTACGTATAGTAACTAGATATTAGATAGTTACCTATGAAATTTGCTATTCACTTCTATTCATTTCAAATATTTTAAAATCATGTTATTTACTTCATTTTTATAAGAATGCTAATTACCATAGTTTTCATTGTGGGCAATGAATATGATTACTCGCCCTCTTGTGTTAGTATTGTATACCGTTTTTGAAACCTAAT
This sequence comes from Ficus microcarpa, assembly GCA_025413485.1. NCBI lineage: Eukaryota > Viridiplantae > Streptophyta > Magnoliopsida > Rosales > Moraceae > Ficus > Ficus microcarpa. The sequence goes on along the minus strand of CM046384.1, from coordinate 3,178,565 downwards.
ATATATTTTTTGTAAATAAGTGGAGAGGAAAAATCTCCAACTAAGATTTATTAGCATTAAAAACAAAAAAGAAGAAAAACATAACTAAAGAAATTTGAAATCCTACATCAAAGACAAATCAAACAAAAAATAAAAACAAAATGAAACAATCTTACCAAAAAGATACATGTAACCAGCCAAATAATTATCATTTATATATCTTAAAGCCCTTTTCCTTTCGACTTTCTACTTCCTCAATCTGATCCACCCAAGAAAGTCTTGAGACAACGTTATTTACTTCACCAAAACATTGTGCGCAGAATCATCGTAATTCATTTATATCACTTTGATATGAAAAGCTATGCTTAAATTTTCTACTAAAATGATACATTTCAATTCCAAATTTTTTAAAAAATGTTACTCCAACCAGATGGTGTTTTAGAAATTAAAGAAATAGGGTAGCTTCAATCCCCATGTTAAATGAGGTTATATAACACTTTTGGATTCTTCTTCGTTTCTATCATAAGACATATTAGGCTTAAATTTTCCATAAAATAATGCATTTGAACTCCAAATCTATTCCTCTAAATCACCCTTCAAAGTTCAACCTTCAGCAGTTCAGCTTCATTAAAGCAGAATGATGGGTGTGACTTGTTGTTGTCTAGTTGAACGTTCAAGTCAATACGAAAAAGAAAGTCATGACAATTGAACTATGGTTACGTGATCCAGCCAAACATCCAAGACGATAAGATAGAGATGAAAGAAAATATAGAATGCCCTCTAGTGATAGAACATAAGATTTATATACTTTTTTAAATACTATAAAATTTTTCTCTCACATTTTTTTGAAAGGACCAATCTATTCAGTAATTATAAGTAAATGAATTATTGAACAATGTTACAAAATTGGGTGTACAAACATAATCTAGTAGAAAATTTATATCCGATTTTATTGTTAAACGAAGAGTTCGAATCCTCTCATTTCAAGTTAAAAAAAAAAAATAAAGATTCAAATGACCGTTGGACTATGATTACAATCGCATTAAAGAGGTGAATTTAAAGATGCATTTGAAAAAATTTTTATACTAACTCCACTCCAAGTTTGGGAAAAAAAAAAAAGATGTGAAAGACCGTTAGGTTATATTTGCAATCATATTAAAGATGTGAATTTAAAGATGCATTCTTTTTAATTTTGATATTAAATTAGGAAAATCTAGAGGATTTAAAAATTAAAAAAAAAAAAAACTCTAACAAGACAATCGATAAGTGAAAAAAAAAAAAAAAAAAAAAAACTGACGCTTATCCAAAAAAAAAAAAAAAAAATAGAGGAGGAGGAGAGAGATGGGCCGCCTCACGTAATCATAATCCAACCCCAATCAACAACTTAAAAAAAAGCCCAAAATATAACAGGCGAAATCTGCCAGGCCAGCACCACGTCATATCTCTATCTAGCGGGAAACTCTCCCAGCTTTTTCTTTTTATTTTATATTTTTAATATTTTTTCCACTACGACCAGTACTAGTGTACAGTTCCATCAATCTTAACCAATCAAACACCGACACAGCATACAAATGGGCTTTTTATCTGAACGAAACTACCCCTGTGGGGTTCTTCTATTTAACATTTTCCCACCAATTTATCCGCAAAACGACCGTCAACTATCAGTACTTCGCGCATTTCTCTTCTTCTCTTTCCAATTTTCACTCACCATTCAATTCAGTCACTGAGCTCGAAACCATGGCGTCCATGGCCGCCGTGCTCCGGCGAAAACTCTCCGGCGAAGCGTTTCGCGTTCACGTAGTTAGAGTTCGGTGGTTCTCGGATTCCGCTCCGGGTTGGAATCGAATAGAGAAGATTCTGGTCGCGAATAGGGGCGAAATCGCATGCAGGATCATGAGGACTGCCAAGCGCCTAGGGATTCCGACCGTCGCCGTCTACAGCGACGCCGATAGGCACTCTCTCCACGTCAAGTCCGCCGACGAGGCCGTGCGTATTGGTCCTCCTCCAGCTCGGCTCAGCTACCTCAGCGCCTCGTCGATTCTCGAGGCCGCTGCTCGTACGGGAGCTCAGGCAAGCTCCCGAACCCTACCTGTTTGTCCGAGAATTTTCGGAAAGGCGAAGGAAATTTATGTCTTTTTTTTTTTTTTTTTGAGGTTCTGATTCCCTTTGTGTTGTTTGTAATTAGGCTATCCATCCAGGCTATGGTTTCCTATCGGAAAGTGCTGAATTCGCTCAGCTTTGTGAAGATAAAGGTCTGATATTCATAGGACCTCCTTCATCTGCAATTCGGGATATGGGCGACAAAAGGTAATGCTAATATTTCCATTACCAAATTTGACTTAGCGTTGATAAATTAGGTCTTCTAGGAGTAGAAATCAATATCTTTAGTTTAGCAGAGACTGAATTAGCTTAATTTGTTGATCAGTGCATCAAAGAGAATAATGGGTGCCGCTGGGGTGCCGCTTGTGCCTGGATATCATGGCAGTGAACAAGATATTGAGTTTATGAAATTAGAAGCAGACAAGATAGGGTATCCAATCTTGATAAAGCCCACTCACGGCGGCGGAGGAAAGGTTTGTCATTTTTTTTTTCCTTTTTCCTATTGTCAACAATCTGAACAGTTATGAATTGTGCAACTTTCTTGTAATCTAAATCCGTACTTTATCGGTTTACCATTCCCTAATTTGAACTGTAAAGAGTTGTATCCGGTTTTGGATAGAACCTGTGAGATTGGAAAAAAAAAAAAAAAAAAAAAAAAAAAAAAAAAAAAGATATAGCATAATTGAAGTACGAAAAAAAAAAGCTTATATTTTCGTGGATTCTGTCCTTTTCCCTCAGAAATATTCTAATGGTTTAGATATTTCTAGGGTATGAGGATCGTGCAGAGTCCAGATGAATTTGTTGAATCTTTTATGGGAGCACAACGCGAGGCTGCTGCTTCATTTGGTGTGAACACAATACTGCTGGAGAAATATATTTGCGGCCGAGGCACATTGAAGTCCAGGTTTAGGATTTTTTTGAATGCAAGCATTAACTGCGGCAAATAATTTGATTATCCATGTTTTTGCATGCTATGTAGTACATTCATTGTGTCTTTATAATACAGATATTTGGGGACAAGCATGGAAACGTTCTACATTTATATGAGAGGGATTGCAGTGTGCAGAGAAGACACCAGAAGATAATTGAAGAAGCTCCTGCTGTACTGATCATTCCTGTGTTACCCGCTTGTATTTTTTTATGGTTTTTCTACTATTTTAATGTAAAATCCCTTGCTGCAGCCAAATATTTCTGATGACTTCCGGTACCATTTGGGTCAAGCTGCTGTATCTGCTGCCAGAGTAAGGTCTTTAATTGGAAAGGCTGCAGCTCTTGTTTTTGAGCTATTTAAGTATTACACCAGGATTAGACCAGGAAGGGTTTGACTTTTCTTTGGCCTTTTTTCTCTCTTCCTATTTGTTCTGGTAAAATAGTTCAAATCACAGATGCTTAATTGATTTAAACTGGAAGCGAGAATGCTGGTAGCCACATAGCATATTTTTGTAATTTTAGCCCATCTTAGCTTAACATAAATCCAAATTCTACTGTAGCTCATATGGTTTCTCTGTGGTTGTTCCTCATTAATTTAGTCTTTCTGTTTCTATTTTCGTGGTTTCAGTTTATGCTTATTTTTCTGCACGAATCTTGTCTGCACTAGGGCTGTGGTTACTTTAGTCAGATAAACTAGTAAAGGTTTATTGGTTTTTAAACAGTTTTCATGACCGTACCTTCTATCTAATGTGTAAAAGGCAGTTGGTTACCACAATGCTGGCACTGTGGAGTTTATAGTTGATACTATCTCGGACCAATTTTATTTCATGGAGATGAATACACGTCTTCAGGTGCTCTAATCAATCTGTTCCATCAAGTCTTTTCCATTGGATCCTCCAAATTAACAAAATCCTAAATGCCTAATTTAGTGCATTGTTTGCAGGTTGAGCATCCCGTGACAGAGATGGTTGTTGGTCAGGATCTGGTAGAGTGGCAAATTCGTGTGGCAAATGGAGAACCTCTTCCAATTAGTCAGTCTCAGGTCCCTTTGTCAGGTATTTTTTTGTTTTAATTTTATCTTTTGGTAGTCTTCCAACATGTTTAAGACATGGACTCAGATTTTATAAATCCTTTCTAGTTTAATTATTATGCTAAAGAAAAAAGAACTAGAATTTTGCTTGACGCTCTTAGGTACAAGTTTTCTAATCTTCGGTGTACACCATGACAAGTTTTTCCTCAAACGGCTGTGCTATTCAAGCTCTTATGAGACGTCAAAGTTCCAACAATTTTTATACTTCCCGATTTTAACAATAACAGGTCATGCCTTCGAAGCCCGAATATATGCAGAAAACGTAACAAAAGGATTTCTTCCTGCAACTGGAGTTCTCCATCACTATCAGCCTGTTCCTGTAACATCAACAGGTCAGTCATGTTGCATTTGCCAGACCAACCATGGATATAATAAACCAACATTTCATCCATTACTTTTTGCTGTTGTACTCTTCTTTTATAGCTATTTTTCATTGTCTGGGACTCCCCTGTTACCCCTACTACTATGCGTGTGATATTGTGACTACCTTGGTCCATTTAAGTGTATTTCTTTTGGTTGATAACGTCAAATTTGTCTTCTACCAGTTCGAGTTGAGACCGGAGTTGAACAAGGAGACACTGTTAGCATGCACTATGATCCAATGATTGCTAAGCTTGTAGTGTGGGGAGAAAATCGTGCTGCCGCATTGGTTAAACTGAAAGATTGTTTGTCAAAGTTTCAGGTATTCCTACTCTAGAATGGCAAAAACAGCATATTTGGGCACTGATCTCCTGTAAAAAATTTCCTATTACTTTGTTAGGTTTATCCCTCGCTAGATTCTCTTAGAATTGTGTGTCAAAATAGTATCATCTCCCAAACATGTAACTTTCTTGAAAATATTTAGGCTACCTGGAAAACTTATTTACGATTGACATAACTGATGCTTCTAGTGGCTAGGTTTGCTAAACTTTTTGACTTGCCAAAGCATATTGCTAGCTCTTCTGTTCTTGAAGATACGGTCGCTTAATGTTCAAGGGTTATGCAATTAGCTGGAATATGAAAATTATGTCACTAGCCTTCCTTTCTTTCTCTCCCATGAAAATCCAAGCGAAAATTACTACTTTCTTCCACAGGTTGCAGGATTACCAACCAATGTTAGTTTTCTTCAAAAACTTGCTAATCATTGCGCATTTCAAGATGGAAAAGTGGAAACCCATTTTATTGAACACTTTAAAGACGAACTCTTTGTTGACCGTAACAATTCAATATTAGCAAAAGAAGCATATGATGCTGCAAGATTTAGCGCGGCTCTGGTAGCTGCATGTGTCATTGAAAAGGCGCATTCTGCTGGGAAAGAAAATCTTCATGGTAGGTTCAGGTCCCAAACTTTCAGTTTTATGCCCCATTTTGGAGAACCAACTATTACTTACATCTGTTGTTGTTATGTTCAGGAGGCAATGGCCTACTCTCCATTTGGTACTCTTCTCCTCCTTTCAGAGTCCATCATTGTGCAACTAGTACAACGGAACTTGAGTGGGAGAATGAATATGACAGCAGTGGCTCAATTTCATTGACACTTTCAATTACTTACAAACAAGATGGGAGCTATTACATTGAGGTATTCTTTCCGCCTTTGACTTGTGTAAAATGGTTACTATTTTCCCTAATTCTCATTTTTCTGAGTACTATTTTATACAGACCAAAGAAAAAGCTAATCCCGGTTTGGAAGTCAGAGCAACAAAACTGGGCAACCTCGAATTCAGAGTTGAAGTTGATGGTGTCATCATGGATGTCAGATTAGCAGTTTACTCCAAGGTAAACCAGGTTTTCTGCATGCTTGTATAAGGATCCACTTAGACGAATACAACTACTTATAACTCCAATTTGGGATCGCAGGACCAGATCAGGCATATTCATATATGGCATGGATCACAACATCATCATTTCAAGCAGAGAATTGGGCTTGAAATATCTGATGATGACGAGTCCTCAAATAAGCCCAGTTTAGAAACATCATCTCATCCAAAAGGAACTGCCGCGGCACCTATGGCTGGTTTGGTGGTCAAGGTTCTGGTAAAGGATGGGACAAAAGTGGAGGAGGGTCAACCGATTTTAGTCTTAGAGGCAATGAAGATGGAGGTATGCACTTGTGCTAGTTGAATCATGCATCTAAATCTCCTTTCCTTGCACTAATCTCTAACTCTTTTTTTTCTTTTCTTTTCTTTTTTTCTTTTTAAATAGCATGTTGTAAAGGCACCATCTGCTGGGTATATCGACGGGCTTCAAGTAACAACCGGGCAGCAGGTTTCTGATGGTAGTGCTCTATTCAGAATCAAGGTTAGTCATTTTGCATTTTACCATGACAAATTATATTTCGCTTTGTAATCAGTGTGGACGTCAATAATGAGCTAAGAATGGTTCCTCAAGTGACAAGTCTTATGGGGTCATGGTACAAGGGAGGGTGTTCCATGCTTATAATTGCGATAAATTTATTGAGAAATTTGGTCGTTCATATGGAGAAAGTGAAACAGGTCTCCACTCATCTCCGAAATTTGTTCAGAATCCTTTGAGTCAACCTTACCTATATAACTTTCAGATCTTGTCAAGAAACGTTTTAGGCAACGAGTATTTTGTAAGCTCTGAAGTGGTCAATTAAGCAAATATCATCAATCGCAGAGATGAAAAAGAAGTGTGTGTGTGTGTGTGTATATTATATATATATATATGTTACTTTAATGTTGCTTGCTTAATACATGTGCGTTTTCTAACATCATTGAGCAGGAGTAGAACACATGCTAGAGTTGGATGATGCCGAAAAGGATTTGCTTCGTGGACTTCACTTGAAATAAGTTCACGAACAGTACAAAATTAGCTGAGACGGGTGACATTCATGAAGGAAACAAAGAAACACTGCTCCGTTAGACAATAAGAAAGGAGCGTCCAACAACACTAAAAATGATTCTTGGTATAAATTACAATGTAACAGAACTTTAATCTACGAAAAAAAATAAAAATAAAAACACGAAGAACTCGATGTAAATTGTCAATGTACTGAATAAATAGAAAAAAGAAAGTTGTTCTAGTTGAGCTATTGTTGTTGGTGTTGTTTGGTTTTCAATTTGAGGAGTTATTTTGTGATCAAATTCTGAAATTTCTGAATAAAACATTGCCAGGATATATATATATATATATATATATAGAATTTAAAATTGTTTTAAAAATTGATACTTCCATCCCAGTGCCGAGTCACGTTCCCTGCATATTTTTCTTGTAAGATATCGCATCCACTTTGGCTAATGGGAAGCGATTGCTTTCACACAAATTAAACCGGATCGTCAAATTATTTTTAGATTTTTTCCCCCGCAATATTGCCCCTAAACTTATCCACCACGTATTTTCTTTCTTTTTTAAAAAAATAAATAAATTTGTCAACACTCAACAGTCAACACATTCAATTGGAAGAAGGAAAGGAGAGAGCTGTATCACATTTTCTGCAAAAGTTTCTATGTAAGGCTTTTATTAAGTCAAGATTAGTTTTTGTTATAGTACCTTCAAAAAAAAAATAAGGGTATTTTATTAATAGCATTAGATTGTATTTCACGTCAATAATTGACATTCGTAGTTGTTATTATTATTTTTTTAAACTGAAGATAGAGATTTAAATTCTATACTTTTAAGTAAAATTAAGTGTGGTATTATCATTAGATTGTTATTGCAATCATGTAAATATTGCAATTACTAATCATCATTGTGCATGTTATAACTACTTTGGACAGGTAGCCTAACTATTTAGATAGTTTGACTTGTGTTACAAATAATTAAAGCCATTATTTTTTTTTCATTCAATATCCTTTCTTTTTTGGTATACACAATAAGGGCGTTCAAGAGAAGGAATTAGGTGAAACAATAAGTGAATCCTATTAAATTATAACTTTTAGATAATTGCTGACTAACTCATAGGCACTCTATGCTATATAAGGTCCTCACTTCCTGTCAATATGCGATTTGTCAAATGGCAACTATCTCTTTCTGTCTCTCTTTTTTAATAATATATATATATACAGATCAAGCACGCGCACACATTTATTCAAGGAACAGATCCACTATAAATACCTTCAGAAGAAAGATCTAAGTGGACCTATAAGTTGACTACATTAAATTGTAACTTTCAGATAATTACTGATTAAAAGAAAACTCATGAGAAAATGTGTGTGTACATATGTTATGTATCCCAAAAAAAAAAAAAAAAATGGTAATCACACTTTAACAAGAAGATCCTTGAGTACTTATACGTTACGCTTATAGTCATATAGCAAGTTCATCACGTTTTGTTCAAAGAAAAAGAGAAAAAAATCATGGCGTCTTCAATATTATTTATTTATTGTTGAAATCTTGTTTTTTTATTAGGTTTTCAAAACATGCAATCCTAGCGGTTGTTGAGATATAATAATACTTAGGTTGGGAATATGCTGCTGATGTGAGATAAAAAGTCCAAGGTAACTACTGAAGCGTACGTGGAATGTCATTAGTGGACATCCAGAATCAAGAAAGCTAACTAATTGGGATTGGGAGTGATTATTATTATTATTTTTTAGGAAACTATGTGGTATAACAGTATTTGTAGGACTTGGAATCTCGAGTGCTTTTGACTAACGTTTATCCGCAGAGGTAAAAAAAAAAAAAAAAAAAAGTAATCAATAAATATATATTAGATCTATCCAAGAACTACCTTTATTTACTGCAATAAAATTTAATATCTTAGCAAAAAAAAAAAAAAATATATATATATATATTGATGGTGTCACATTCTATATATATAATATTAACATTAAACCCCTTTTTCTTTTTTTTTTTTGAGAAACATTCAATTCTTTTTTCGAGATAAGTAAACATTCAATACTTCCAAAGTTAACAAAATATATATATGTAAGGCTGTTTTTAGAAATTTTTATTAGTTCTGATTTTAGAATTTAATATATATATATATATATTTCAGAAATGCACGATTTTATATGAAATAAAAAGGGAATCAAATACCGGTTAATCCGTTAAAGAAGGGGAATCCTAGTCCTTAATGAAATAGTCTTTGCACCTCTTTTTATTTCGGAAGAACCATACCTCCTATTTTCACTCTTTTTTCCTTTTTTTTTTAGCTCTGATTCTTTCCACAACTTTCTCTTAAACAAATCTCCTCCCAAAATATCCCAACTTCTTCTCCGAATTTGGCCACATATAAGGTACGTTATAGTACACTTTCTCTCATCTTTTCATCACTTTGCTTTTCAAGTTTTTATTTTTATTTTTTCCTAATACTAACATGGATGCTAATGATGACGATAAACATCCTTATATTTAATGATGGTGTCACAATATATATATATATATATATATAATATTAACATTAAACTTTTTTTTTTTTTGAGAAACATTCAATGCTTTTTTCGAGATAAGTAAACATTCAATACTTCTAAAGTTAACGAAATATATATAAATATAGGGCTGTTTTTAGAATTTCTTTTTTTCAGTTCTGTTTTTAGAATTTAATATATATATATTTCAGAAAAAAAAAAAAAAAAAACACGATTTTATACGAATTTGAGAGGGAATCAAATACCGGTTGATCCGTTAAGGAAGGGGAATTTTAGTCCTGAATGAATTAGTCTTGCAGATTTGCACCTCTTTTTATTCCAGAAGAACCATACCTCCTATTTTCACTCTTTTTTCCCCTTTTTTTTTACTCTGATTCTTTCCACAATTTTCTCTTAAACAAATCTCCTCCCAAAAATATCCCAACTTCTTCTCCGAATTTGCCCACATATAAGGTTATACTACACTTTCTCTCATCTGTTCATCTCTTTGCTTTAACCTTTCCACAAAATTTTGTTGGCTTTTCAAGTTTTTATTTTTATTTTTTCCTAAACATAGATGCTGATCATGGCGATAAACGTCCTTCTATTTTAAGTTTTCGAGCTCTCGGCTTTCTGATAGCAGGATTTTGATTAATCTATTGCGTCCTAAATTTGCTTTCTAGTCAATTTCGGTGATTTATAGATTAAATTGTTCGAGTTCTATAACAAGTCCTTGTGTTGATTTTTTATTATCAGGTTTGTGTAAAACTTGCGGGGCTCGTTAATTCTTTGATTTGAAGAAGTAATGGATTCAAGGAAAGGAGACATTGGAAATAGTAGTAGTACTACTAGTACTACTCGTGCCTTTGACAATATTAAGCCTAAAATTACTAAGGAGAAGGGTTTGGCTTCAAAAGTGATGGATGTCGGAAGTATTAGTGACAGAAAGTTGTATGTACGAGCCGACAAGATTGATTGGAAGACGTTGGAAGACGTCGAGTCTGTTAAGAAGCAGATCAGGCGTCTCTGGACCGGCAAGAAGGAAGAGTGGGAGATCGATTCGTCGAAATTGGAACTCCGATGTGTCATTGCTGAAGGGACTTATGCAACCATCTACCGCGGTGTCTACGGTGATCAAAACGTTGCAGGTATATTTCATTTACATCCTTAATGTGTGACTTTTGTAGCAATGAAAAAAAAAATAATAATAAAAGTGGTAATTTGATTCAATAAATCATATAACGTGTTTTATACAATATTCTCAATCCTTATTCTTCCTATCACAGTGAAGATACTGGGTTTGGGTGAAGATTCTATCTCGACACCTGCTGAAATTGCCGGTATTCGGGCATTATTCCATCAGGAAGTTTCTGTTTGGCATAAACTTGACCATCCAAATGTTACCAAGGTAAAAAAAAAAACTTCATTGACATCTTTCAAATATTTATGTTCAAAATCTAATTAACTAAATTGTTTTATCATTCAGTTTATTGGAGCTTCTATGACACCTTCTGATGTGAAAACACATTCCAAGAACAGCGAGAATGGCGGTTTAAGTTTGATCTCTTCCAAAGCTTGCTGCGTTGTTGTTGAGTACCTTCAAGGTGGGACAGTAAAGAACTATTTGATCAAGAAAAGGAGACAAAAACTTCCCATGAAGACCGTGGTTGAACTCGCTTTGGATCTGGCTAGAGGGTAAAAACTTTTTGCTCATAATCTCTTTCTTCGAAACTTGTTGTTTGATTTGGTTCATTACGTTAATCGAGCGTCCGTGTGTTTTAATTCTGCAGTTTGAGTTACCTTCATTCGAAAAAGATTGTGCACCGCGATATAAAAACCGAAAACATGTTGCTAGATTCTCATAGAACTCTGAAAATTGCCGATTTCGGTATTGCTCGAGTTGAAGCTGAAAACCCTCAAGACATGACCGGGGAAACTGGCACAGTTAGATACATGGCCCCAGAGGTATTGAGAATTTCGTCTTATTCTTATTCCTATATTTCTCCTTTTGTTTTGTTTTTATTTTATTTTATTCATGGTATTCTTCTGCAGGTTATTGATGCCAAGCCTTACAATAGAAAATGTGACGTCTACAGTTTTGGAATATGTTTATGGGAAATCTATTGTTGTGAAATGCCTTATGGAGATCTTCCCTTTATTGATTTATCAACTGGAGTTGTTCGAAAGGTTTGTCTTCTTTTAAAACACTACTGCCGCTGCTTTCTTGTGATAACGTACGAGTCACTCTTTAACGTTTGTTTTTGTGTCTGACAGAATTTACGACCGAAAATCCCCAAGTGTTGTCCCAGATCCTTTGCAGCAATTATGAAAAAATGTTGGGACGCAAACCCGGAGAAGCGCCCCGAGATGGATGAAGTAGTGAGAATGCTAGAAGCAGTAGATACAAGCAAAGGTGGTGGCATGATTGCTGAAAACAAGGCTTCTTCTGGCTGTTTCTGTTTTCTCACTCCTCGTGGCCCGTAGTTTTTCTGTTGATTCATATTTTTATAGAGTCGCACACTTTTTTTTTCCTTTCCTTTGGCAGATTTTGTTTGTTTTCAAACAAATGAAATTTAGGAATCCATAATTTTATTGGTTGTTTCATATGGTTCTTTCCTAATTCAATGAAAGGAATTTTCCATCATAAATATTTTCCGTCCTAGTTAGCTTTTGCTGCTTAGATCTTTGAGCTTAAAATTACAATTAAAGCTGAGCTCTCTTAAGGGCAAAATAAATAAGGGGTTTCCACCCCTCTATTTACTCACCCCACTCCTGTCTTTTTTAAATTCCATTATTATAATGGTAACCATAAATAAATTACTTTTAAGAACAAAAGCTATTCACATTCCTTACCCTAATTATCAAAAAAATATTATACATTACATCCTTCTTTTTTTTTTTTTCTTGGAAAATATGATCACCTCTTTTTCACATCAGTAGCTTTTCATACATTTTAAACATATACGATTTTATTTATTATTTATTTATTTGAAAGAAAACATACTTTATTTTTTTAGTATGATCTGTAATTAGAGTTTGCTCCTAAAGATAACTGCACATGATCAAGAAAATGATCAATATTGAAAAGAAGGAAACAAGAAAATATAAAATATAAAAATTTATGAAGATTAATTAATTCCCACAATTGTAATTTTTAATTTAGAAGAGAATAAAACTAAAGATTTTAACTTTTTTTTTTTTTGAAATGAAAAGATTATAATTTAATCGTATATATTGTTTTCAAATGATAAGAAACTTTTAATAAGCAATAATAAAACTTAAAATATTTATTGATTGATAATTAAACTTAAAGAGTAAATAAAGAGTGATAATAAATCTCCCAATAAATAAACAACATTGCCAAAATAACATGTCTGCAAATCAGTATAAATTTTGTTTACTCACACTTAAGTATATCGAACGCAATCCTAATAGTTTCTTTAATAAAAAGCTTCTTTTAATTAGTTAGATAGTTATTTTTATAGATGATAGAAGTATCTTAGAGCACATCTTATCCGCTGTGGAACTCTATTCCTTTTATCTCTAAGCCTGCAGACTCAAGTCACTAAGTAATCAATCCATTATTCCACTCCATTTATCATAATTGTCCTGGTCAATAGGAGAATCTGCTCAACTTACGGGGAAAAAATCAACTTAATTTTCAGTTAGTTTTTGAAGTAGGTGTTTGATTAATCTAATGTTGTATTCGATATCCATTAAGTACATTAGGTCTTATGCTTATGTAGCAAGTTCATTACTATATGTTCCACCAGTGATAATGCTGGGCATGATGATAAGAATATCCTATTTTAATACCTTTGCTTTTATTAAGTACTATGTTTTGTATGTTCTTAAAATTTGGGTATGTTGAAGATATTTGATTGATCTTTGTCACTCTCTCGGTGTAATTAATGGGCTCACCCAATAACCATTAGGACAGGAAACGTGAAGACATCACCGATCTCTTTTTAATCTATAAAAAAGGAGCATTAAGATGTATTCCATAATAATAAAATAATATAAAAGGTCATCAGATTTACAATGGTTATACAAGAGTGAGAAAATAAAATACTTCATGTGTTTAACGCAAATATTACTTTTGTCCCTCTTACGTTACATAAATACCTGAAACACCAATGTGTTTGTATAATCAATAACAAAATATCCCTTAATGTAATTAAAATTTTAAAATATATCAAGTTTATCCTTCCCAACAAATATTAAATATGATCTAAAAACGATATCAAACTAAACTATAAGATAAAGTCAATAATAAAACTCAAAAATATCAATTGCTTGATTGAAATATTTATTGATCATTTTAAACTTTTTTAGGTTTTTTTTTTTTTTTTTAAGGAAATTTCATAAAACTCACAAAGGAAATACAAAAATACCAAACAAAAAAAACTCTGTATTATATGAGATAAAACCTTTCAACAAGAACGGATCCACTAGGAAAATTTGATGACGCTTAAAAGAAAGACGTATGCTTGAGACTTAACAATAGGAAATATCTCAGCACACTAAAATTAAGTACATGTAAGGTTCTTTTTAACAAAATCCCGATAATTAATGGATTTTCCCAATCAATCGAAGGCTAAGACTTAGTAGCACTACAGCTACTACTAACTCTACAGAGGAGTAACTCTAGCAGAATCAAAATCCCGTCAAGACTCATGTTTCATGGATAAACAACCAACTCAGAAAGTAGAAAAACCACCTTCATTATTATAAATAATAAAAAGAAATAAAACACCCAAAGAAAAGATAACGAGGACATCGTCATTATTACATACAAACTTAGACACCAAAAAAAAAAATTACACAGAAAGAGTCATTGCTGATAAAACAAACCACATTGTCGGAAGAAACTAGGCTGCCGAAGTCGAGTTACTGCAAGACCTCCTGGCACATGACAACCATGCATCCTTACCATCTCATTCCCGCCTTGCTTCTTCCCATAACACCCGTCCTTCTGCCACGGGTTTGCTTTTGCCAAAACGCTTACCATATGATTGTCACCTTTATCTTTAGGATTGGGAAACCAAAGACAGACCAAATGATGTCATCGGAATTTGGCCCCAAGAGAGAAAAACGATTGAGAAACCCTAATCCTCGCACATGAGAGATAGAAAGAGAAAGAAAGAGAAAGATAAAAGAGAGTTTTAAGTTAATTTTGTAGTTCATTCACATTTAAAATAATTTTAAGATAGATTGAGAAGGATAATCTTGACATTTTCAAAATTTAGTTACTTTATGTGATATTTTATGACTGGATAATTGCATAATAAGGAGGACAAAAATGATATTTAGACTAAATACATGGATATTTTAAGGTTTTTTTTCCCCTTCTTTTTTAACGTAGAAAATCAATTAAAATCTCAATTAATAAGAGCTTTTCGTGATAAAAAAGCTAAGAGAGTTAGATAGATACATGTAAGCCTTTTAAGTGATGATAATGCTATATGTATGTTTGGAATTTTCATGTTATTAGATTAGACTTTTTTTGTTTTAATGTTATATGAACGACATGTTGTCAAAAATGTCAATATTTTGTTTGGGTTTTGGTTTCTTAAGAATTACGGCCCTTCGTTGCATCGGATAACAACAATTAATGTTTTAGTTTTTGTTCTTTTACGGAATTTTAAACGACATCGTGAAGTTCTTGCCTTCATTTGTGTTTAGCAAAGGACGTGCAGTTGAAAAACGACAGGTAGTTTTTGTTTTTATGTTTACCATATTTGTTATGTATAAACGACATGTGGTATAGTACACTATCTTGGTGTTGCTTTTACATGAACGACATCATGTATGCTCAAGTCATGTTTTTCATAGTTGGTTATTATTTATTATTAATTGGCTAAAGGAGTCTTTTAAGGATTTTGTATGTTGGAACAAACATACGTCGTTTTTAAACATATACGTCAATGTGTCTGTTATTGACTCATTTCCCGAATTTTTAAGCCAAGCACATTGTATAATTTTTTTTCCCCCTGTCTTTTGTGTCCTGAAAATGACATGTAATTTCTGTTTGCTAGACATTTTTTTAATGTCGTTGTTAGGTGGAACCCTTCTTCTTTCCTTTGCTAAATATGTTTAATATGTGCATGACATATGCTGTAGACTAGTATCCTTTAAAATCATGATAATCTTGTGTTGTCACCGAAAAGCATGTCATTTCCAATTAAAATGTATTTATATTAACGTCTTTTTCCCCTTCCTTGCACTGAATCAAGTGAATAAAAGTAGTGTCAAATTTTTTTACACTAGAAATTAATATATCACGACAAAATTAGTTTAAATGACGTGACATTATAATATTGAAAGAACATAAAAGAAATGTAAAGTATGAAACATATTGGCCAAATCTAGAAAAATTGCCCGTCAACAATCATGGTTGAGATCAACTACTAAGACGTATAAAAGCATGTCCAATACAATTCTAAAAGGTTATACCAATTGCAAATTTTGACATTTAAATGAAAAAAGCGCTTCTTAAGGAGTGTCATATTTGATGCCAAATTTGTCAAATACTAAATTTTGTGGTAAATTTGTCACAAGATATAGCTAATGTTAAATTTAACATTTGATTCTTATTGATTTTTGACTTGACTTTTGTCATGTAATTATTATTATAGTTTCATTTTTAAATTATTTAAATATTAAATGCTTATTGTTACCAGTTTCAAAACATAATAATAATACTAAAAAAGTAGAAATAACATTAGATATAACATTATATATTGAAACATAAAACAAAATACTGATATTTTTTTACACTTTTTTGTAATATATATAACATTGACATAGACTAATGTATTGAAAATGATCGAAGGATGAAATGGGTCTCCATACTGGAGTGTGCTTTGTCTCATCATAATAACATAGATTGTATTTATCTGTATGGGCTATGCGATTTGGTGGATTTGTCATGTTAGTTGGTATCGGTGTCGGTATTGTGTGGGAGAAGTAGTATTTTTGGCTCTTTGCCCAATTGAGTGTCTTGGAATAAATGGATATATATATATGTGTGTGTGTGTGTGTGTGTGTGTGTGTGTGATGTGTATGAGTGTTGGTGTTTCTATGGAATCCCATCTGTGCTGCACAAAGAATCGACGCTTATCACAAAATCCAATTTCACCAATACAGTGGCCTTCCAATCAGCTCCAAATTCATTAGGCAGAGCAAATGGAAAATCTACTCGCCCACAGCCTCATCTTGTCTCTCTCGTCCCAATGGAGAATTTGGTAACTAACAAGATTAGAGGAAGAGTACAATTAATATTGATTTGTCCGATATTTTAAGTCGCTAAGCAATAATTCAAAGGACCAGTTTTGCAGTGTTTTTTTAACACAATAGAATACCATCTTTAATATAAATTAATATCAATGTTATTTTTTTGTAACAAAAAGTATTAAAATAACATATTTGAGATTTTGTATTATAATGTAAAATGTTATTTTTAGTACTATCATTATTTTTTTGTCATTATTATTAATTTTTGAAATCGATAAAAAATAATATTTAAATATTTAAATATTTAAATATTACAAAATAACAAAATTGAACATGATTATACTAAAAAAATTAGCAAACCACATTTGGGGAAAAAAAAAAATACAACATCAATAAACTAAAATCATATACAAATTTACCATTTAGAAGTGGCACATTTGTTTGGCATTCTATTGAAGGTGATCTAAATATAATAGAATTTCTTAATATTAATTCACTCTTCTTTATAAGGTCTTGAATTTAAATCCTTACCCGTTTTCCTAAAAAGGATGGTTCTTCTTCTGAAAGGACAATAATCCCAAATTAAATTTAAAAATTTTTCTTAATTTTTTAACAACACTTTTCATTGGATAAACTCCACCTCCGAAGTTGCACTTTAATATTACTGCAAAATTTTTGCAACTAAAATTTTTTTTTTTTTTAAGTTGACATTTTAATTATAGAAATCTTAAAATTGCTTTTTAAGAGGAGTGGTGATGTTTGTATGGGAATTCTGTAGCTCTCTTCCTTGCTCAATTTGTTATTTTGTGTTTAAAATCTTCAGTTTGGATGGATGAATTGCGCAGGTCTTTTGGGCCCCTTTGTAAGGTCTGGTTTGTCTTACTATGAATAAATATATCTTTCCTTCAAAAGAAAAAATAAATTAAAGTTGCAACTTATGAAGGGATATTTTTATTTCATTTTGAATTATAAGAGGGTAAAATAAGATAACTCCTATTTATGAGGGCAGATTTGCAATAAACCAAAAGAAAGACTCGTAAAAGGTGTGTTAATAGAACTTGAGGGGTTAATTTCATAATTCGGAAAAAGTATTGTTACTGTATAAAGAAGTTGCAAAACCACCTGTCCCAAGACTCGCAACCCATCTTTCTGTGTCTGGCAAATTGATAGAAGTTCCTCTCGATTCTCAAACTCTTTAAGTCCGACAATTTCGGAGACTGCAATGGAACGTGGAGCGTCGTTGATGACGGAGTTCCTCCAGCATTCCGGCGGCGCCGCCGTGATTGACGGCGGACTCGCGACGGAGCTAGAACGCCATGGAGCGGACCTCAACGATCCTCTCTGGAGCGCCAAATGTCTCCTCACTTCTCCCCATCTCATTCGCGCGGTACTCTCTCTCTCTCTCTGTTTCTTATTTTTATTTTTTTATTTTTTTAATTTAATTTTTGGCTTCTAAGCAATGATGGAGTAAAATATTGCAAACTACAGTTATGTGATTTTTTGGTTTTTTTTTTTTTTTTTTTTTTTGTTGCGAATTATATTTTAGGTTTACTATGCGCAATTTTGGTTCCAAAAGTGTTCATTTGATTCACTTCTGTGACATAATAACAAATGAGATTTTGGTTACAATCAAAAAATCCTGAAAGTTTTCTTTCTTCTTTACGTTTTCTCCTTTAGTTTTCCTGTAGATTGAACGGATTATTATATATTTGTGTGTGTATATATAAAATATATATATATATATGTGCATATATGGGAAAATGGAGGTTTCCTGTAAAGTTTTTATTTACTTCTGTGTAAACTTGGAAAGGAAGTCCCTTTTGAGCGGTGGTGATAAATTTTTGTTGTTTCATGCGGCTATTTTTGACAGTTTTTGGTGTTCTTGTTGGTATTGTAAAAATGTAGCGGAAGGCAGTGTGCTTTTGCATATCGCTTGGGCAGCAAATTTGCAGGAACTTAATGCTAAAGAAAATATAAAGATGTACATGGACCACTCGTGTGGATGGTTTCTGACCCTTGGAGCGTTGTCGTTTGCCTTTAACTTTCTAGCTTTGTTTTTATATGGCTTGGATTTATTATTTTGGACCACCATATGTGCATGGCTTCAGACACCTGAGCTCTAGTGTCCCAAATCAAAATTTTTAATTCTATGTAGATAAAAGTTCCTACATGGAAATGGTATTCCTTGGATGGTTGGTTAAAGTAGAAACTAGTCAATATTTTAATCAAATTGATCCATGTTGATTTAAGACTAATTTATTGGTTTTTTATAAGCAGGTACACCTTGATTATCTTGAAGCCGGCGCTGGTATTATAATTACAGCATCTTATCAGGTACGTCCCTTTAACTAGTTTAGTTACTTGTTTCATTCTCTCTGGCACTGAGTTAATGAGATCTGTGCATGCAGGCCACGATTCAGGGTTTTGAGACTCGAGGCTTTTCGAGAGAAGAAAGTGAAGCCCTGCTCAAGAAAAGTGTTGAGGTTGCCCTTGAAGCTCGAGATATCTATTATGAAAGATGTTCAAAGAGCTCTTCTAGTGCTGTTGGAGATGATAAAATTCTCAAGCGTCGGCCAATCTTAGTTGCAGCATCAGTAGGGAGCTATGGGGCTTACTTGGCTGATGGGTCTGAGTACAGGTCAGTGGAGTTGCTCTGTTAAATTCATTGCTTGAAGTATGTGTTATCCTTAAACGCTGTTCTTTGCATGAATGGGAAATTGTCAGAATTGAAGGGATCATGTTTTTCCTCTTTTGTTGTGTTTCCCTTTCCAGCGGAATTTATGGTGATGCTATTACGCTAAAAGTTTTGAAAGATTTTCACCGGAGAAGGGTCCAGGTCTTGGCAGAATCAGGTGCTGACCTCATTGCATTTGAGACAGTTCCAAATAAAATCGAAGCTCAGGTATTTTTCTATACCAGTCAATTATAGGACATAATCTTCATCTCTTTGACAATGAAGGAACTTAGTTGTTTTGCCTTCAGTGATGGTTTTACACTGTATATGGTTCCTTGCTTTTTGTGATCTAAAGTGAAAGTCAAGGAATGGTGAGAGGAGTATATGTAAGGAGTCTCTTATATTGCATTTGTCACCGTTTGTATTTGGGTGGCGATGTCTCATTAATCTTGCCTAGCATCTCATGTAGGCCTATTTCGAAATTTTGGAGGAAGAGAACATCAATATTCCTGCGTGGTTTTCTTTCAACTCTAAAGATGGCATCAACGTGGTTAGTGGTGATTCTATTCTAGAATGTGCCTCCATTGCTGAATCATGCAAGAAAGTTGTTGCCGTTGGGATCAACTGTACTCCTCCAAGATTTATTCATGGACTGATATCATCTCTTAGCCAGGTATAATTTCTAGGACATGATTCATTTTTTAAAAAATCAATTTAGGTTTATTATCTCCTTTTAAATCAGAATAATAGAATAATCAAAATTTAAGTAATGGCTTTTCACTCATCCATTTATCAACCAATGTTCATTATTTCATCATAACCTCTTCGTCAAACTTCAGAACGAAGATTGCCAAAGGAAAGAAAGGTTTCTTTCATGCTATCTTGTAATGCAAGTTATTGGTCTATTTACTTGAAACATTTAGTTGTACTTTTAGATTATGAATTTTCCATACCTTAAAGGACGTTAATTCAAACGAAGAGAGCCATTGAATCTTTAGGGACAGGCAAGACTAGACAACAACCTGTTCTGCAATCTCATTTCCATATTAACCATAAAACTAACATCTCGTTGTCTAATATGATTATCTTTCAACTTTGCATCTTTTATTCCTCAAAAGCAACTTTTTCCCCCCCGTTCCAATCAATTAGTCCTACTAACTTCTGCTTCTGGATTCAGGTGACTACAAAACCAATACTCATATATCCAAATAGCGGTGAAAGTTATGATCCTGATAAAAAGGAATGGGTGGTAAGTTCATTTTCTTTGTTAGCATGGATAGTAAGTGTACTTTGGAATTGCAAAGTTCTTTGCACATTATATCTTTGAAATTGTAACCAAAAGCCCAAGAATGTCAAGATCTATACTCGGTCTTCCCCACAACATTCGACCCAAATGTTCTGAAGTTTTGTGATTGTGCCCTTGCAGCGAAATACTGGAGTTTCTGATGATGATTTTGTCTCATATGTAAACAAATGGATCGAGATAGGGGCTTCCCTTGTAGGAGGTTGTTGCAGAACAACTCCAGACACCATCCGAGCAATATACCGAACCATTTCCAGCAACAGACTGCTCCAGCCCTGCAGTAACGTCGTTAACTCGTAGGAGTAGAGGAAAGCAACAAAGGATGTTACGTCGAAAGGAAGAAACACAGTTATTGAGAAGCCGAAACTTTAAACACGTGGAGGAAGACCCAGCTGTACAAGCTGCCAATCAATCTGCCATAAGGTGCACATGGGGACTCCACAGCTTGTGTCAAAATTTGAAGCGATGGTTGCCAAGCTTTGTAACCAAATTTTGAGAAGCCTAACGTTCAGCCTTGTTTTGTTCATATATATATATATATATATATGTGAACATATATATTCAAATTTATGAATATATATATATGTAAAAGACAGCAAGTGATATCCTTACATTCAGTCTGTCTTTGGTCTCTCAGCTTATTTCTTACATTTCATTTTAACATGTCATTACAATTTTAGGAGATGGTATTACCATATTTCTGCATTTGAACAAACATAATTAATGTAGTTTTTTTCATGCACGATTCTTGAGAGAATTAGCATCTTTTATATATGCCCATGGTTCATGTCTACCCCATACACCATACTGATTTGATATTACAAGAATCAGAACATTGCTGAACTAATAGCGAAGCAAAAGACATATATGCATCAGGGCTAATGACAGAAAGATCCTAATGCGAAAACATATTCGACAAGTCAGGTATCAAAACCCGAGTAGACACCACTGTCCCTCAACAACCTTTTCTCTTCTTCAACGTAATTCTTACCCCTGCTTGCCTGACCAAGCTCTCTTTTCCTCCTCTCCTTCTGAGCAAAAGAGAGGTTTTTCTTGTCATTCCTGGTAAGCGCGGTTCTTAGCTGCTCTCCCTCGGCTATGGCCGCCCTGGTTTTCTGTCTTTCTTGGTAGGACTCGTCACTCTCCTTGTTAGGCTCTCGTTTTTCCTTGCCGGTTGACCAAGACCAGTCTTGCTTCTCTGGCTCTTTTGGTGGCGGCACTCTCAACACTGATGGTCCACCTTTGAACCCATGTCGCTTCAATGCGTCAAAGTCCACAACATTACTCTTCCGCTTCCCGGATTTCCCTGTACAAATCATACTCAGCCAACTGAAACACGAGTGAATCATCCATCATGTTCCGATTGTTTGTTCTTTAGTCCTTGATTACTTTCGAAGAGTACAATATCTACCAAGTTGTTTATCAAATTTTAGTCCTCAAAAATAATGGTAGTTTTGTTTTTATTATTGTTATTTTTTGCTAAAGAATATCATGGTAGTAAATTTGACCATAAAAAATTAATAAGTAACAAAGTTAGTTAAGTACTTTATTTAACAAATTCCAAGTAAAAAAAATCAACTAATGTTGTCAAAATTTTAGTTTTAGCATAAACAAAAAATAAAACTACCGAATAAATAGTTTCAAAGAGATTAACTTATGAAAATCAGACACTTCAAAACTGTCACCTACCATAAGATTTTTTTTTTTTTTTTTTTTTAATTCTAATTATAATTTTAATCCTAAAACATGGTTTTTGCTATAAAATTTGCGAGAAGATAATCAGAAAATGGGTCTATACCTTCTGGGGCTTTAGATTTACTCTTTGGCTTAATCTCGGCAGTATCAGATTCAGAAGCTGACGAATCATCAGAGGACGAATCGTTCCATGGCATTGCCCTCTTCATTTCTGCAACTCTGAAGCAAAACCCAACACACTTCAAATGGACAAACTTCGGACTCAAAATGCCCTCTAA
The DNA here is from genome assembly GCA_025413485.1 of Ficus microcarpa. NCBI lineage: Eukaryota > Viridiplantae > Streptophyta > Magnoliopsida > Rosales > Moraceae > Ficus > Ficus microcarpa. The sequence continues at coordinate 3,155,992 of CM046384.1, read as the reverse complement.
ATTATGAGTAATTTATAGGGCTTCAACTTGAAAGTAAGTGAGAAACACAACTTCTAAAGAGCAAGGGAAGCAATTCGATTTGGAACAAAAATTAGGTATTGCCCAGGACAAAGGTCGGGGTTTTTAAGGAATGTTAAAAAAGAAAAAGAAAAAATCCCTAATTAATAAGGGGAACGCCTACCGGAGTTGATGCAAAATTAGGTATTCCTTTCACAGTGAGAGTTTTTTCACGGCGGCGGCGGCTGAAACACTGGTTTGGCGGCTTCGAGCTGCGATGCGGAAAGGGTCGGAGCTCAACTTGGTTTGGTAACCGTAAAATTATCTAGTTTGTTGTCGTATACAACATTTCGTTCTGTTGTCTTTTAGAAAAAAGCTACATGTCGTTTCATTCCATGGACGTCACGTCATGTTGTGTAGAGAACTATTTTTTGCCCTCGTAAACGACATGTCACTCTTATTGTAAATTTGTTATCGTTCGCGGTCTAAAAGAATGTTGTCGTTTAATAAATAAACGACTTGTCGTTTTTAAAATGTTGCAGTCATTTACTCTATAAAACGACATATCGATCGAGTCTCAGAATTTGCTGCAGTTACTAACTTATGTCGTTTTTTCTTTTTTCTTTTTTTTTTTTGAGAGTAACGCTAATGTCGTTTTTCAGGAAACTCAATGATTGGAAAACAAAATTTTATTAAAAATAAAAAAGGGAGTCTATTGACACTCCTTGTTCACTTTTTTCACACTCCCACTTAATAAATTATGTTATTCATTAATTATCCATAATTAAATGACTTTTAAAGACAAAAGTGGTCAAAATGTTCTATTCACACACCTCATTAAAATATAAAAAAAATTTTAAATATTTTTAAAAATAAAATATAGGGTTTTGGAAAACTTAATTTTTCAATTTTTGTCTTTTCTGAAAAAAAAAAAATACTATTGATATAGAAACATACTCAACCCTCATCAACAGTTAATATAAGAATGACCTCCAATAAAAAGAAAACAATAATTTTTTTTTTCCAATTTTCGTCCAACTTAAAAAAAAAAAAATCGTATCATGTTGATGATTATAATTTGTATTTTTGTGTGAGAAGTAAGAAAAGTATGTGTCGTTCTATTGACAGTTTTTCATTTTTTATTTTTCGTTTTTTTACTGTCTGCTGCACTTTTTTCGATTGTAACAATACGAAAGACAAAAGGAACAAAAAGGGAATGGATTAAAGGCTCCCATTTCACAAACGATATAACAAAAAAAGGGAAAATACAATCCATAGGTGGTTATATATATTTTGTGATGTTTGCAGATTACTGGTTAGTTAATTAAAAACAAAAATTAGCATTCTCTCTCTTTTAGAAATGATTAATCTTTTTTTAATGCAATTTACAGTAATGAAATCGTTTTTGTTTTAATAGATTGTAGTAATAAATCGTAAATAGTATATATATTCTTCTTTTTTCAGAAAAAATAAATCTAAGGTTCCGTTTGGTTCACTAATTTGAGTTGAAAATTTTAAGTTTCAATAGTAATTTTTGTTGACTTTTCAGAAAAAACAAAAAAATTTTTCAGAAAAAGACAAAAACTGAGATGAAAATTTTAAGTTTGAGTTGACGAACCAAACGAGCACTAAGACTATTTGAAAAAAAAAAAAAAAAAGGGGTAAAGGAACGTGTATAGAAATAAAAACCAGTTAGAGAGTGAGAATCAGTGTTTTGGTTTATGAGCGAGTGAAAGAAGGAGAAAAAAGTATAATTTAAGTTAAGGGTTTTTTTTTTGTGTAATATTAAGGGTTTGTAGACACACCAAAAAAAAAAAAAAGGTGTGTGTAGAAAATAGTAGGTAAATTTTATATATTTACTTAGAACATGTTTAGTTTTACACTCATTTTAAATTAAATTGTACTTTTTTTATCATAATTTTTGTCTTTTTCTGAAAAAATTTTTTTTGTTTTTTCTGAAAAATTACTATTGAAACTTAAAAATCTTAAACTAAGGGGGTGTTTGGTGAATGAGTTTAGTTTAAGATTCTTAAATTTCAATAGTAATTTTTTTGAAAAGACAAAAAACTTTTTTAAAAAAGACAAAAAACTATTTCAAAAAAAATAAAAATCATAATAAAAAAAATACAATTTAATTTAAAATAAACTAACAACCAAATACTCGTAAACTCATTCACCAAACACCCGTGATAATAAACCCACCCAAATAAAAATCCTCAAGGAAGAAGCGGGACACACAAGAACCAGAACTGGTTTTTCAATGAAGGATTTAGCGCCAAACTCACTTTCCTCGACGGACTCAAAACCTTCTTCAGACTAATTCCAAAGTTGTTGGAACTCCAATCACGACTCCTCCCCATTTTCCATGGAACACCCTCTCTACAACACCCACGTAAAGCTCCTGGCTTTCGACCTCCTCTCTCTCACTCCCGTCCCCTCCTCCGACGCCTTCTCCCGCAACGGCACCCTCCTCTCCCGCGCCGAGACCGTCGGTACCGTCACCTCGCGAGACCTCAAACCCAATAGATTCCTCAAATTCGACATCGACGACGGCACCGGATGCGTCAGCTGCGTCCTCTGGCTCAACCACCTCTCCTCCCCTTACTTCTCCCGCCGCCGCACACCAGATGTTCGACTTATTGCCCGAGCCGCCAACCGCTTCGCTTCGGAGGTGAAGCTTGGTGTTGTCGCTAGAGTTCGTGGTCGGATCACCAAGTATCGTGGCGAGGCGCAGATAACGGTGTCGGATGTGGTCGTGGAGCGGGATCCCAATGCGGAGATCTTGCATTGGCTGGATTGTATGAGACTCGCTCGGAAGTGCTATGATGTTCTGCCTCGAAAGTAACCGATAATAGCTCTTCACCGAAGGGGTGTCAAATTTTGTAATTAGGTATGGCTTGATCTTCTTCTGGGCCAATGTGAGTTAATGTGACATTAGTTTCTTTGTAACTTTAAACCCCTTAACGGAATTCATGGTCCCCTTATAGTTAATGTGATTGTTTTCTCTAGCTGTATCTTTCAAAGTATAGAGTAAAGAATTCATTACAAATATTTATACACACACACACACACACACATATATCTAAGCTTATAGAACATACATATGAATTCCCTGTGAAAACTGAGACAATAGTCCTGTAACTTAATCCAAACCCATCATCGCTTGTAAAACATGCCTCTATACCATATTAACTGGGCTTGAGTAAAACTCACTCCCAAAAACTAGCTCAAAAGAAAAGGAAGCCTAATTCACGTAAAAACACTACTACAGTTCAGTACCTTAACGATGTGGGGGCATTGATGGGATTGTCTTGTTAGAGCAATGGGTGGACATTCATGGTGTAACTGTTGTGCCACGAGAGGACCTAACAGCTTGATTTTAATCTTCATAAACATGTGCAACAAACTTGTATTTTATTATACGGAACAGGACAAAGGACTTCACTTATTTGCTCTTAGGTGGGTCATTTGAGCCTTTTTTCCATAGGGTTGCTTGGGCAATTAATTTGTAATGGTTGTACCTGTTTACTGATGGGATTTCATTTAGGCATGAACAGGAACCTTTTTTTTTTTTTTTTTTCCACTTATGTCTACTTTAAAAAGTCTAGAAAGAAGGTCTTTCATCTCTATATATGTTTGTTTTTTTTTTTTTTCCCACTCATGCCTACATTAAAAAGTCTAGAAAGAAGGCCTTTCATCTCTATATATGTTTTTTTTTTTCACGGGCCTGACACACTGGTTAAGTTGCGTGCTTTCAAAAGCTTTATGACTTTGGGGAGTTGGTTCATTACAAATGTTTGATAAAGGTTAGTATTGTAGTACGATATATAATGATGATCAAGTGGGAAGTATATAACAGTTTAGGACTTTACTTTTTGGTTGAAATAACTGAGAAACTCTATGACATTTCTTTTTCTTTACTGTCCCAACCTGTTTGTGATGCCAAAAACGGTCGCCCTTTTTATGTTTTATAGTAAAGTTGGCAAAATTTTGAAACTTTTAACTGTGAGGGTATTTTTTAATAGTGAAATTTTGAATTTTCCGTACTAGATTCAAGTTATTTGTATTTAATATCTGATTTCAGTATCATGTAGGAAATGCTTTGATGACTCATCTCAGTACTTTGAAATTGACAGGTCCTTTATAATTTATATAAATTCCGTGACTCCTGCCGGGTTTAGCCAGGGAGAGTTTAGAAGTTTTACGTTGCATTTGATTCATGTTGAATTTATTGAATGGAGTTAAAATTTTTAAGTTAAAATTAATTAATTTTTTAAAAATTAATTATAATTTTTATTAAATTTTTAAAAAATAAAAATTAAAATGAAAATTTTAAATTGAAGTTAAAATAACTAAATAAAGGCTTAGTCAATCTTTACACAAGAGTTTTTACAGTAAAAATTGTTATTTTTCATTTCGGTGAAGAACTTTTCAGTGATATGATCAATAGATAATTAAAATTAAAACGGTAACTCATGGTGATAGGGACAAAAATGACAGTTTTTATGGTAAAAATCTCTAATGGTTTTTCCTACTGGTGGTGGCGTGTGATTAACGAGAAACAACAAAAGAACAAGTGAAAACGAAAATAGGCAATAAGGTTGAACTGGAAACAGAAGCAGATTGTCCTGTGGCGAAACAACAATAATGAAACTGAAATCCAATTTATTGCCCCGTGGAAAAATTCCGTGCATTAAATACGGGCCGTTAAATTGACTAATCTCCTTGGTGGAGAGTTGAGGCCGTTCCATTCTCTGTGGTGGACGCTGCAGTTGCAGTTTGCAGATGCAGTTTCAGCTAACTCTGTTTTTACCAAGTTCGTGCATTAAATGCTCACTGGCAGAACTGAAAGCAAAAGAAAAATGCTTCTTTTTTTGTACAAAAATGTGCTGTGTGGTCAACAAATTGAAAACTTTTACTCCCACTTTCAGTTTTTTGATAAGCATTTACTTTCACTTTTAGTTACTCCTCTTCTCATATCCCTTTTTTTTTTTTTTTTTTTTAACTAATGGTTCAAAGAGAGCATATTTGAAAAAAGGGCATGCTGTGAACTTCTCAGAAATTTTTACTTATGTCCCTTGGATTGTTAGCCACTTCTTTTTGTCTCACTCTGCTAGATAAATTTTTTTGGTTTTCACTTTCTTCTACTGGTTTATCCAAAGTCTTGAAAAAAAAAAAGTTACATTATTGAAAACTGGAAAGTATAGAGGTGTTTCTTACCAGGTTTTGCATTTTTTAATGCACAGAGAATTTTGTAGACTTGGGCTAATTGATTCTTATCTTGTTTATGTGGGGAAAAAGAGGAGATGAATGATAATGACCTTATGATTTGATGGGCTTTATATATACATATATATCTATATAAGCCTATAAGTATGGGTGACAGGTGCTACGAAATGATATGCCAAGTGAAGTTTGGAAAGACGTTTTGCTCTGGTCACTCTACTGGGAAGAAAATTTTAAGCCCTTATTTTAAGCTTTTTTGCTCGAATTCCTTCTTCATTTTTCCATCCCCCTAGTGAAAGCCTTCACATCACTCCCAACAAGTCAACTTTTTGTTTATTAACTTCAACTAAAAAAGTATAATAAAAAAAAAAACTTGTTTATTATTGTATATTCCTTTGTTGGTTCATTCACTGTATTAACTGCTTTTTTTTTTTTTTTTTTTTTGTTGGAAGGCAAATGAACTTATCTCTACTTAACTTTAATTACCTGATTGTCCATAAGTGGAATGAAATTTAAGAACTATTAAATCAAAAGATCTCTCTTGTTTCAAACTAGACTTCTTCATTCCATTTCAAGTAAACCTTTATGAAGCTTTTGGAAAGTAAAAATTCTTCCCTTGATATTCTCATCTTATTACGTGAAGCTTTCTCATGTTGTAAAAAATCATATCCAAATTATAAAAAAAAAAAAAAACATAAAAAAAAAACTCATTTATGAGGAAGATATGACAATTTAAAACAAAGGTCTATCGACAAGTTATTTCATCATAATCTACCGTACAGGTAAACTTTATTACTTGCTGAAAACCTTTTTTTTTTTTTTTTAAAGAACAAAATTTTGCCTAGACAATTTTCGTCCCAATAAATGTCGGTGTGTTTTTTTGCCTTTGTGCATGTACAGACATACAGTTGCATCTCTAATCGAAGTCTAACCCCCCAGGTGTTGGGCCTCATTTATTGCTTCCTCATCTAAAAGAAGATGATTAGGTCCACATAAATTTTGTCACTCATGCTTTTGTGGATTGGGCTTCAGGCCCATGTCCAATTTGACCGAGATTGACAACAAAATTATGTTCAGATGTATTTATTTTTGTATAATTGAATCTTGATCGTCCAATCCATGACATGTTGGATGATCCAACGATAGTCGCTTCCACTTTGTGACACCCTCTTTACTCTCTTTGTTCGCTTTGTTTTCATTCACATGCACACCATAATCTTAAAAACAATAATAAAAAACACCAATAATGTTAAGTATCACCTGTTAATAACAGACGGACGAAATTTAATACCACAATCATATGGGGTCCACATGTAGGACCTGTTATTTGTTAATGGATATCTTTAAAGTATTTTTCTAAGACGAGACAGAAACGATTCTCACATATGATGGTGTTTAACATCAAGGGTTCCAAGTTAGTCAAACTTACCATTCAAGTATACATCTAAAATGTTACATATACGTACAAAAATACCGTATGTGTAGGAATACATGTCGGAGAATAGAAGGACAGAGAGTCTAAATCAGAGACCACATCAGCAAATGCAGAATGGCCCAGGAGGAGGGTAGTGCTTTGGAAAATAACTCTTTTTCTTTCGCTAGATGGAGAAGAAAATGACATAGTAAGAAAGCCCCCCATCTCAAAAATTCAAAAATAAAAACAAGAAACAGAGAGAGGAGGGAGGAAAAAAAAAAAAAAAACCCTTAAAAAAGGCCCAAAAATTGTTTACACCTTAAAAGAGAAAATTGTGGTGGGCAAAAAGAGCTTCGATGGCTTAAGAGGAGGAGGGAGATTTTTGCATAAATATATAAATAAAGCTGAAAAAGCAAAAGAAACAGAGAGAAAATCAAGTTCCTTCCAAGATGGGGAGAAGATACTTTACCCAAAGTACAAATCAGAGATCAACCTTTGACTGCCTCCTTTGTCTCTCTGTGTATCTCTGATTTTATTTAAGTTTTTTCTCGTTTTAATTTGAAATTAGGACGACAAGTCTTCTTGGCAAACCACCCCTGGTCCTTGGCACCAGTATTAAAGTTTCCTCTTAAAAACACCCTTTTGTTATCACTGTTTATTGGCACTATTTCTTTTCTGCTGCTGGTTAATGACGTATGTATTATCACTTTTTAATGTAAACTGTTTGATTTTGAGAAATAGAAACAAATCTCACAATCAAAGTAAAAATATTCTTTGCACCTCACCGGGTGGATGGGGTAGGAAGGAGTTATAATATATTTGTTAGACATCTCTCTTTCGTTCATTCAAGTTTGATTCTCATTACTTCAGGTAAGGTTTTTGTTCTCCAATTTTGACCGTAGATGCATAGATTGATGAATGCAAGTAGATGCTGGATCGACGATTGAGAGAAACTGACATAAGAAGTTTCAACTTTGACTGTTGATGCATAGATTGATGAATGCAAGTAGACACTAGATGAACTATTGAGAGAAACTGACATAAAAACTTGACTACTACCATACCTAAGGGAGTGTCCTTGCGTATAAGGGTTGAAAACTTGGCAATCATAGAGTCACCACTTGATCATTTTTATTCGTCAAAAAGTGAAAATATCCATCTCTCTTTTTAATGAGAATTATGTAGTAGGATATGAAGGGGAAAAAAAACCTATAAGTCAAATCTAATTTTGATGGAATTTTGATCATATTGAAAATTCAAAAATAAATACTATTGATAGAGATAAAACATATCCTCCTTAATTATGCTAGATTACTTTGAAGTCTTGGACCATTTTAATCACATAATTCATTAAAACTAAAAAAGTAAGTAGATTTTATGAAATTTTATATCATATAATTTACAAATTTTTGTCGGATTGATGTGATTTTAATATGAGTCAAAGTCTAGAAATATATACTACTTATAGAAAACTTAACAGAAGCTAAATTCTATTAGTAACAAGTAAATCCTTTGTATAAAAAGTCTCGATATTCTTGGGGATAAAGTCCAATTGCAAGGTCTGAGACGACCCAGAAAGCACTTGATCATAATCAACTTTGTAAGCCTACTTGGGTATTGAGCATTTATCTGTAAGAACAGGATTCTTTGCAATCCTTGATTGTTAAAACTCCAAAACGAAAAGGAAACTGGTAAATCCTTTATTTACATAGAATCATTCATATATGTGTGGATATGGATAACATATCACTTTTTTTATATGCATCTATTTGATTTGTTTAATTCGTGCTCGAGCCGGAAGGTGAATATATCTTTTTTGTCCGATATTACTTTGGATTGTTTTAATCACGTAAAATCCTATCGGAATTACAAGAGCAGGTGGATTTTATGAAACTTTCATACGGTACTATCTTTGTATCCTATAGGTGGGAACTGTTCTAATGCGAGTGAATGAACAAACAATCAAGCATAATCTTTTACTTAGATATGCGACTTGAGAGTTGCAACAAAAAACAAAAACCATTTGTTTGCAAGAAAATGGAAATTCGAACAAATCCGATCTTTGTATCTGCAATAATCCAATTGTCCCCACGCGTCAAATCCCAAATAGGGCAATAGTTGGAACTGTACGGTACAGCTCATGTAAACAAAAAGGAGAGTTTTGTGGAAAATCATAATATCCATGATACCAATATTTGAATCAAACGACCACCACAAAAACACCCTTCTGACTCCTCACCAGGAAATCCAATTTCTGTCCTTCAGATAGACATGCACTTGACCTAATTTGCTTATACTTATCATTTTTAATTAGTTTTGGACGACCACTGCCTTTTCTCTTTCAAGTCGTTTGAATCATTGGCAAAATTTATGAGCCGTACTTTTATCTTGTTTATAGGTTACTTTAATCATTATATTAATTTTTCAACAATATAATCAATGAGTCTTCGTGTTTAAAATAACATAACATATAAAACTACTCTTGGTCATAAATCATGAAGTTAAAAAAAAGTTTCCTTAAAGTATTTTTAGAGCAAGTCCTCTATGGAAATTTGAGCTCGTAAAATCATTATTTTAGAGACAATGAGAGTGTCATGATTATTTGCTGGCTAAGAAACCTTAAAAAGAATGCAACTAGCGAATAATGTTACTTAATCTGACTCTTTTTGGTACGTTTGTGGCATTAGCTCAACCGACTAGAATCTTGAATTAAAACATGGTCGGTTAATGTAATAAGCTCCTTCCCAACTACCAATCTTATTCTTGATAATATAGATGAAAGATTTTCTTAAATCATGATTTGTATATCTTCTTTCATTCAAGGCATGAAGAGATTAATAAAAAATAAAATAAAAATGTAAGCATATATAATGTCAGCTTCGCCAAATAAATATAACAAAGTTCTACTAAAGGTTGACATTATAGAATGCAAATATTTCTGAAATTCATCTCTTATAATGTAGAGACGTCCCACATTTCAACACAGCTTAAAAAAAGGAAGTAAAGAAATTTTACATCAGAATGAAGTCAAAATAGGCGTCACTAAAAAATTAACCTTACAAAATTGAATATAAAAATGCAGTCATGTTATTTAAATCATGTAAATATGATCAATGATCGTAACGGAATCTTTTTTTTTTTTTTTTTTTGGTTAATCTATTCATGATCATGGGGTGCCACGTTCACAAAAGACAATTGAGAAGAGGGAGATCTTTGGTTGGACTTGGAGGGCTATGCCTAAGATTTAGATAAGCCTTTGACACAACATTCATGAGGGGGGGAACTAGCGAAAATGCCTAAAATGGTAGTGGAAGCTTCACTAGGGGTAATGGCCTAATGGGTGGGTTTGAACGTGGGGGTGGGGTGGTTCCTTAGGGGATTCCCATTTGGACGTCATAGAAGGCGAGCATAGATGCTTGGACCGTTTTGCCGTCTCTTTTTCGTTAATTTAATCCTAACGAAACTGATTTAAACATTAATTAATTATAAAGTTGTACACTGTTTGATTTGCAGTGAGAGAGAGTCCTTGAAATATGAAGCTGGGCTAAGGGAATCATAAACACAGTCTCCCACATGTGGCATGTGTGATTAAAGATTAGTCAATTAAGAAACCCAATCCGTGAGATCTTAATCCAAGAAGCTGCTTTGTTCTGCCTATGTATTATTATTATTATTATCATTAAACTAATAGTAAGACTTATTAATATTGGAGAGTTCACTCGAAACCCCATGAGATTGCGTGTGTTGTGGCCTTTTTTGGGGCAAATGAGTTAGGGTTAATGGCCTTACAAGATCCTACCTTAGCGTACAACAAGCTTTAATTTATTTTATTTTTTTTATTTTTTTGAAGAACAAGGCATTTCTCAAACACAAAATTTTTGTCACCTTAAACCATGCATAAATTTGAGGTTTTGTAAGCAAATGAAATGGCTCAAAATGAGGACCCCGAAAAGTTGGGGACATTTGCCTTGGTTCTCATGGACACGGGTCTTGATCCAGTCAAAAGAGGCTTGAATTGGAATAGCAGAGTGACATACTGCTCTGCTTAAAAGCAACAAATGAAGGTTTTGAGGAGGTGAAAAAAATGCTCCCAAAGTTGGACCACAACCACATTATAGTGATTATACCAATTCCCAAAACCCCACCACAACAGTGCATACATGCAATATTAGAGAAACACCTTTTTTTCATACAACAAAAAAAAAAAAAAAAAAACCCCACTATGAAACCTCATATACCCTATTAGGTAACAATCTCAGCTCATACAAAAACCTACTCAAAGCATTCCTTTTTTAGTAGAAAAAGAGAAATATGCCGTGTCTTCTAGCCTCCTGTTCATTATTATTAGAGGAGTCTTTGATCACAGATAGACTAGAAATGATTCTAATCTCGAACATTCAACAGCTATCAATCCAATGTGATGAATAAAAATAAAAACTACTAATAAGACGTCTTCGTTATCATGTTACTAATGTTGGTTGTTACTCCAAACATTCCTTACAACTATGCAAACACGTTTTTTTTTTTTTTTTTTTGGGACCAATAGTGCACACACGTCTTTAAGTAAGACCAAGTCACATACACCAACAATGACCAAAAGGCTGAAGATTTTCATGATTATGTTATGTTACTTACAACTAATAGGGAAAACAAAACTCCACACTCTCCAGGTGCATTTTATTCCCCTTTATCTTTTTTTAACTGCTTCTTCTTTTTTTTTTTTTTAACTGAAAAAAAAATTAAATAAACAAATAAAATAAATAATTGGTCTCTCTCGTACCAAATGGATCAAACCTAACTTTGCTGACCGCGGGCAGCAGTTAAGAGAGAGAAACCACACGAAAACAAACAGAGTTATAGAGAGAGAGTGTAAGAGGGGGGCAGTTTTGAGTGCCTGTGTGTGCGTGGGTGACCAATATATCCAAGTCCCGAGCTTGCTTGGGTCGACCTTGGTTTTTGGGGTTAAAAAAGACTCGAGGGAGCGAAGCTCTCTCACTCTCTCTCTCTCTCTCTCCTTTCTCTCTCTTCTCTTCTGCACTTTATTCTCTTTCAAATTCGATAGTTTGCTCTGTGCCCAGAACGAGGTTTTTCCTTGGAGACAAACTATTTCTTTCTCTTTCTTTCTTTTATCTATCTCTCTTTCTCTTCTACATTGTCGTCTTCTACTCTCAGAATCTCTCATGTCTTACTTCCACGCTTAGGGGCTGTACCTCTCTGTTCATTTCCGTTTGAGTTTTGTTGGCCGGAAACTCATCCGAGTGTAAGCACCAAGTCTAACCAAAAAGAAAAACAGAAAAGAAAAGAAAAAAAAAGAAAGAAAAAGAAAATCCCAACTGGGTATTTTTGGATTTTCACCTTTGGAAGCTTGGAAACCAAAATGCCGTGAGACTACTGGGATTTTGAGATTTGTTCTGTTTTTTGTGACATGAAAAGAAAGGCAGAGGATTGATTTTTCTGGCCTTCTGTTATTGTCCAAATAATTACAGAGTATTTTCCATTGGTTTAAGCTCAAAAGCTTGAACTTCTGTTCCAACTTTTTTCTTTGCATTTTTGATTCCCGAGTTCGGAGAAAAACGCGGAAAGTATCGACAGAGGAGTTGAAGAAAAAGCAGAACCGAAATCGCATGGTCGTTTGTTGTGAATCAGGGTTTCTATATGAAGTTGTGAAACAATGAGAGATGAGAATTCCAAAAAGAGCAAGGTTTGAGAAATGCAGGCGTGTCTTTTCAGTTCTTGGTTTTTTTTTTTTTTTTTCCTTTTCTTTTTTGGCCATAAGATTACTGAATTTTTTTTTTCCTTTTCCCTTCATTGATGAAGCTTTCATGGCCAAAGACGCTGGTGAAGAAGTGGTTCAATATAAAGAGCAAAGCCGAGGACTTTCAGGCAGATGATGTTGTTTATGGAGGTGATTACTTCAATTTGGGGTTTTGGGATCAAGAAAACCAAAATCTCAGATTCCATACCAAGAACCCAAACTGGTTCAACATTCAAGTTCTCCATTTTGTTCAAGATCTATTCTTTATTTTCCTCTTCTTTCTGAAATTTTTTCTCCGTTCTTTGGGAAGGAGACTGGAAGTTTTTTTTTTCTTTTTAATTTTTTGGTGGGGTTCTGAATGGCGTTAAAATTGATTCATTGACAGTGGAAAGAGAACAGCTTTAGTAACTTTGTAGTTGTTCTTTTTCAGGTGTTGATGAAGAGTGGAGAAACCCCTATTCAGAGAGGGAGGCATGCACAATCAAGAAAAGTAAAACAGGTTTCAGTTTCAGAAAGACACCTATTCACTATTGTTTTGGACCACGCCAATAAAAATTAAAAAAAATAAAATAACATAAAATAAAAAAGAAAAGGATACACATAAAGACAATTTAACTTGTTTGAAATCCATCAATTTCTTTTTTCTTTTTTCTTTTTTTTTTTTTCGTCTTAATCTTCATTAATCTCTCTGATCATGTTCCTTCCTAAATGCCGCAGAAAGATTCAACAAGAGGCATTCTGATCGAGGCCGGCGAGGCAAAATTGATCTAGACTCCTCACAAGTTACAGATGTGCATAATTACAAGTTTGTCACTCACTTTCTCATTCATTTTCTTGTTTATATTGTACTCTTTCGAAATTCGATTTCCGATGTTATGTTTCGTTTCTTCAGGATCTTTGTAGCTACATGGAATGTCGCTGGAAAATCGCCTCCGAGTTATTTGAGTCTTGAAGATTGGCTTCACACCTCTCCTCCTGCTGACATTTACGTTCTTGGGTATGTCCCCTTATTGATCAAAACTTGTTACTTCTTAGTCAATGCCTTGTCTGATTCCTTCTGGATTTTTCAGGTTTCAAGAAATAGTCCCTTTGAATGCCGGTAACGTTTTGGGGACAGAAGACAATGGCCCAGCAAGGAAATGGGTGGCCCTTATAAGGAGGACTCTGAACAGTCTTCCGGGGACCAGCATTGGCTGCCACACCCCATCACCTGTTCCTGATCCAATAGTTGAAATCGATGCAGATTTTGAGGGCTCAACGAGGAAGAAAGCCTCCGCCTTCTTCCACAGAAGGTCTTTCCAATCCTTGAGCCGCAGCATGAGGATGGACAATGACATGTCGGTGATGGAACCAAGGCTTGATCGCCGGTTCAGCGTCTGTGACCGGGTGATCTTTGGCAACAGGCCGAGTGATTACGACCCGAATTACAGATGGGGCTCCTCCGATGACGAGATTGGGCCAGTGGATTCCCCAGTGACCACGCATTATTCGCCATTGTCCTACAACGGCTCTTTCTCTATCGAAGATGGAGAAAGACAGCCGGGGAACTCTTCAAGGTACTGCCTTGTCGCAAGCAAGCAAATGGTCGGTATATTTTTAACAGTATGGGTGAAGAGTGATCTCAGAGATGATGTTCGAAACTTGAAAGTGTCCTGTGTTGGGAGAGGCCTAATGGGGTATCTTGGAAACAAGGTAAGAAGATGAAGACTTTGATGTTTTATCTGTTCTGGGATTCGAAAATGTGATTAAATTAAACTGGAGGAAAAGGAAAATTAAAAAAAAAAAAAAAGAAAAAAAAAGGTGAAAAAGAATCTCATTATCTCGGGTTTTTACCAGGGTTCAATTTCAGTTAGCATGTCTTTGCACCAAACAAGCTTTTGCTTCATCTGTAGTCATTTGACTTCTGGACAGAAGGAAGGAGATGAACTCAGGAGAAACTCTGATGTCATGGAGATCCTGAGGAAGACACGGTTTCCGAGGGTTCATCATGGCATGGGAGATGAGAACTCCCCAGAGACAATATGGGAGCACGAGTAAGCCTCCCTTCTTCTGACATTGACCCTTCATTTTAAATTTATTCTGTTTTTAACTTATGTTCTAATTTATTCTAATAATATGCTTTTTTGGATTGCCTCTGTGTTGTTCTCTCTTGGACTTATTGTGACTGGCATTTTCAGAGAACCTTATCTAATGCATTTTCGAAATCTGTTCATTTTCAGTCGAATAATTTGGCTTGGGGACTTGAATTACCGGATCGCTCTTTCTTATCGCTCTGCAAAGGCTCTTGTTGAGATGCGTAACTGGATGGCTTTGTTAGAGAATGATCAGGCACGCTTCTAAACTCTTACCATCATGTTTTTGTTTTGTTTTGTTTTTTTTTTTTTTTTTTAAAGGAAAGAGAGAATAAATAATTTTTATTAATTTTTTCCGAGTCTGAAAAATAAAAGGTGATTGGTTAACACTTTCAGTTGAGAATAGAGCAGAGAAGAGGGAGAGTTTTTGTAGGGTGGAATGAAGGGAAGATATATTTCCCTCCGACATACAAGTACTCAAATAACTCAGATAGATATGCGGGAGAGGAGAGGCACCCGAGGGAGAAGCGAAGAACTCCAGCATGGTAATTAATATGAAATTAAACTAACATGTGCCGTAATTCAGGAGTCTTTCTATTGATGGTTTGAAAGAAATAATGAAATACATTCCTCATGGTTCGTTGAAAATGAAGGTGTGATCGAATATTATGGCATGGAAGAGGCCTACGTCAGCTGTCTTATGTTCGTGGTGAGTCGAGGTTCTCTGATCATAGACCAGTTTACAGCATCTTCTTAGCAGAGGTTGAGTCCTTAAATCGCAGCCGAATAAAGAAAAGCATGAGTTGTTCTAGTTCAAGGATTGAGGTAGAAGAGTTGTTGCCGCACTCGAATGGATACACCGAACTCAATTTTTTCTGAAGGGTGGATTGTTTGTCTTGTATTTCACCCCTCATACCAACTCAATTGGTGCAGAATCTAATGTAAAACTAGGTACTTTAACGAAACAAGTGAGTTAGAGATTTTCTTCTCTGTTCCTTTCATAGTTGTGTTGTTATTTTTGTACTTAATTGTTCTAATCTAGTTTCAACGACCGATAAACAGGAATTCCACGGATAAAAAAAGATTTCCTTCGATGGATTTCAAATTTTCCAGATCTCCGATGGTAAAAAAGTTTGCCTCTCCAATCGGTCAGGTACCGTTTCGTTTGCCTCTCCAAACTGACTTCCTTTTTTTTTTTTTTATTTAATTTTTTCTAGTAACAGTGCATATGTTCTCATGAAACATCATTGTAAAACACGTCTTATTCTTTCTTATTAAAGTTCATTCCGAGACCTCTCGGCGCTTTGTTGTTCAAGCTCACATAAATATAAGTTATTCGGTTCCCATGTTAGCAGGTGGTCATTGCCTTGATGATGACAAAGACGTTCTGTTGCTGAACAGTCCAAAAAGAAAGGTTGGATGTTCGCTTTCTTTCCTTTTCTCGGTTTCGTTGCATTTTCTTTTTTCGCCTTCCCTAAATCCCCTTTTGTCTGATTCTATCCCTTCCTTTTCCTTTTCCTTTTCCTCATCTTTGCAGGTGCACAATTTGAATGTTGCTGATCATAACTTGCTGTCCCCATTTCTGCAGTTTCCAATTCCTTTTCATCACCCCCACCAATGGTAATTTTGGAAACTCCTTAGTTTATTGCTTTTACTTCGTGCATTACAAAATCAATTGCAATAATAATTCTCATTGATTGTTTTTTGGCCTCAAACCAAATGAAGACGTTTTTAAACTATACTGTAAACAAAAATATATATATATATATTCTCAATACGTAACTAATTTTTTTAATTTTTTCAATTTTTTTGACTTTACAGCAAGGAATTATCACCCGAAGTGTCTCGGAGTTGCCAAGTCAGCTGGGCATCGTCTAATTTATCGTCGGTTCTTTTTGAATAAAGCGCGGGGAAAAAAATAAAATCAGAGAATATTATTATGAATAGCTGAAGAAGATCGCAGAAACAAACGACTTTTCAGTTTTTTTTTTTTTTTTTTGTTAGCCTTTTACTTTTTTCATTTATTTGTGTTGTCGTCGTCCCCCGTGAGATGATGGGCACTCATTACTTGGGCAGAAGAAAAAAAAAAAAAAGTCGAAGCTCTGATAATCTGATTGGTGTAAAAGTTTCTTTTTCTGTTGTTGCTAATGATTTTACTGCAAAAAAAAAAAAAAAAAAAAAAAAAAAAGAGGAGAAGAAGAAGACGCTAGGTTTCGTTCTTTAACGCTGTAATTTTTTAAAAAAAATATATATACATGACAAAAAGTGGAAAGAACAAAAAAAAAGTGGGGAAACATATTAGTAGAAGGTCAGAATTTCAAGTACTCTTTTATCAATTATTCTGCTTCCTTTTTGAATTTTTTATTTTCCTTTTTAGGTGTTACCTATCTTTTACACAGGCTACTACTCATAGGCTTTGTTCACGTACATAGACAATGGGGGGTCTGGTCTGGTCAATATTTTGTTGGGATAATGAGAATTAGTCCACACCATAACAACGGTGGTCCCCGAAAAGACTAGCCGGAGGTGGGTGAAGTGTGTTTCAATTAGGAATATCTCTTTTATTCGGCAAAATTAGTTGCCAAACAATATGCCCATTGCCCATTCCTATGATGAAGGTAACTTCTAGCACTGCATTTGTGGGTTATTTTTTAATTTTAATTTTAAAAAAAATTTTTTCTTAAAGCGAAAGTGAGTAAATAGACCTCCCTACTAAAATTTGGGAGATCATCTTCTGGACGCTAAAGTGGGTTATGTGCATTTTGGGTATAAGTTATTGACCACTAACCCACCTCCCCAGTAAGAACACTAAGGATTTGTTTGATTGGTTAGTTTGAGTTGAAATATTTTAATTGTAATAGTAAATTTTTTTGAATTTTCAGAAAACATGATTTTTTAGGAAAAAAATAAAAATTTAAAAAAAAAAAGATAAAACAAAATATGATTAGAGTTTGATTGAGACCACGAATTAAACTCATCATAATATTTTTTTTATCTTGGGTAACAGAGACATAACGGGTAAAATTTTCAGCATTAGATACGTACCCAAAGAGGAACAGAGAGTTTCCCTCCAAAATAAAAATAATAAAAAAGAAAAGAACAGAGAAAAAGTACTGCTATGTATAGCTGTAAAAAAAAGAAAAAAAAGGCATGTAAAGTAAGAAAGAGTACTGTCATTAGTAACATCAAGTTATTACCGCGTTGAAAATCTGGTTTGTTTATTTATATATATCTATATATATTTTTTCTTTTTTATTAGTTAAAAAAAAAAAAAAAAAAGTGGAACTGACCAAAACTGAGCGCCATTAAACGGCGTTATTTCTTAAAACACGCTCCCGTGTCTCCGCATGGTGGTTTTCCGTGCCTACTCAACGTTTTTCACCGTGTTTTCTCCTAATTCCGTATTATTTCCCACCTTCTCAACCTGTCGGTGTATTGCACTCTCCCACTATTTGACGTCGTTTTGCCTCAGCTCAGCAAGAGCTCTGTCAGGTAAAATCTTGAAGTTTGAAGCTTTGTTAGGGGGAGTGACTTCACGCGCGTTTGGGAGGGCCCGAAGCGAGCGTTGGTATTCCAGGTTCCGCGCCTGGCAGTGACCGGCGGAGGAACAACCAGAAGATTTTTGTATTTTCACCGTTTACGTAAAATGGACACGTGGCGTTGCAGCCGAGTTTCGAACGATCTCTGCCAAGTGGCAACGAGGCCCCAGCTGTATTTTTAATTTTTATTTTTATTTTTAAAGAATATTGACTTTTGGCTGTAAAACATTTCTCGAGTAACAGTAACTTATCCAAAGGGGAAAAAAATAACATTTCTTGAGTCGTTTTCAAATTTTGTTTCTGAAAATAGTTATCGAAATTATATAAAATAAGCTGTCCCAAAAAAAAAAAAAATCATGATAATTTACTGCGTGTCCACTTCTTAGAAAAAAAGCTCGTTTGGCTTCGTTATTTTATGTTTTATGTATGTAGAATAGTCGCTCTATATATTTAATCGCTAGTAATTGCAAATAAGTTTTGGAGAACAATGTTGATGGCACGTAGCTTAATTTACAAATAAAATTTGGATAAGACTAATTTTAATCTACAATCATATCTCAGCAAATATATATATGAGAGTATCTGCGGTAGCTTTATCCATGATTATTGTTTTTGAGGCCATCAAGATTGAATCGAAAGGTTAGAACCGATGAGTTACACAAAAACCCAAAGTGCATACTGTCACATGCTAGTCAAAGACGCTTTATTTATTTCCTTTATTTATTTATTTATTTATTAATCAACTGAAACAAGTACTTGTCTTTTTCTTCTTGCTGAAAACCATCTTCAAATCTGGAAATGGTGGTGATCATGGCGCAGGGTTTGAATTTTTTGAAACCTTAAAAAAAAAAAAAAAAAAAGGAAGTGGGCCCCAAGTCCTTGCAAAAGATATGGCAAGTTATGGAATCCACAACCTCTTCCATCGAAAAAAAAAAAAATCTTCAAATCTTTGTCTTCACATTATCCAGATTTCCATATGCTTTTCTTTCTTATTAGTTTTCTTTGAATAAAATTCCATTACGATTTCTTTGTTTGTTCTGCAAAGGAAAAAATAAAACTTCAAAACATTTTTTCCGGCATGTTGTGGCCTCAAAGAAGGAGGCTGGATCTGGAACCGGTGAGCATTGGAGGGTGGCGGACGAGGCTCTTGCCTGTATCGGCGTCGTGGTCGTCGGCCGGCGGTGGAGAGATTACCGGCACTTCACCGACGGGAAGATCGCCTGGAAGAGTTGATGTAATCTGTTAATATTCTTCTTCTTCTTTTCTTTTTTTCTCCGTCCAGAAAAGATCAACAACTCTTTCAGAAGAAAAAATCCATTAACGACGGGTTTGATGGTGGGTTGATGGAATGGAATCAGTTGTCCAAAACAAGAAGAAGAATAAGAAAAAGTAGGAAGAAAGAGAAAGCTCAGGAGAAAAAGAAAAGAAAGAAAAGGCTGCAAATATGAAATGAAAGTAAAATTGTATGTTCAAGATTATATCAAATTTGATATATCTTATTTTATGACTATTCATTTTATCACATCAATCTTTTTAACTATTGGATCGAACGCTATAGTAGTGTTTTTTTAATTGGACTCGGTCACAGTCTTTCTCAATAAATATATATTCATGTTTATAATATGCAAGTACAAAGAGCCGTTTAGCTTAAAGAACTGTATTTTTGGTATTTTTGAACTTTCCTTCATTTTGCTTTATATAGTATACGTATTATTCTTTATTCAAGTATATTTGTTGGCGTTAGTCCAACATTAATGACTTGCAATTTTATTTGCTTGGGATAAGCTGTAAGCATTAAGTTGCATTGAAAAAAAAAAAAAAAAAAAAAAAAAAAAAAAAAAAAAAAGCTAGAAAAGAAAAAGGAACTAAGCTGTCTGCCCAAAAAAAAAAAAAAAAAAATGATAAGGAATTGAAACGTACTGAATTGGTGAATGTGGTGGTTGGACCCACAAGTAATGCAAATGTGCTCCAAAGTTTTCAACTTTGTGGCAATTCACATATTCCTTATATGTATTTCCTAGACTTTAGCTTTTGGTTTCTATGGAAACAAAGCAACATACAAGACTAATTATTTAAAAAAAAAAAAAAAAAAGACATGTTTGGAAGCTTATAGAATTTGTTAGTAGAAGAATCCCATAAAGGCTGCCTTGGACTTGGAGTTGGACCCAGCCAAACGTGACATTTGTCTATTGTTTCTTTTTTTTTTTTTTTCTTTTAAATTTTGATTTTCTGTAAAGGAATTCCCAAAAACCTTTACAGGCATATAAACTCGTTCTTTTATTTATTTGTTTATTATCTACAATCTTTTTTGTCTTTTAATTTACTTGTTAATGAATATTCTTATTGCTCCTTAACACCTTACTCGAAATTTTCATTCTCTAATACAAATTATCTATATACAACGGACAGTGCCAACGACCAACTTGATTGCTCTTACCCACCATTTTGTTTTGGGGTTACATTCACGTTCCTACTTTAATGTCATTGACTTTAGTGTTATTACATTTTGGAGGGTGGGAGATTAGGATATTTTGGATTGAAGTGTCGTATGGCAGCCAATTATATATCACAATAGGACACCGAGTATATTGATTTATCTTCTGATTTATATAGTTACATATATATATCTATACGTATATGTATGTATGTATGTAAGAATGAATGTTTCAATTATGTGAAGATAAAATCCTCACAAAGATTGGATTCTAATCAATCAATGGCTTACATTATATTCCATGGCTGGATTATCCCAACATACGACTCAAAGTAGTGGCTCTTCTTATAGGTGGTTGGTATATTGTTTCTTTCTAAGGGAACATCAATTTCTTAAAATGCCCACCATAATAAATTTTTTATAGTTATTTGGTTTGGACACATTCCTTGTTTATATAAGGAGGATATAGTACATATGCATATCAAGCCTTTTTCGGGCACATGCAGATAAATATTAAAAAAAATAACTTTAAAAGTATGCAAATGATCAATTGTTAAAGTAAAAACCTTTTCTTGTATATATAGTTCTTTGTTGAGAGACTTGATTGGTCATGAATTCCAACTGGATAATGCTAAGAAAGTCAATTTTAATATTAACTTTTAAATATCAACGTTATGTGATATATGAGTTGGTCGTTATTTAAACTTTAATCTTAATTTTTAAATATCAACTTATATGATATATGAGTTGGTCATTATTTAATTAGTAAGTCTTAAAATAACCATCACATGTATTAAAATTAAAAGATATATTTAACAATGAAAAAACAACTTATTATCATCACAAAGTTAATTTTTTAAAAATTGGGATTAAAATTATTATTCCGAGGATTATTAAACAACCAGTTTAATCGATTGTCAAGGTGAGACTATCAATGAGGATTCAGGTTCAATTTTGCCAACTAGATAACTAAAATAAATACTAAGTTTGGCACTTTGCTTTTAGATTTGGTTAGAAGTTTTAGTAGAGCAACTAAAGAGAGGGGAGGCAAAAAATCCAAGTGGGGATGGGAGGTCGGCACCTTGGTTTCTGTTTTGCGATCCAAACAATCTGCCTTCAGAGTAGATGAAGAAAATTTAAAAAAAAAAAAAAATTAGACAGATTTTATAGACATAAAAGGAAAAGGGAAGGCAAGGGCTCTTCTTCCCACAACAACCATACTCTTTTGATTCTATTTATTTAATTTTTATTTATTTCTCATTAAGAGAGAAGGTAAAAAAAAAAAAAAAAAAAAAAAAAATGCAACCCCACCTAGAAAAATAAAACGGCCATACCGTTTGACCTTTGTCTTTTTCCCATTGGTTTGCCTCTAAAACCATCAAAGAGACAAGGAAAGATTTTACAGCTTATAAAAGGCAAAAGCTTACATTGTCCCCAAGATATACAGGGCCGAGGCCTTTAATATTGGTGTATGTAACAGAAGCTTAACTCTCGGTAGAATAAATACTACTTTTGTGCATTAATAAGATAGGTGCAGTGTGTGTTTGTGTGTATATACATATTTATTTGTATATACTACTCCATATATATATATATATATATAAGATGTAACACATGCTATCTTATCTTCAAGTTGCTGTTTTTTTAAGCATCCTTTTTTTTTTTTTTTTTTTAATTACTGAAACGTCTCTGCCATGTTAATAGAAAGCAATGGCCTCTCATTGAGAGCTGTGAATGAGACTCGCTTCCCAATTGTTTGGTCGCTGTCAATTATTCGCCTCCAATATTTTGATCATTTAGACTTTTAGTTACAATGTAAATAATATTTGAGATAATTGACACTAAAAGTTTGAAGTTAATAACCTCATTAATTATTTCTTAATTTGAGTGGTGAATTTCTTCCAAAATGTAATTTCCAAGTTAATCTCAATTACTATGAAAATATAAAGTGTTACAAAAAAAAAAAAAAAAAAAAAAAAGAAAGAAACAGACAGGGAAGGAAACATCCCGTAACATGGATTGGACACCATTTGACCAATGGCTAAATGAAGTTCTGTGATAAGATATTGCATGTGTGTGTGTATATATATATATTTATATATTATTTTGGGCAGGTGAATAAAAAAGCTCATAAACCCCATCAAAGTTCATCTGGAATCTGCATTCTATAGTAGAGCCAAGCCGCCCACTCGGGAGACCAACACCCAAAGATGGTTCCGAGTCTTTTCTGGCTTCACAAAAGATCCCATCATTAGTAATTTAGTATTAAAAAAAAAACTTTCAAGAATTATTATCACTAAATTCAATTCAGACTCCTATATTATCTTATATTCATTGATTGGTTTTTTTTTTTTTTTTTTTTTTTGGCGTGTGTTTATAAATACGACGTAGAGTAAGAGTACAATGGAAAAGGATACGTAAGTGACGAAGAGTATAGAGACATTACAATCTGATAGGCAATGACTTAAAGCAAACGTATTGCAAGACAAGTCGCAACCAGCAGTCAGGCACCGCACCACCACCAAGGGCAGACGACTGACAACCTCGTTAACGACGTGTCCAATGTTACTTGGTCTGTTCTCTTTTTCACAGTCTCTCACGTCAGCCCAGACACATACCCAAAAAAAAAAAAAAAAAAGACCTCCCTCATTTACGCATGGGGTGATATCTGACGTGGCAGGGGTTCCTTATTCCACGTGACGAGCACGTGACGTCAGTGTAAAAACTAGCTAGACAAATACCTATAACCTATAGATATCTAATTTGGTTCGAGAAAGAACACAATTATGAGGGCAATTATGTTGACGATTGGTCGATGTCGTACGGTTTTGGGAATGTGACGCGATTTTGACCACTTTTGGCAAATACCCCAATTTTAGGAAACTGAATTCTCCCTTGTTGAGCTAAGCTACGTCATCCATCCAAGCATGAAGGAAATCAATATTGTATTATAATAATTTTCCAAAACCTTCCTTTTTTTTTTTTTTTTTTTTTTTTTGGCCTTTTCCTCTTTCGAAATGATCATCTAATTATTGTTATTAACAGAATTTCGCGATAAGTATAAAAAAAGCGCTATTAATCAGATTCTATTTTTAACTATTGAAATTTGGTTAGTTTTACATTTTTCTATCTTTTAACTTTTTCTTTTTTGTATTAACTAATATGGCATATTAATTTTCATTAATTACTATATTAGTTAGCAATGAGATTACATCTGTTAATTAAACAAATGAGAATTCATAATCACCCAAGTTACTAAAAATAAAACAATAGTGTATCTAGACTACTTTTTTTATTTTGATTTGATTTTATTAAAAATAATATAAAAAAAGCACTATCGACCAAAAATATGTTGTAATAAAAAGTTTTTTTTTTTTATTATTAAAGAGGTTAAAGCATATTTGATGGTCCAAAAATTTACTAATAAGATATTGTTGAGTATGTACGAACAAAAAATCACACATTGATTAGATATGGAATTGAAAATGGGCTTAAAATAACTTGGATTACTCATCTTAATATGTCAGGCTTTTAGGATAGAACCATAGAGACTTCAACAAGTGATGTCAGAGCCAGATTCCATATCTAGTCATGTGTACGTAGAAGATCTTCGGAGAAAAATCGTAAGAAGAATGTGCCAGATAGCCATTACCGGAAAACCCATGGAGTGAACTCTCAAGATGAAAACTCCATATAAGGCGGGACCTTGATGCGGTGGAGATCTTGATAGAGAAATGGACTTAAAAGGACTTAGGCTACTCATAATAACTTAATTTTTTAGGATAGAACCCCAAATGGCTCAGCAAGTATCTATGTTTTTCTATAACATAATTTTGGTTATCATTTGATATTCTAATTAAATTCAATACACAATTGCCTATATTGGCTGTAAATATTGATACAATCAGAAGCCATGCATGCACTTGGAAGCTGTTTGCGCGTGGTTGAGTTTAATCAATAGTGAGCCTGAAAAAAGGAATTATGAGGCTCTGATCAGTTAAATTCTCCTTTTTCTCTCTCCTTTTTTTTTTTTTTTTAATGGTTTTTGCTTCATATATAACACACTTGATTGTGTTGGGGCCTTCGAATATTCAGGCTTTGGCGATTCCTTGGTAATCCATAGAGGACGCAGGTCATAATTGGAAAACCAGTCCACATGGAATATAACCTATCATGACCTGATCTTTGGGGGCATTTTTTCATCACTGTCATGTATATCTCTTTTATATATATATATATATATATATATATGTATAAGTAAGTCATGCTATTTTTACACAGAAAAAAGCCAAAAAAAAAAAAAAAAAAAAAGAAGGACCCACAAAAATGGATTTATCCCTTTCAACCAGATTTCCGGTGTACGCAGAAAATAAAAATGTGTGGTTCCAAACTGAAGCTTTTATTATCAGAGAGGAACACTATCAGCAGTACTTCTTTCCTTTGCTTCTTCATCATCAGATCAGATTTATAAAAAAAAAAAAAAAAAAAAAAAGACACAAATAATATTACTTCCTTGTGATTCTAAAATTCGTGCCTGCAGGCAGCTACCCTCCACCTCTCATGTGGGGTTGACGTCAACATGAGCTTTGGCCCTTTCGGTGTTATACATATATATATATATATATGTATGTATAGAGAGAGAGAGAGAGAGATAAAAACTCTGACAAAAACCGCACGCTTGAAACAAGATGACTAGAAATTGGGCCTCTGGCCAATGATATAGAGGCCCTTTGTCTTCGGTTTACAAGGCCTAGTCAAAGCTCTCCCTCCCAAAACCCACCCCTAGTGGATATCCCACGCCATCTTTTTTTTTTTTTTTTTTTCTTTTTTTAAATGAATTAGACCAAACACATCAAACTGTATTTCACTTCTTGGTAAAGTGAATTGCAAAATAATGGCAAAAAAAAAAAAAAAAAAAAGACTACCCCATTGAAGAGGGAGAACGGAATCTACAACCTTGTGTCGAAGCTAAATTTTGCATCCTGAGAGGATAATGCACATGGGATCAAAGCCAGCACCAAAATGGCAAAAGCTCACTGCAACAATAATAGAGAAGAAACTTGAGTGGAGAAATTTGAGCATTCATTTTATGCAGACATCATGTCAGAGTTTGGGCTGTCTTCAATTAGTGGCATTAAAACCTGGAAATACAGCCGTTTAAATGTTGCTTGTTACACAAGTCTCGTCAGTGGTGGGGGTGCAGAACTCAGTGAGTCAGGAGGGTCTTAGTAGGGTCGAGTTGGAAGTATGTGGGCCTTTGGTGGTGAATTTCACTTGCCCAGTTACTGCAATAGTGTGATATCGTCCTTCAATTAGTGTGACATTAAAATAATAATAATAAAATAATAATTAGTGAAAAACAACTGGTATCTACACGTGCAATGTACATAATACTAAAGAAATTCTTCTTCGTTTTCATTTGTTTTTTGTTTTGAGTCAGAATTCAGAAACTCATCAGCCCCTTGTTTTCTGCTGCGTTTTTTTTTTTTCCCTTAGGGGCAGTGCTAGTACAACAGTCCTACTGATCATCAGAGTGAAAGATGCCGTCCCTATCATTTCTTCAAAGCGCCAGATTTTGTGATTTGTATTGTTACAAATATTATATATAGATATATTATTTGTACATGTAAATGTACATATTGGTTTTCTAACGTTGTGAACTGTTTGAGTTGTTTGGAAGTGTTGAAAGAGCACACCTAAAAAGCAGAAAAGGGCTTAGAATGGGAAACAATCCATTCCTGGTCAAGTTTCTGGGCCAGCCCACAAAATATTCAGCTTCAATGATTTGGTTTTAACATGTCTTAAAATATCAAATATATTAACGTAGTATTCTACAGTATGATATGAAGTAATACCTTATCAGTAACGTACGCATCTAAGTTTAACGATTGAAAACAGCTTCTTACGTACCAGTATGGTATTTTTTTCATATTGAGATCTTCGTCAAATAAGCATTTCACTAGAGCCTACTGGACCAGCTACATCTTGGTGGCCTATGATTTGGGCAAGACGAAACAGGCAGGGGAAAAGAGAGAAAAAGAACCAATGGTCGAACTGAAAGAAGGATGTGATATGGCTTTGTCTCTGCCACTTTTTCTTTATGTACCATATGTGCCTTTATGCAGAAAGTCTAGAGCTTTATTTTCCTGCGTCCAATAGTTGTGCATGTATAACCATTTATATATATATATATATATATAACAGCCACGTATTCCAATCTTCCCGTTGTCCCTTCAATATCAACAATAATTTCTTTTGTTACTTGGTGGTCCTAATTAAAAACTATGTTGTTTTACTTGAGGAAGCTTTTTAATTTCTCAAGACAGAAAAGACAAAAATAGCTCGAGAGACATGCATATATTCTATCTAGTTTTCAAACAGCTCTATGAGAAAACATGATTCTCATTTCGAACTTTAGAAAAAGCAAGACCATTAAAAACTGTGGATTCTAGAATAATGTTCTACATTCAGTAAAGAACCAAACGATTTCATTATATTATTGGTGTCAGACCAAATAGCCAAATGCTTTATTATAGTACATATACCTCTAATTATACGTCAAATTAATATTGTAGATAAAATATTAACATGCAAAGATATAAAGTCATAAATGGAATTTGTTGGTCAACCACTCAGAAACAAAAATTGCTGCAACTATTCATTGGCAGTTATCCACTTAAATGCTGCAAATAATGCAACCTTCTTTCGTAAAAGAAACGAAGGTTTCACTCGCAAGAAATAGACCCCAACAGACTACTGCAACAGCTTTTGTCTCAAAAGAAAAGATTCCTTACTTAGCTTCACGGATCGCCGTTGATTATAAGTAGGTATATGTCTCCTCTGTAAAGTAGCAAAGCCACAAATCTGACAGTGCTTTTGGTTATAAAACGACATCTTTTTATGTCGTTTTTGTATATATCCATGATTCGATGGCTGCCTAACTCGATGGCCTTCCCAGAAATAAGGCATTTCTTTTCATGCAATACCTTTTTAGCCAATCTACAAAATACAAATAGACTAGGATTTTAGGCTCTCGGAAAATATTCTCTAGTCTCACTCGTCCCACATCGAGATGTGACAAACAAATTGTGCCGCTTGTATTGCTTTGCATTTTTTCGATCAACCATGCAAATGGAAACGGCCCTCGGGTAAAGAATAATTCAGCCGCAATAAAGCAAACGACAATTAAAACAGAAGGTGGCGAAATCATTTGGAACGACGATAGAACTAAAACGACATCAAATAGGAAAAGCTACAATTAGAAGGAAAATAACTAAAGGATTACTGAAACCATAAAATCTGTAAACGACGGTAAAACATAAAGCGACAAGATTGACAATTAAAAAAAAAAAACAAAACAAAAAGAGAAAACGACAGAAATTAGGAAACGATAAACATGACGAAGAAAGAGGTGACTGAAAACAGAAACAAGTGAGAAACAACAATTAAAACATGAAACGACGACAAATGAAAAACGACATTAAACTGATAAACGACAGAAAAATAAGAAAACAACAGAAAAATGATGAATGACAAGCCAACAGGAAAGGATAAAACGGCAACATATTTGGACCAAAAAAAGACTTGTTATGAAAATGACAAAACGACAGAATTGGCAAAAACAGAGGATGAGAAATGAAGCGACATAAAATTAATAAACGACGGCAAACTAGGAAACGACAGGAAATAAGAAACGATGACAAAAGACAAAACTAAAATTAGAAGGAAACATCATAAGAGAAAAATGAAACGACAAAAAAAGTCAAAACGACGACAAAAAGAAAACAACAAACTAGATTACGATCATATATAATGGAAACGGCAAAAGTGGTTAGCGACAATAAACTGGAGATGGGACCGAAAAAATGAAACAATAGAAAATTAAAAAATGATGACCAAAAGGCAATAACTTATGAGAAAAATCGACCACAAAGTAGAAAACATAGATGTGAGGAGAGAATTAAAAGGAAAAGACAACAAATGAAAAATGGCGACAGAAGGAGTGACCAAAAAAGAAAAAAAAAAAAAAACAATTAACGGGTAACGGGTAAAGACCAGACAAAAATGAAACGACAAAAAATTAGAAAACGACGAAAAATAATAAAAGCAAGTGCGTAGGCCCTAAAAGAGAAGGGGGGGGGGGGGGGGGGGGGGGGGGGGGGGGGGGGGGGAGTGTATGTCAATCGTGGAAGTGAAACATTAAAATTACCATCCATTAGTTAGTTGATAGTTTTTAGACATGGTAGACGGTCACATAACTCAGCCTATACCTAGAATATGGCAAGTAGTTACATATAAATATATATACATAAATACACATATAAAGAGATATGGCAGGTATTTTATAAAGCTTGTGTAATACATTAAGGTTTACAAGTGAGAAATGAAATGCGTGGATTAATTATAAATTGTTATGCACCGTTCTTGTAATTAATAGACGACCACACGTTTCATGAACTTCCCCTATCTAGATAACTCCCTGCACTTTGTTATGCCACAAAATAATTATATCATTCTCGGTAGATTACATTCTGAAAGGAGCCTCTAGGTACGAACATTTTAAGATTTATTTATTATTATTATTATTATTATTTTGCTGTTAACATTTTAAGATTTAGATACTATATTTTGAGTGAGCATTAGATATAGTTGCAAAATATGAACGAATTGTGACTGAAATTGGCACATTTTAAACTTTAATGTATACTTTAAAACTCCTATCCACGATCATAAATCACAGAAGTCATATTAGAGGGAGGAAAAAAAAAAGAGTAATAATTTTAAGAGACCCATTTAAGCTAACGAGGAAAAACTTACATAAAATTCATTCCCTATAAAGCAAGATGGGGTGTTTCTGAGCCCTAAAAACAAAGAAAAGAAAAACATATATATAAAATTCATTCCCTTTAAAGCAAGATAGGGTGGTTCTGAGCCCTAAAAACCAAGAAAAGAACTGTACCAGAAAACCTTAAAATGCAAATAAA
This sequence comes from Ficus microcarpa, assembly GCA_025413485.1. Lineage (NCBI taxonomy): Eukaryota > Viridiplantae > Streptophyta > Magnoliopsida > Rosales > Moraceae > Ficus > Ficus microcarpa. Next base: position 3,126,571 of record CM046384.1, on the reverse strand, counting down.
CCCATACTATGCAGAAGTGCATTGCCAATCTCAAAAATCTGATGGCCATGCACTGTTACAGTCACTCCCCATCCACTGTTATATACGAGCCTATATATATATATATATGTATATGTATATATATCTTTCTGAGTACTAATTTCAGAACCGAACACTTAATAATCTCTTGTTTACCACTCCGAGTTGTTCTTCTTGCCGGATTTAGCCTTGATCTGGGAAGATAGATTGGCCACTTTTTCCAGCGCGTTGTCCATATCAATCACAACGTCACGGCACTCCCGCGTACAGAACGCGCGAAAATGACTGTATTTTTGCATAAACACAAGTTTAAGTACGTATCATTGACTTCATTAAGCACCAAACGTAACCGAGGAAATAAAATCTCTCACATTCTATAGAAAAATCATGTATTAACAATTGAATAAACGGGAAACACGTGAAAAATATAAACAAGATCAGTGCACTAAATGTCAACATCAATACGAGACAGAATTAATCATTAGCATGAATGAGTTTAATACCGGTTAACAGAACAGGCGAGGTGTGGATGGAAATTAAGTGCCAGTATTTTGGTTTTCGGTGGAAAATAAATTGGATGGTGACTTCAGAAAGATTCTGCACCGATCGTGAAGAAAATGTCTATGCACAAAAGTAAGTAATTTTAACAACAATATTTTCAGTACAATTTATATACACATGTCTGTATATATATTTGTTAGAAAAACCAGCCAGAAACGAGTAAACTGAAGCAAGACAGAAGCAAAATTGTTTTTTTTTTTAATGGATTCTTTGTGGTCTCTCTGGAAACAAGTACTAATAAATCAGACAACAATTTCAAAAAATAAAAAATCGTTTTTTTTAGATATCTCGTAATAAAAACAGAAAATCTATAAAATTCATATTTTATTTGACCCATGTATTGGAAAGAATTACAATAATTCCAAAAAAAAAAATTTCAGATTTTACATTCACTATTTTCATTTCCTATGTTTCCATTTTTGTACATAGAGGATCCCTATATTTATTTACATAATATAGCAATACATCAGGTCGGAATAAAAAAAAGATTCCTTATTTATTTATTTATTTTTTCTGAAGACCCACACAACAATACCACCAAATACTTATGACATCATATTATTCCGTTTCCTTTATTTTCTCGGCAACAATATGATCGATGATTCTATTCTTTCTATTTTTCTGATTAATTTAAAAAAGAAAAAAAATATAAACTTTATGTTCAAAAATTTTCTCGGAAGCCAAACAGACACCAAACTAAACAGAAGACTTAGCAATACGTGTTAAAAAAAAAAAAATCGAAAGAAAGAGATATATTAATTCGGAAGGCATAAAAATCCTACCAGTACATGAAAACATCTTTGTCCTTGGCGATCTTGTTGTGGCAGTACCAACATTTCTCGAGAAAATTATCCGGAACTTGCCGCTCGAAGTCGTCCTCCACTAGCTCCGGCGGCGTCAGAGTCAGAATCCCCCGCCGGAACTGCGAGCTCTCCATCACCGCCGGAGCAGTCTGAGCACCGATCGGCGCCGTTTCCGGAGGCCGGAGCTGATTGATGATGCCGGAGTCGCCGTAGGTCCCTGCGACGCGAGAGCGTTTGGTCGTCATTGATGCAGAGAAAAGCTAGAGAGAGAAAAAGAGGAGAGAGAGATAATTGGGGATTTTGGATACTTAGAGAGAGAGAGTGTGTGTGCGAGTACGGAAGGGGGAGAGGAAGATGGTTGGTGAGGAAGTGGAAAAGGAGGGGGGGGGGGGGGAAGGGGAGGAATCCATGGGAATGACACCGTTTATTTATAGGCTGCTACTACTACTACTACTTACTCCACGCCAGCTTCATTTACTAAGTGGGTTTCTATACTCTGCTACGCGGGAATCGTAATATTTTTTCTTTCTTTGTTTTATTATTATTTTTATTCATTTTTACTCTGTAAAGGTCAAAAATGGTCCTAATTTTACGGTTAGAAGCCCCTAGAATATATTGGTAAGTAATTTTAGTTTTTTTTTTTTAATTAAAAGGATATTATGGCCTTTCATTTTTTCTTTATTTGTAGTAACTTTTTTCCCTTTAATTTTTTTTTTTTAAGATTTGTATCGTAGAGTACTTCTGTTTTTTAGTGAATCAAAATCATATTAAGATGAAAAAAATATATACAAGAAAGAAATTAAGTATGATAAATTTAACGTCTGAAAACGAAATCGTTTCAATAAAGTATTTTTTTTCATGTCTAGAATTCTCTTTTTTCCATTTAAAGAAGGTCAAAGATGGTACTTATTTTACTGTGTATATTTGATATTGAATATTATAATTGAAAAGTAATTCTGGATTTTGACTGTACATTATGCCCTTTAATTTTTTTTTTTTTTATTTTTGATTTAGCATTGTTTGATAAAGTGGAAAAGAGAGAGTAAGAAAGTTGGAGAAAGGATTTTGAAGAAGAAAATTAAATCTTTAAGCTCTTTAGCAGAGATGAAATGGGAATAGAGAAATTTTATAAATCCATGAGAGCTTTTTTTTTTTTTTTTTTTTTTTTACACTTTTGAAAAGAAAAGAGGATAGAAAAATTTGATAAAAAAATTACAATTGTAACCTCTATTACTCTTTCCTTATCTTCTCATTTATATAGAGTATAATTGTAAAATACATTACATTAATTATATTTTTTTCTTTTTACTTTTTTTCGCTTCTATCAAACAAGATTAATAAAAATAAAAAAATCCTTCGGTTTTTTTTTTTTTTTTCTCACGTAAAAATTTTACTTTTTCTTCTATTTTATGCACCCCTCTTACAAAACATCACATTAGAGTAAATTTCCTTCTTCTTCTTCTTCTTCTTCTTCTTTCAAACACGTTACTTTCCACTTTCTGGGACCAAAAAAAAAAAAAAGAAAGAGAATGAAAAAGACAAAGAAACAGAAAAGAAACGAGTAACTTTCCTTCTTCCCAGGGTGAAAAAGCTGTAAGCAATTAAAATGTTTCAAAATGGCCGAAGGACTATTCCATGTACAAGTTATGCAAACATAGTGCCTTTACCATGTCATCTAAAATCAAAATTAAAATAAAATCCCAGAAAAGGAGATTTCTTAACCAAAAAGCAATGCAAAATCTGTAAAAAGTGTACAAATTTTAGAGGATATCATACGCAATATTTTTTAATAAAAGTATAGGGCTCTAAGCAATGTGTACATATGTCGGTTTACAATATGTGTTTTTTCATAGAATGATTGCATTTTTTAGAGTCCAAAATATGATAAATTATTTGTCTCGACTGATCTCTACCAAATCATCACGCTTATATTAGTTCAAGAAATCATAATGCTTTCGTTGTAAACTTAATCCAATCATATATGAATATTTAGTTTCATTACTTAGGCAATGATTCATTGAGATTCGCAGGAATATAACAAGGTTTTATAAACCGAACAAATGGTTTAGACGTTAAAAATGTTTTAAAGGAACTCATTACGCGCTTGGAAGATTTCCTTGCTAAATATTATGATTGTTTTGAAAACAATTAGCATGAGAGATTTGAATGGTAGATTGATCCACACAGACAGAGAGAGACAGAGACAGAGAGAGAGAGAGAGAGAGAGAGAGAGAGAGAGAGAGAGAGAGAGAGAGACGGTAGATTGATGAAAATTTGACTATAAATATGGAAATATTGAATAGTAGAAAAGGTAATACAATTCACCTACCCAAAAAAAAATGAAAAAGGTAAGGTAAGTGATCTTTTGGAAAAAAGAGAATCAAATATCGATCTCCTACATTGATTAGTAAACCAAATAGCATAACGATGATGTGGACATGTTTTTTTTTTTTTTTTTGTTTTCTTTTTTCGGGGAGTAGATGATGTGGACACGATACTTTCGTGTGTGTTTGTGTGTGCGCCTTTTTTTTTTTTTTTTGGATTCTCTTGAAGATATAAGTAATCATATATATGAAAACATATATATAAATATACATAAAACGAAATTAATCCAAAAAATTTATTTCATATTGGTGTTCAAAACTTATGATATCTCAATTCTCCATCAATTCAAAATAAAAACTATGTTTATCTTCCGTGAGGATTTAATTTCAGTCTACTAATTTTCTTATAATTCATTTCACACCATTTTATATTTTAATTTCCTTATCTATTTAGGTTTTAGACCTCGTAATATACAAGTTAGAAATTTCTTAAGTTCAATTTTCCACTAATTTAGATTCACCTTTTTCTTTTGAAAAACCGACTTTTAGTGCACTTTGCTGTCTATAAACTAATTCATATTGTGTTTTTGAGTTTAGATCTACTATCTTATTTTCATATCTAGTTTAAAAATCAAACATACACCCCTTTATATTGGATATATACATTTTCCGCCCTCTCTCTCTCTCTGGACAGCAATTACATAATCTTTTTTTTTTTTTTTCTCCAAAAGAATCGAACATTATTCTATAACAGCAGTGTTATTGGATCAAGGCAAAAACATGCATGGAATTAAGATCAAAACTTTTATCAATTCAATCCTACCCACTTCTTAAAAGCCAACGCTGCTTCTCTCTTTCTGAGTTGGGACTCTGTCTGGAACTTCGGAGCTTTGCCTTTGTAAAGTGTCTTGTGGTACTTCAAGAAGAGTGTCCGGTATTTGTACTTGTCAACAAACATATTCCCTTTCTCCATCATCTCGACGACTTCATTTGCCCGATTGAAATACCCGCCTCTTACAAATGTGTAAAGCACAGAATCCAGGAGTTCCTGATCGAACTTCATCGGGGTTGAGGAAGCAAGAGACTTCATCTCACCCCACAATTCTGTCACCTCTATGTATTTTCCCCCGAGAGCCGCATAAGCAGTGACCATGGAATGGAAAGTTTGAGCATTCGGGGTGTGTCCGAAGACTCCTCATCTTCGTCAGAGCCTTCTCGGCATCTTGCATCAATCTCTTCCTACAGAAGAAGTGGATCACGTTGTTCCAATCATGAACACCCGAGTCGACCTTCTGTCCGTCCTTGATTTCTTGCAAGAGCTTTGCCATCAACTTGGCTTCACCACCTTCCGCACATTTCTTCACCAACCTCTCAAACACTTGATGCCCGGTTTTCGATATCTTAGCCTCTTTCATCTCCCTGAAGAGATGGAGGGCTTCCTGTGTATCTTCTTGCAGCACCTTGGACTGGATCAATGCCTGGTAAGAACTTGAATCTAGCTGGACACCGGCCCGACGAGCATCGCGTAGAAGTGATGCAGCGTCTCCTGCTCGGTTTGCTTGGCAATATGCTTTTAAGAGAGAGGAATACACAGATGAAGGAGTCCTAACACCAGCCAAGCGCATCTCGTCAAGGAGGTCATGTGCTTGATCTAACCAACCAAGTGATATGCACGAATTAATGACATGAACCATCGCCGAATCATCGTTATTAACTGGAGAATCTTCTTTCTCTGCCTTGATGAGAAACTCTGCTAAATTCTTGGTCTTGCCAGCTTCTAGAAAGGCCTTGACTAGCTTTACAAAAATTTTCTCAGTTGGCTGGATGATGCCTCTTTCAGTTGTTAGTAATTCAACTTTACTCTGAAGCTTAGCTAACATGAACACCGAGCACTTCCTTTGCCTCGGTTTCGAGTTTAATGAAATTTCGGTCTCTTGAATACTCTTCATAAGATAACATGGGTATTTTAATTAGTCTATTACCTTCCAAACGTTCAGATTGCCCGTTACTCAAACTTAGCCCGGAACCAGTGACAAGAGAAGATTGGCCATTATTTTGAACAGCATCAATTACCAGTGACGCTGCAGCAAGAGACGACCTAGCTGCTTTTGCTTTCCGAAGCATTTCCAAAACCATGTTGGAAGCAGAATCAAGATCCCCCAACTTCAAATGGCATGTAAGCAAACAACTATAGAACTGCCTAAATTGCACATTACTTAGGTTGTGTGCCTCGTTTATGTACCGTTGAAGTTTCTTTAGCTCTTCTATTCGTCCATTCCTCTCATATATATGCGCCATTACTATCAACAAGTTGGAATCTACTTAATGCCAACTCGAGGCATCATCTCAAGGAGCTGCTCTGCTTTCCTAGTTGTTCCAAACAAGAGACAGCCAGCTAGAGCAATGTTGAAAGCTGTAGTACTAGGTTTCATAGCAATCAAAGGTGCATTACTTTTTTTACGTGGATCCACTCTGCCATCTTGGAACAAATAACCAATCTCAAGAATCAATTCAGCAGCAAGGTAAGACCCAGGAGCTGTTTGCGACATATGGGCCAAAGTTGCAGACCAAGCAGCAACTGGAGGAAATTGCTCCATCTCTACTAGCTCCTCAAAACAGTCGATGCAGGAACTGGCAACCCAGCTTTGGCAAGAGAAAAAGAGAGATAAATTAGCGTCTCTTTTTCCAACAAGTTCTGTTTCCCTTCGAAAGCTTGTTCCACAAGCCCAAAGGCCTTCTCTAGCCACTGAACATCGAGGCTTTCTGCAAATGTGGCAAGGAGTTTGTTCACAACAGACTTTCTAGGGAATCCATCCATTTGCATATGTAGTTCATATAACTTCCACACATCACTAAACCTATGCTCGTCAAGTGCTTTCTGTATTTCTGTACTTAGTGCAGCTGGGTCTCGAGCCTGGACCAAGATTGTCCCCGCTGCAGTAGACAAAAACTTTGTTTTAAATGTGATTTCATTACGCATTCCCAAGGATACAACTTGCTCCTTTGGGTTGGCCAAACAAGAGCCAATACGCCTACCTAGAGACTTGCAACTTGAATAGGATTGGAAATGGTATCTAGAGTCCAAGTCGTGCCAAAATTTCCATCAGGACATAAGATATATAAGACAGAAGGAGAGACTGTAGTAATCTGATGACTAAGTTTTCTCCTAAAGACCATCATTTTGTCTTAAGAGAAAGTCTTTGCAATAAAACTAGCAGCAATCAGCAAACCCCAATGAACTTGTAAGCTTCACAACTTTTCCAGGAAACTGAACAACAGAAAAGAAGAAATCCAAACTCAAATACTGATAAACAATGTTAAAAAAACAAATAAATACATAAGACAAGAAGAGCAATGACGTTTTCTTGATGGTCGTAAAAAACAAGTAATGACACAAAACCTTCACAACAATTATTGTCCTCTGTGGGACATTTCACAAAACAACTAGCAGGAATATTGAGCTTTGCTTAATAGCGAAAGCAAACACCAAGGTATTTTACTATTTTTGGTACTATGACAAGACATTACCGTACATACCCGACTCTATAGCTTCAATGGCACATTCCAGTGCACATATATGCTTCTAAGAATATAAGAACTCGATTTAAGTAGCATATTACCATCTTCAAGCGTTCCTGACATGCAAAAGCCATTCATCAGCACATTGAATGTAACAGCTGTAAATTAATATTTCCTAAACAATTGTGTAGTACGTGTAGACATGAAGTTGAACATCTTTCATGCACATTTTATGATGTAAAATAGAAAAGAGAAATAGATTTAAAAACAAAGTTTAATCTCATTTTGAAGTGTAATTCTTCAAGCTTTGTCAAGGATAAATCGGCTTCGGACCTAGATAGACATAGGCGTGCAACTTCTTTGCACTGAACTTTATCCAAATTCTCATCATAATCTCATCTTAGCAGCAACAGCCAGCAAAACAGCAATCATCAAATTACTTTTCCCATAAATAATTAGAGGAACCGACATTAAAACCAACCAAAATTCGAGTTCTGTCTATTTGTTGAGATAACCCAAGATCTTGGACTTTCCAAAACCAATATAGAATTATGGTACACTTGAAGAGTCTATTCAATGAGCTGATAAATCTTATTTTTCTTTCTAAGAGAGTTAATCCCTTCCACTTTATTCCTACTAATACAAACATTTGCTTCTTTTTCCCCATGGCTATTTTCACCACATAAGCATTTAACAAACACGTTATGTGCATAAACCAAGCCTTAATCAGGCAAAAACTTCCTTCATTCTTTCAGCGACCTAAAAAGTAAATAAGGAAAAAAAATTGAAGCAAACCCATTTATCTCTAAAGAAGGGCAGAAGAGAAAACGACAGAGTACTGGAAATTGTTGGGGAATAAAACAACATACACTTGACAAGTTTGGAGCAGGCTGAAGAGTTGGCTGAGACTGAGAACCCAGAGAGCAATGGAGAATGGTCGTGAGAGAAAGAATGGTTGAAGTTCTTTTACTTCTTTTGTGAAGGAATTGGTGGAGTTGAGAATGGTCGTGAGAGACCAGAGAGGTTGCCACTTGGCTGAACTGTGCAGCAAATCTTAGGCGCCCATTTTTTAATAAAAACACATTATTATTTTTTTTTTGGGTAGTTATTTTCGTTAATAATGACTACTTTTCTAGCAGGGCCGTTTTTATAAATTTATGTAATTTTAATCTATGTTCTTTTTTCTATAACTGAAGTGATTCTAAATTATTAAAGGTACTGTTACAATTATAGTTTTTGTTATTTTTTAATAAAATTCTTTAATTAATATTACTTTTTAATAAAATTATTGATAGATTCCCTTTAAAAATTAATAAAAAAGTATTATAATAATATTATAATAATTTAAGATCATTTTAATTATATATATATGAGGAAAAAAAACAATTTACCCTATTAATCATTTTTCTCTATCCAAATAAAATCAAATAAAATTGAAGTAAATGGAATAGAAATAAGATTTGAGTGGATGTAGAGAATTTTGAAACAAAACATATACTACAACAAACAAACGAAACTAAGCGATTTTTACTATTGTTGCGGTAAATTAAAGTTGTAGCCTATTCCTCGATTTGTTGTAGCGAATTAACTCACTTTAATGATTTATTTACGAAAATATCACACGTGTTTTTACATTAAAATTTTGAAAAATGCCTAAAACACCTTAGGTATAATATCACTTTTGTCCTTATTATACAAATATCTGAAATAGTTCAGAATTTATAAAGTCAGTAAATTTGGTATTTTTAACAATTTAATGTACTAGGAGGTATATTTTTACAAACACACGGGTGCTGTAGACATTTGTCTAATAAAAATGAAAAAAGTGATATTTTTAGACTAAACATATGAAGGCGTTTTGAGCACTTAAAAAAAAAAAAAGGGCATTTTCAGATCTTCATTCAAACTTCAAGAGAAGAGGACGCCTTAAAAAATTTGAGGTGCATAATAATGAAGTAGCTTTTGGTGCACTGGTTAAGAATTGTATTTTTAAATTAAAATTAGTTGATTTTTTAAAAATTAGTTATAACTATAGTTGATTTTTCAAAAATAGATAAAAACTAAAATAAAAATTTTAAGTCCGGATGTAATATCCAAGCTAAGTTTTATACGTGAGGAGAAATTTTTGAAATTAATCCAAATTTGCATGTAGAAAATCCAAAATTTATGGGAGACATGCTAATACTAATTGTAAAATATATATATATATATATATGAAGAGGGAAAAAAGAAGTGAGATTGGAACGAGGGATTGGAAGGCCATGCACGAGGACGGGCATCCAGGTAACGTGTCCTTCATGCGAAGGATATGTACGTAAACATAGTCGTTTAGCACTATTGTCAAAAAGAATAGTCGTGTAGCTGATTTTGAAAGCTTTTATTTATTTATTTATTTTTTTAATGCTGGGTTCGTGCATGTGTACATTTTGCAGGTAGTACGACAACTTTGGTTTTGTCTGACCATGATGGAGAATTATGGATTTTTGGACGATGTAGCTCACGCCATTTTGTGTCCTATACTTCGTTTGTTTTTATTGGTATGTCTAAAAGTAGCTACATATGTTTAACTTTTTTTTTTCTTTTCTTTTTTTTTTTTTGTTTGAATACGACGTCTGTTTGTTTGCCGGTGTCGTTTATGGTTTTCTGTTGTCTCGTATTAGGATATTTTTATGGTAAGAAATTTCTAATTCGATGATGTGATTTTATAAAGTTCATAGTTTACAGAGTTATGAACCTTTATACTAGCATGATTGTTTTTTTTTTTTTTTAAATTATTAATTTACTTTTTTATATCTGAAATAAGTATGTTAAATGTCAAATTTTATATATAATTGAAACTTTTCTTGAAAAAAAGAATTAATCTCAAGATATTGCAATCTGAAGTAATTAAAAAAAAAAAAAATGTCAAACTTTAAGTTTTCGAGTAAAAGTGCAAATAAGCCTCTCGGGCCAAGGAGTCCAACGTGGCTCCGCCATTATCAAAAGCGCTGTAAATTTTTAACATAAATGTTACTTAGATCAATGGTAAACTTTTAATCCACGATGAATATAAAATGGTCCTAAGAAACTCTGTATTCTTAAAGCAAAACAACAACAACTTTTCTGGAAGTCAAATGTTGAAAATTAAAAAGATGATGTAGTGTGGTGTGATTTATAAGTTGTGTAGATTTAATTCTTTGATATTACGTTACAGATAGACATATTGAAGAAATGAATTTAATCAAATAGGCCCTATCCAAAAGCAGTTTTTATATATGTATCTTTATCTCCGTTTGAAAAAACCATTCCTCATTTATTTCTCGTTAGCTCATTCAAATGTTTGGAACTCATGTTTAACGCAAAATTTTTATATCAGTTTTTATCATTTATGAAAAATCAATAAAAATTAAAACTAATCTTTAAAAAGTCAACCAATTTTAATTTAAAATTTTCATTTTCAATTAGCAAACCAAACTGAAGCTAAGTTAGCAGGACATAGTTTAGGTTTTTAGTGAATACCCGTTTACTCAGATCAATTATTTTCAAGATATAAAAAATGGAAACAAATTAAAAATCACATGCATCTAAAACTTTAAGTTAAACTAATTATACTTTTCAATTTTCAAAACATTTATACACTATAACATTTTAATCAATAAAAAAATTAATATAACATTTTGCGTATTATGCTTGATTTAATAGAATATATTTGAAATTTAAATGAAACATAATAGGGTCGGGATTCTCTAAATCGCTTCCTGCCTTGTGATCCAGTAACAGATTAAGAGGGTATTTGGTTGGTTAGTTTGAGTTGAAATATTTTAATTATAATAGTAAATTTTTTTGAATTTTCAAAAAAAAAAAAAACTTTTTGAGAAAAAGACAAAAACTTTTTAAAAAAAGACAAAAAAAAGTTTGGTTGAGTTGGATTGAACCAACCAACCAAACAAAGCCTAAAATTTTAACCAGTTTTACAAACCCACCCATCTTAGGTCGATGCAGGTAAACAAGGTCACAACTAAAAGAATCATCCCTCTAAAAAAGTAAGATAAAAATAGACTTGACCGCTAATTTTTAAAATTTAGATCTTATAATCTCATTTGTGTAGTTTATTATTTCTATTTTTTAAACTCTCTGTGAGACTTTATTATCTTTCTTTTAGTAAAAATTAAAAAATAAAACTCTTGAATAATTTAGGATTTAAAGTTGGCTGATTATCCATGCATATAATGAAAGTGTAACATTTGAAATCACATGATATGAAAATGATCTTGGTACGGAATTTATATGAATGGGGTTTGTGGAGCCTATAAAGGCATAGTAAATATTTATAGAATTAATGAAAGTATCCGGACGGAATTTATGTCAATGGGGTTTGCCTCACCTACCCCACAAACCCATTTATATTAATTCCGTCCAGATTACTCTCGTCATGTGATTCACAGGAAAAGGAGATAGGAGACTTTCTGGGTTTCATTTTTTTTTTCTTTTGGCTAACAATACCGGGTTTCATTTGAGTGGGGTTCCTATACGGCATCCATCTTAATATGATTTGTGTTATATTATACTAATTTATATAGTTTAAATATAATATTTTTTCAATGATATTTATTTTTATACTAATATATTTGTATCACGTGACAAGTTAAAAAAAAATACATATAAATCAATTAATTATTATAATTTTTTAAATAAAAAGTTATAAATATTATATGATATACGGAACGAGACATTTGTTATGTTATTATACATATATATGTAGTATACACATGTTTTGGTTGTAAATGTACACCTTTGACTTGCTATCATCATTTTATGCGTACTAAATTTGTATATTCATGAGCCACGTGTACTTCTAGTCACCTTATATTATACCATTCGATGTAAGTATTCATATATATTTACGGTTCATTAGTATATTTTAAACAAAGTTCTATCTTCAACATTAAACTAATATATATTGTCATGTATCAACAGAACCCAAGAATTGCAAGCTGGCATAAGACTAATGTCTTATATTGTATATACCAAAACATATATACATAGGCTACTTACCAAAAAAAAAAAAAAAAGAAAGCACTTAAGTAATATAAATTTAAAGATCATTACCTTAATATGATATAAAAACTTAAATTAGATTAATATGACATAAAATTAAATTAAAGTTAACCATAATTTATGATAAGTTAGTTCAGAATTGAGAATTTGTATCATGTTACTCAATAAATGAAAAATTATGACTTATTTTGGTAATTAAAAAAAAAAAAAACATACGTGCCAGCAATATGTGCCAGCTAATAAAGAAATTTTGAAAGCCCAGTTAGCTTTAGAAGTACAATTATCATGCGCAATTATTGTTATTTTTATAAATGAGTCATTAATAAGTTATTGCTTGACTTTTTTCTGTTCTGATCAATGAATATGTGTGGGGCAACAAAAAAGAAGAAGAAGAAGAAGAATTTTGAGGTTCCAATCACGAGGGCGCACACACACTAGAGAAAGTGCAAAAACTAAAAGAAGTGATCATTGAGAGATATAATTAGTGTTATTAAGAATAAATAACATTAATTGCAGCTCGAAAGCTTGCTTGGTTTCAAAAACTTGCGAAGATTATGATACCAACTGGCCACTAAGCTTAGGTTGCGGCTCTTTCAGCTTCCTGATGGTCGTCTTGCAACGCCTCTTGATGGTTTAGCTTCTTAAAAACCATCAAGAAGTTGAGGAGCTGCAACCTTAGTGTGATAGACCATGTGTATATTGCGATTCTGTCATATTTTGTTGTCAAAGCGTGCTTAGTTTCACAACTTCCATTGATTATGAAACCGACTTGCTAGGTCGCAATAATCGCCTGGGTCACCATACTTGGGTTGAGGTTCCTTCAGCTTCCTGATGGTCTGAAGCTTCATCGATTTCGATGGTTTAACTTGTTATAACAACCATCAAGAAGCTAAAGAAGCCACAACCCGAGAGCGGCAGACCAGTTGGTTATTGTGATCCAGTCAGTTAGTCTTGTGGTAATCTTATGTACCAGGATTATTCACTGATTACGAACTTGTAAACAAGGTGAGTGTGCACGAGCTTGTAACTAACAGTTAAGTCCCCATTTCTGATCTTCTCCATGATTATTGTTGGAGTAGTTGTTAACGGCGCAAGTTTATTGTTGGTTTGAAAAAAAAAAAAAAAAAAAACAGTTTTGGGCGCAACTCTCTCTCTTTTTTTTTATTTTAATTTTTTTGGCTTCGAGTAATAAATTTATACTGTCTTAGAAACTATATATGCTTATCAAACAAACTAAATTTCATCAGTTTCATTGTTGATCATGTCTTTACGTGTCTCGAATGAGTTGTATTTGTCGCGCACTTGTCTTTTTTTTTTTTTTTTTTTTTTTCAAAGAACTAGGGCTACTGTATGCTTTCTTTCACATATTTTTGCACAAAAAAGACACGAGTGGGCGACAAACGCAACACATGCGAGGCTTAGACGCACAAAAACATGAGTGATGAAACTGAAAAAAATTTAGATAATTCAACGAACATGTAGTCTCTGAAGCAGTATCAACTTCGCACTTTGTACATCGAAGCCAAAAAAAAAAAAAGGGACTTGCGCACCAAAGCACGTTGTTTATATGCGTTTTTTTTTTTTTTTTTTTTTTTTTGCATTTTAAGATTGTTATTTCAAGGGCATACTCATGGTCCCGTTTAGATCTCCATTGTCAATCTATTGCTCAATCATTTTAGTACATCATCTCCATTTTAAGATTGAGGCTCTTTTAGCTTCCTAATGGTCTTGAAGCCTGATCTTGATGGTTTAGCTTCTTGAGTAGCAACCATCAAGAAGCTAAAGAAGCCGCAACCCGAGAGCGGTAGACCAGGTGATTATTGCGATCCAGTCAGTTAGTCTTGTGGTAACTTTAAACATGTAAAGGTGACACCAGGATTATTCACTAGACAAGAACTTGTAAACAAGGTGAGTGCGCACGAGCTTGTAACTAACAGTTATGTTCCCATTTCTCTTCTCCATTAATATTGTCGGTAGATGAGATTACATATATATATATATATATTGGTGTCCAAGTCCTCTCTCTCTCTCTCTCTCTCTCTCGTCTTCGTTTCGTACGAGTTGTATTTGTTGCGCACTTGGCCTTTTCTTCCCCCCCCCCCCCCCCCCCGCGGCAAACAACTAGGGCTATTACATGCTTTTTTCATGGTTTTTTGCACAAAATGCAACACATTCGAGACACAAAAAAACATGCGTGATGGAACTAATAAATTTTGGAGCATTCAATGAACATAGTGGCACGAACTTCACTCATTATACTTTGAAGCCAAAAGAAAAAGGATTAAAAAAGACCGGTGACTTCAAAAAGAAAAAAAGTGAAAGAAAGCTTTATCATTTGTTTTTCTCTTTCATCTCTGAGTTTCTAAAACTTTTTTTTTCACGCGCCGAAAAAAGATCAGTCCTTTTGTTACTAATAACTTTTAAGAGCATCTTCAATATTAAATTGATGTTCTAATGATAAATTTTGATATTTTGAGTGAAAAACGTGTTCTTTAAGGACTAATGCAATGTTATCTTTGATACCAAATTTATCATAGGTCAAAATTTAGTGATAAATATACTACAATACCAAATTTATCATAGGTGAAAATTTATTAATAAATATACTACAATGTTGTAGCTAACACCAAATTTAATATTTAATTGTTATTGATTGTTGTCTTAATTTTTTTAATTATTATAGTATTTTTCTTTTCATTTAATTAAATATTAAAATTGATTAATTTTTTAAAAATTAGTTCTAATTTTTTCTAATATGAAAATCAAACAGAAGCTTAAACTACTCAACACATGCGGTGGTGTTCGAATTTACATCCGCAGTCGAGCTTTATTCACATAATCAGCATAAAACAGGCACGAGAAAGTGAAGTAATATACATATTATTAGTTGGTCACTTTTATTTATAATAGAGATTCCGTGGAATTGAGATTACAACCAACATCTATCCACCACAGGATCCGATTATTTACATTACACTTTTCACTTCTTCTCCTCCTCCTTCCTTTATATATACATAACTCCGGATATAACAAAAGTTACTCCAGCTCAGCCTTATAAAACCATCAAAAAGTCAACCCCCACTTCTTCGACTCTCTCATCATCTTCCTCACATATTCTCATCATTCACTTCCATATACATACATATATATATATATATATGTATAACTTATATATAAGCACGGCGGCCACCTTCGTCTTGTTGGGTTGGGCCTGGGAAAAAGAACTCCTCATTCTGGCTCTTGAAGATCCTCTCCACTTCTCTTGCTGGTACTCCAAACGCCAACTCCTTTGCCACGTTCTCCATATTATTCACAATATTCTTCCTTCCTGCAAATTACATCAATATATATGTACATAAATATTAGCTTTACAAAAAATGAAAATACTATATTATAGTGGTTGATATAATCTAGTGATAATTTCATGTCTACGTAGGGTAGGGTTATGTTACCTGCAAGAGGGTATCTAGTATTGCCCTTGCCGTTGACCTCAAAGCACAAAATCTGGAGATTGGAGTTCTCGGAGGCAATGGCAGTGACCGGATGTCCAGCCGGGGCGACAAACACCACGCCGCGTCTCAGGCGTCCGCTTACTCTCCTGAAGCTTTGGCCGCTCTTTTCTCCCTGCGAGGTTCCGCCGCCACGTCGATGGCCATGCTCAGACGAGATATGCGGACAAGCCATCTCGAACCACCCTTCCCCATTTACAACGAATGAAATCTTTGTTGCCTTGGAGTTGTAGTATGGTGCCATCATAGCTCCCTATACAAACACACACACACACACACATATATATATAGTTCATGATATGTTTGTAGCATACTATATAAGCTATGAAACAAAATTAGATGACGAAACACAAGATGAGAAATTTTGAGTTACTTTGGTGATGTTAGCAAAGGTGATAATTAGGTCGAGGTCTTCAAGTTCTTTGAACTCTTCGGGATTGGCTTCGAAGAGGCTACCATATCGGTTAGATGAAACGGGATGGTTGTGGAATAAGTTGAAAGGACCCTTTGTTTCACCCTTGAACGGCCAAATCGGGGCGCCGCCGCTGCGCTTTCCGCGTGGCGGCTCAGCTCCTCAACCTGTTCTCTTGAGGCCTTGGTTATGCTGCCTCTCTTCTGCTGCCTAAACAGCCTCTCTATCTCATCTCTATCTCTCTGTTTTAACACACAGCATTATGTTAGTTAAAAAAAAAAAAAAAAGTAGATGATGTGAAAAAACAATATAGGAAATAACAATTAGCTCTCTAGTGGTTATTTGTAACCTTGAAAGCGGCCTTGAGAACCTCCCAGCTGAAGGCCTTGTAAAACGATTCTGGGTTTTCACCCCCTGGTCCATAGAACGGCTGCACAACACCAAAGTAGTTGAAATATTTATAGAAAACTAGTGTATGTGTGTGTGTGTGTTAATTTTTACCTCAAATTCGCCGGGGAGAGAGATCGGATTGATGAGCTTAACGATGAAGAGCTTCTCTCTGTCATCCCGGTTGACCATATAAGCAGGTGTGCCTGCTGGGATGTGCAGGACGTCTCCACATTGAAGACTGAACGTCTCTCTCTTCTTCTCCTTCAACAGAGTAATAGTTGGTTTCCCTTTCACACAAATTACAACAAACGAAACAAGTTAAAAACCAAAAAATAAACAACTCTCTCCAAAAAAGTAGTCTCTAAAAATAAACAAATTATACCACTAGCGACGAAGAAGATGACATCGGCATCAAAATGGACAGGAGCGACAAAAGCTCGAGGATTGGCCTCGAGAAACCCGACCCTGTAATTCTCAATGCCCTTGAGAAGCTTAGACCTCTCGGTGAACTTCGTCAGAACACGAACCCTGCCTTCCTCTGTCCGAATGCTGGTGTCGAAATGCTCATCTTGGAAAACATAAGGATTGTTCTGCTCAAATGTCTCCTCTTCTTCTTCACTGTCTTCCCGTGGTCTTCTTCTCGTGTCTCGCTGCTTCTTTTCTCGCACGTACTCCTCGCACTTCTGCTCGCATTGCAGCCTCTGTTCTTCGTCGAATCCGCCCTGGTGTCTGCACTGTTGCCTGCACTGCTTCAGCTCTGGGTCCTGCGTGGCCGAGGTGAGGCTGGCGGTGAGGACGAGAACAGAGAACAGCAGTGTGAGTAAAGTGGACTTCTTTAAGACCGCCATTTTTGTTTTTTTGTTTGTTTGTTTTTTTTTTTTTTTTTTTCGTTTGTTTGTTTGATTTTGTTTATGTTGGAGAAGAGTGTTGAACTGGAACAGGGTACATATAGGGTGGGAGTTGACGGATGAGAACGAGACGTAGCCGGGCATGCAACTGGACGTGTGTCCAGTTACGTGTCCGTCATGCGAGTGAGTCGATCGCCGCGTACGTGCAAGGACAAGAAGGACACATTAACGTTGTCTTGTTGTGACATATGTTTTTTTGACATCACTAGAGTGGACTGGACTGGACTGGACTGGATCAATCTGTACTCCTCAAAGTTTGCGGAGGCATTATGGACAGAGTGGATAATCGCCTAGCATTCTTTTCTGATCCATTTGGGAATTCGTGAAAAAAAATCTGGTGTTTTACAATATTTAATTTGAGTCTTTACCTATCAAGTAGAAAAAAAATATATTGGTGGATTAATGCGTTGTGCTAGAATTCGGTACAACCGCAAGAAGTTGAATTTGTCCTACGTAGTTAAATTATGTAATTATTATAGTGATTATATTTGGATTGGAAATTCTTTCATTTTAATTAATTTTTTAAAAATGAGTTTCTACCCAAATTTAATTAATGTTATCATATCAGAACCAAAATATTATAGTTTTATACATAAATTGTACACCCTCTCTTTTTAAGCTTTTTTTTTTTTTTAAATACCGTTTAAGCTTAAAAATGAATTTAGGGGGTGTTTGGTTTAAAGTTCATTTTAAACTAAATTGTACTTTTTTCATCATGATTTTTGTCTTTCTTCTGAAAAATTTTTTTGTCTTTTCTGAAAATTTTTTTTGTCTTTTCTGAAAAATTACTATTGAAATTTAAAAATCTTAAACTAAAATCATTCACCAAACACCCCCTTAACCGAAACCTATTTAACAACACTTACTCCTCAGCTCATTTAAAATAAACTGGTAATAAGTTTATACTTCATAGTCACTGCTCTTTAAAAAAAAAAAAAAATCTCAGTCTTTCTGTTTACGTGGAGACATGTTAATGCAAATATTCTTCAAGAACATAGCGTGTAAAAAAAAGAGATGTTCTAAGCGAGAACAGAGTAAATGCAAATATATGCGAGGGAAATGACGATCTTGAACCAAGGGGTCTCGTGACAATTTTACTGTTTCTCTTGTATTATAATTGAGGTGCCTCGACAAACTAGTAGCAAAGAGGAAGGTGAGTTCAACTTCGGAAAGTGAGAAAATGACAGCAAATCAGCAAACGACAGCAATGTAGAACGAAAAGGAAATATAAAACGATAAAAAGAAAAAACAACAACCGAAAAGGGATAAACGACAATTGACAAAAAAACGATAGTTAACCGGAAGCGATAACCAACAAAGCAAACCAAAGATTAAGAGAAAACAACGCAAATCTAGTAAACGACGAGAATAAAAAAAGGAGAGAGACAAGTGAAAAACGACAGCAAATGATAAAACAAATTGACAACGAAGCGACAATAAACGCCAGCAAAACGACAATTAAATTGAAACGACAATAAAAATGAACAACATCAAATAAGTTCGTTTGGATCATTTTTTTTTTTTAATTCAATTTCTTTCTTCAAATTATTACAGTTGTAAGTCGTCAAATTAGCACTATTGAGTAGGTAGCATAGAAAGACATATTTGAAGCAAAGAAACCATTAATAGAATCCCAACCCCTTCTCTTCTTCTTCTTCTTCTTCCCTTTTTTTTTTTTTTTTTTTTTTAACTCTTGATTTTGATTCAGAAAATCCACAAAAATGATAAATATGGTATGCATAAACATGAGGCAGATCTTTACTTAAGAGGATAATTTATTACAAAATCTACACAATATATCCTTGTGTACTAAATTTAGCATTCTAAGATATTCAAAATATTGAGATCACAAAAGTCCGTATTCTTTTCTATGCAGCAAGAATTTCCCTGCTAAATTAACATATGCCAAATAAAGCTCCTTTCCCAACTATATATAAAGTCTACGAAACTATCATCAACAGAAACCCAAGGAGCAATATTACACTTGAATTTGCATTTGCTTAAGATGGCAAAATCGCTTCCTTTGTACGACTTCCTTGTAGTCCTGATCCTTGTTCTTCTCGGTTCAAGCAGTAACTTTTGTTCAAACTTTTTTCTATTCAATATCTACTGCCTCCGTGCTTGAAAATTTATTTGAATTATTAGAGCTTTTGCAGTATGATTAAGATTTTTTTTTTCAATCATTTTTTTGTGCAGCTCATAAGGTGGCAATGGCCAGGACTTGTGTCACAGTGTTGTCCGGCTATACATGTCTGCATGCGGGGTTCGACCAGCAATGTAACGGTTTGTGTCGCGGTCAGTTCAAAAAGAGCGTATCGATGTGCGAAGCCGCTCCAGGCTCACCCGCCGGTTCATTTTTTTGCAAGTGCCTCTATGGTTGCTGAAATGTGAATGATCTTAATCTCTCTCATGTTTAGTTGTTTTAGAAGGGTAAGAGTAAATTGTAAAATAAATAAAATGAGAGATATGATTTGATAGTCGCAAGTTCGCCCCCCTAACTTCTCTTGTTGTTTTGCTAGCTCCCAAAAAAAAAAAAAAAAAAAAAGAAGAAGAAGACAAATCTGGGAAAAAAGATTATGGTAAAATAGTCGGATCTCGGAATAGGAAGATGAATCTAATTGACTTGATAAGGCGTTTTAATTAGTGAAATTCGATAATCATTACAAGGGAAAACTTTGATTGTTCAAACCTATATGTTAGGTTTTTAGATGCTGGCATTTTATGATAACTTGTTTAGAAAAATAAAAACAATGGTTTAATTCAGCTTTGCTCAGTGGCTCAGTCGGTGTTCCAACACGTGTTGCAACATCTGCAAGCAATCACATGAAGATGTAGATTTGAAATTTGAATATTTGCAGCTGTGGATTTATTGGAAGAAAATTATTGCTGAGAATATTATGCTGTTAGATACGTGAATAATATCCTGTGGATTTTATTTTAGAGAAAATCTAACTATTTGAATTTTAAAGTGTTTCACGAAGTGTTGCAACAGATCATGAAACCGTTTAAAGTTTGAATTAATTCTAATTCTATATCTACTTGGAGATTGGTTGTTGCTACTATTTATATGGGTTTCAAACACAATTTGCTTAACCTCAGACACTTGGAAATTTAGGCATATTTGAGATTTAGCTCATGTGGTCATCATTCGTTCTTCGAGAAAAGAACTTGAAACTTTCAAGGGAGAAGACATTTTCAATTAAAGAGAGTTCAACTACAAAACAAATGGTGCTCGCCTAATAGATCTGGTTAATAGGTTCAGGATGACTAGCAATAAAAGAAGATGGAGTCTTTAGGTTGTTTAAGTATGAGAGTACATGTAATTATTTGATATTAGTAGATTATTTAATGGGTAGGCGTAATCCCGAGAAGTAAGTGTGATTAAACCTCATAAAAATTACTTGTGTCTTTTATTTCAGTAATTTAATTAAATCCGGTAAATTGAGAAAAACGATCTTACACTATTTAACAACTTTAACTAGTGACGAAGGTGATTTCAATTGGGAAATTCCACGTAAGCTAAGTGGGAAAATGACGGCAAATGAGTAAACGACAGCAATATAGAACTAAGAGAAAATAATGGTGAATACCAAATGACATATAAAACGACGATCAAGGAAAAACAAGACGACCGAAAAGTGACAAACGACAATTGAAAAAAAGGACAGTAAACATGAAGCGGTAACCAATAAAGCTAACCTAGAAAAAAGCGCACAAGTAAACGACGAGGATGAAAAAGGAGAGAGATACGTGAAAAACGACAACAAATTAGAAAACAATTGACAACGAAGCGACAACAAACGCCTTAAAAACGACAATATAGAAACTGAAAACGACAGTTAAAATGAAACAACAGCAAATAAGAAACGCGGAGACAAAATAAACGACAACAAATGGAGGAAAAAAAAAAAGAGGAGCAAAAATGACGATAAAAAGGAAATGATACCAAAGGAAATAAAATCATACATGGTTTTAATAAAAAGTTTGTTAGGATCAATATAATTTTTTAATCACAATTTTTTGTAATTACCTCAAAAGGGCGTGTGTGTATGTGTGTGCATATAAACTTTTTTCTTGATACTGTTATTAGAGAGTTTTAAATCGTCAAATAATCATCATTAGGTAGGTAGCGTAGAATGACACATTTGAAGAAAACCATCCATGCATATAATCCCAAATTTTCTGTTTTCTTTTTTAAACAATTCTTAAATCTGATTTGGAAAATCCACGGAGTTGAGAAATTAGGCATTAACAGGTAGATCAATCGGAATTGGAATTTGGGATCTCGGAATGGTCGGATAATTTACACAGAGATGAGAAATTTTGTACTTATAGAAATTATGCGTAATATAGTCGGATCTCAGAATTGGAAGATGATTCTAGTAGGATTGATAAGACATTTTAATTAGTGATATATATTCAATAATCAAATTAGTACATTATACATGACATAGAAAAGAAGTAAGAAACTCCCCCCACAAATTTATTGCAAAAAAAAAGTAATATATTATTTTTTGTTGCTTTCTTCGTGGGGGGTCTTTAGCGCGCTTGCAACATTGTTTTTCAACACTCAATGCAGCTGGCTCAGTTTCGCTGCACGCACACAAACAAAAACCATAAATTTCAATTAGCACCAAATGATATTTAAAAAAAAAAAAAAAAAAAAAACTTGAGAGACAAAAAAACAAGAAAAATAAATGGTTAAAAAATTTTACCTTCCTCCTCCTGTTCCGAACATTCAGTATCGCATTTCACTTCGCAGTGGGTGAAACCGTTCCCTTCGCTTTTGCACGCGTCATGGCATTTTACGAAGCACGTCTTGAAAGTATCACCGGTGGCCTCAGCCTCGCGGACGTTCATTGCCGCGAGGACGACGACGCACATGACGAACAACGCAACGAGCTTCCTGGCCATGGTTTTTTCCTTCTTTTTGTTGTGTGTTACAAAGTTTCTGTTTTCTCCGTTTGGATGGATTTACTCTTTGTGCCGGAGAATTAATGGAAATGGTACTTTATAGGGGACTAAGAATTATATTTTTGGTCTGTGGGGGACTTAAAAAACGGGGATTTTAATGGTTGGTGTTGTGTTTGCACTAACGGGTTGCTGAAAACAAGGACTAAACAATACTCTGTCCAATTTGTTTCCTAAACTCTAGGAAGCTGCCTGAGGCCCCCTTAAATCAAAGCTCTTAATAAAGAAGAAAAACGAGGAGAAGACGCTGTCAATTTCCTTCCAAAATAAATATAATGTAAAAATTTTTTGAATTAAAAAATGATATAGTTAATGTTAATTAAGAAATTACCAATAAAAAAGTGTTCATACGTATAAAAAAAATTTTGTTTTAAAAATAACAATTTAAGGTTATTTAATTAATTAATACAAGGGATTTAAGTAGGATATTTACGGGGATTTGAATTAGTAATTAATGTGATGGAAAGAAAAATGTAATTATATAAAGCTGACATAAACAAAAATGTCAGATTTTAGTTGAATGGGTCTATCACATAAGCATAATGACGTGATACACTTAGGGTCCGTTTGATAAAACGGTTTGAGTTGAAATTTTTAAATTTGAGTTGGTTGACTTTTTAAAAACTAATAATAATTTTTGTTGACAAAAACAGACAAAAATTGAGATGAAAAATTTGAGTTTAAGATGTTTCACCAAACGCAGCACTAGTATATTGAATAATTTCTCATCTTATAATTAGAAAAATTTTAATTAATAATTAATTACATTAGTTTATTCCTCAAAATGTTCAACTAACCGTGATAGTTTTTTTTTTTTTTTTTTTTCCAAAAAGATCCATTTATGTAGGTCACACTGTAATTAATTCCATGAACTGAAAGTCTACTTCTCAATAATAATTTTAATGTTTTTTTTTTCCTGCTAGATTGATTACTCATATTTTCAAACGAGATATATTTGATCTTTCACTCCAAACATCTCCTATAGATAATTTTTGAAAAAACCCTATTAATAATCATGTGTGTTCTTAAGCTGTTGGAGGTTAACAAATTTTGACGAAGTTTTAAGTCCCAAAAAATTGTCACATTGTAAAAGATCGTGTGCTTCAAGGCTCTTGAGAAATGATAGAAGAAGAAGGTACATATTTTAGCAACAAGATAAGAACTTTGAAAACTTTCATTATTGAATTATATATTCAGAACATAATCAACTGAGAGAATGACAGAGAATTTTATATGGGAAAAAAAACCTCAAATGGAGATCATGAAAAACACAATACAAATAATTATTTGTATAATAATTGATGGGAAGACATATGAGGGACTAGAACCAGAGGTCAGGGATTTCAAAACTCGTCGGATTTCAGCATTCGTAGTTCTTGACGGGCCTTCGGATTCAACTGCCGGAGAAATTGTTGGCGTTAATTGTTCATTCGTTGTTTCGGACTCTGCAGCAGGATCGGTTTCTACTTCATTTGAAGCTGCCCCTCCAAAAAAATGATTTTTTTAATTATCATTAACGTAATTTAAATTAAAATAGTTTAGTTATGAATTAGTGCTAAGAAAAAAAAAAAAATCAAACCTTGTGGACTAAAAGGAGAAGCAGCTGTTGTGGGTGGGAGAGTTGGCCCTAGGAACGTCGGAGCTGCGAATCAAGTTGTTCGTAGTAAACACATTGTTTAGTTAAGACGATTCGTTTGAGTACAAGAAATTATTTCCTCCTAATGAACATTAATTGCATCAAAAGATTTTACGCGTGTGGTTTTATTAATGGTTTTTAATTCGAGTTAAATAGCGTGTACCTGGAGCCGGAAGAGGAGAACCAGTGGCTGCAAAAATACAAGACAAGATGCTTAATCAGATCTTAGTAAGCATCAAACAAGGGGAAAAAAAAAAAGTAAAATAAAAAAAAAAATCTGTAATATATATAACAGTAAAAAATGATTTGTATCCCAACTAGTAAAAAATGGATGCTTTCGTGACATGTAAATTTGTAATTGAAAAGAATATAGTGATAATACGAACGTTGTTTAAAAGAAACACAAAATGTTTTATGTATACACGTACATTTGCATTGTAGTGGCACGCTGTTCATGTTGCAAGCTCTAGGGAGCGAGAGTGCTAGGGTTCGGTTGATGGGCAGTGGAATAGGGACATTGGCAGTTATTAGAAGGCAAGCACAGTCAACGTTGGCGGTAACGATAGCTTTTAGAGAACCGCAACAACCAGTGGATGGCAGTGACCCATTGTTGCTACTGCCGGTGATGAAATTCAGGCATGGAGTGAAAGTGGAAACCATTGAGGTTGTGCACGGCACTGTAAAAACCTGCGAATCGACTGATATTACCGAAATGACGACGACGATGTACGCTGACATTGCAATTGATTTTAAAGCTTTTATACCTTCCATGATTTCTACACTATGGTTTTTCATTCAAGTGTGAATATTGGTTGAAGAAAGTGAAACTGACGTTTCATATATATTAAGGATATTGTTAATTTTGGTAAGCAAAGATGGTGGATTTTGGAGTTCAACTACTTTAACTACTTATCATTAATTTCCACATTTCTAAAGCAATCTTATTCTTTCTTCTCATTTTTTGACTTGGTCTTGGAACGACAAAATGCAGTCTTAATTAGGTGTGTTTGGCAATGTTAGTTATGATTATTGGCTTAAATTATTCTAAAGAAATCACGTTGGCCCTAAGTCAAAAATTTTGAGAAAATTGAGGAAACATCCTCTTGAAGAGACATATTTATATCTTTTTTTATCCTCCTTAAATTCTTGCTTAGAGTTTTGACCCTCCATACCTATGTAATTGGAGGTAAAAATATATATATATATATATATTATAGTTGGAGCAATAATTAAAAGCTTAGCTTTTTAGAAAGGCAACCCTTTAAATCACCCTTAGATTTTTGATCTATTGTACTTCTCAAATGGAAGAACAATGTTCAAGATATCATTGATGTTTAATATCTAATAAAAAATGAATCCCATTATATAAGGTTCATAAATTGATCTGTTGTCTATTAATTATGATGTATACCATCGATACTCCTCTCAAACTTTAAAAGGAGTCATCAAATAGTTTTACAAGCTATCTCAAAAATTAAATAAAAAAAAAAAAAGAGAGGTTTTGGAAGTCCACTTGGCACACCATTAGTGATCGAGTCCCTTATAGTTGGCACACACATGTACAATCATTGAGCTAATTTAGTTAACAAGAAACCATTAGAACACTCGAAGTTGGCCACCCAAACATACCAACACATGTTGTCTCCTCCATACACACCTTCCTATATAAACCCCACTCCCCCTTTTTGTCCACCAAAACACACAACCAAATCTCACCTTCAACATCACCAACACAATCCCGACCTCAAAATCTCTTCTCTCCTCCTCAACACCGACCAATGGCTTCTAGAACCATCGAATTGGGCCTAGCCCTGATCCTCGCGGCTGCCATACTTGGCCGAGCGGCGGCCCAATCAAGCTGCACTTCCACCCTCTTGAGCCTCTCCCCATGCCTGAACTACATCACCGGAAACTCATCAAACCCGTCCTCTTCTTGCTGCTCACAGCTCTCCAACGTCGTCCAGTCGTCGCCGCAGTGCCTTTGCACCGTCCTCAACGGCGCAGGCGCGTCGTCGTTGGGCTTTACGATAAACCAGACCCTCGCTCTCTCTCTCCCCGGCGCTTGTAAAGTCAACACCCCGCCTCTTGGCCAATGCCAAGGTAAATAAATTAGCAGTTTTAGGCATATCTAATGGTAATTTCACATATTATTCTACAAAAAAAAGTGTAGAATTGAAATCCTCTCACTCTTGTATATCTATATATATATATATATTTTAAAGATTGTTTGCTTTAACAATTTTAGTAATTCAGCATTTTGAAATTAACAACTATTACTGTACTAAAAAAGGTGTAGAGTTTAAATCCTTCCACTTCTAAGAGTTATGAAAAAAAAAAAAAAAAAAAGATTGTTTGCTTTTAACAAATTTGATAATTCTGCATTTTGAAATTAACAGCTGCCACTGCACCAACGGCTTCGACGTCGGCCCCACCGCCCACGGAGGCGAGTTCGCCGCCTGCAGAGTCAGCTAGCGAGACGCCTGAAGCTGCATTGACGCCTACTTCGCAACCAGACGTCCCTTTGGGTACAAGAATAGAGTTTGTTAAGTAATTTTTGTTGTTTTGTCGTTTCACGTGTTTATATGCTGATGGTGAATTGGACGGTCGATGATGATGCAGGAGGAGGGTCAAAGTCAGTCCCATCAACGGAAGGCAGCACGTCTGGTGGAAGCGGTGTCAAAGCTCCCCTGCATTTCGTGCTCTTCATCCTCTTCGCTCTCTCATGGTCTTCTACTTTTACCACTTTCTAGAGAGAGAGATTTATTGTGCCCTGCATGTAGTGAGATGATAGTTTCTTTTCTTCAATTTCTACGGAGGTGGAAAATTTTTAGTGTATTCGGTTCTACTGGTGTGCTTGTATTATTTAGTTTGTTTGTATTACTGAAGGAGAAAATAAAAGTTGTTTTATTGTAGAAGCAGAATATTGAAAGTTTCTTTATCATTAGAGAGTTTCTAATAGTAAATTAACGGAAATTTCACGTCTGACTCCACGGTGATAATCAAAACTTATGTCCATTATATTTACTTTGATGCCTAGTTTGAATGAAGCTAAAAAGACAAATGCAGTTTAAATGAGGCCACAGATATTTTATTTTGAAAGATAAACGACATGTTGTTTTGAAGAAGTGCAAGTGCCTTAATACGACATGTTGTTTTAGAACTTAGAAAACGACATGAAATGCATTGAAGAAAACGAAATGAAAGTAAACAGCAAATCACTTGCAGTCAAAAGAATTGAATCGTTTACTCCAACTTTTGAGGAAATGTCTTTAGTACTACGCCAAAGTGCATGTGTTTCCTTTTCCACCGTAAGACGACCTGATGTTTGTCAGTTTTTGAACAAACGACATGAAAATAAATGACAAACCGTTTGCATAATGAAACTATATGTCGTTTTCTGTATGTGGCGACGGGGAGCCAAAATTCTTTAAGGGAGATGAAATAAACTAAAATAAAAACACTACTATATTTTTTTAACGCTTTTGTCCGTTATTTTACATTAAAAAAAAAAAGGACACAGTTATCTAACAAAATTGTTAATTAAATTTTGAAAGTCAGGCAGAGAGTGTTAATTGCGAAAACAATCCCTATTCACACATTCCGTTTAAAAAATAAACGACACATTTCTTGTGAGTCGCGTGCACTCACTCGTTGTTGGGCACTTCCTATGGTTACTTTTTTTTTAACTCCATTTGATATTTGTACACATTTTTTTTTTTCTTTCTGTTTTTAGAATTAAAGACACATTCTCAGAACCTTTAAAAACGTACAAAGATTTAAGCAATTAAATTAGTAAAATCCCAATTTTCCACCTTCCTCAACGAAAAATATATTAATTACGCGATAAGTGAACTGTAGTCAAACATGCAACATCTCGCCACCTTAGTTAAAATATTCTTATGAATTTATTTTTTATTTTTTATTTTTTATTTTTTATTATTCAGTTTCTTTCAACCGAAGCTCATCAAGTTAGATAAACTTCTAAGAATGACTAGCCATAAATATTTGATTTAACCACCATAACCTACCAGTCTAGGAAAGTTGGCCAACTATTTAGAACTGCGTGTATTCTCTATCTTACACACTAGAGCTGCACTTTATAAACCCAATTCTTCCCTCTCTACCATCCATATGATCACATATATACATATAATATATAATATACATTTGGAATATTTGTGTCTCATATCCCCACAAAATGGCGTCAAAAAGTGCAAGACTAGAAATTGGACTAATCTTTGTTCTCGTCACAACATTTTCTCTCGGAGCCATAGCTCAATCAGGATGCACCACGGTGCTTATAAGCCTATCACCATGCCTAAACTACGTATCCGGGAGTCTGTCAACCCCATCGTCGTCGTGCTGCTCGCGGCTGGCGGGCGTGGTTCAATCGCAGCCGCTGTGCCTTTGCTCGGTGCTCAACGGCAGCGCCATGTCGTCACTTGGCATCACTCTCAACCAAACTCTTGCTATGTCACTCCCCGGTGTTTGTAAGGTTCAGACACCGCCAATTAGCCGTTGCAACAATGGTAACGTCAATAAAGTTACAATTACTGAGTAGTTAATGAGGTGTGTATGTATATTTATAGTTATATATAATTATATGATTTTGATTTTACTACATGTGTTGGTAATTTTAGCAGCTAATGGACCAGCAACTTCCCCCACGAGTTCTACCAACTAGTGCTCCAGCGGATACTTCAGATCAAGAGGCTCCTTAAATTCAACCTACATCAGCACAAGTCGGGACTGGAAATATATCTATATATATATACTATAAATAAGAAATAGTTCCGTTATATATACAAGAAAAATAGATTATGTATCTGTTGCTAGTTTTATTATTGTGGTTTGTTGGTGATTTGTACACGTTTAGAAATAACATGTTTTTTTCTTTTGTTTGTTTGGATTGGTTTGGTATTTGTTCAGCAACGTAACATGCTAAATGACATGGCTCTTCATATGGCAGTTAATGTGTAGACACATAGAAGGGAAATAATTCTCTAATCTGAACATGGGAAAGCCTATAATTTTTCCCATATGGAAGAATAATAAAACATATAGTGGGTTTATTAGTATTTACTATTTAGTTCTTCTTCCTTTGTAAGTAGGTTTTGTAAGAGTGAGTTTCACCTAATAGGTTCTTAACAATTAGTATCAGAGTCAGTTCATCACATCGTATATCCAACTTCAAGCAGTTGCGTTATAGACGTGATTAAGATGCATTGATGCACTCATTAAAATGTCGAATACTAATAGCCGAGTGAAGTCGCCGAAGAGAGGAAAGGGCTATTACTGGGTCAACGTTGATAATGTGAACTGCTAAATTGGAGCCAAGCATGGTGGATCATTACATATCATCATGTCAAGTATGAGATCAACATAGTAAGGGCAATGACTCTACAGTAAAAGAAATAACATGTATAAATATTTCATGCAATCTAACTATATAGCATTGCTTAAGGGAAAGATCAACGTTTTAAAATCCTTTTTTTTTTAGTAAGTCCCAATCAATTTATATAATCCCACTTAATTGCAGATATATGCATGCACAAAATAAACAAATAAATAAATAACAGGTAAATTATCAGTGGTTTGCTTTTGAAAGTCGAAATTTGCACATTGAAATACTATTTTTCCAACCATACCATAACTACAAACAGCATGTAGCAGAAATTGTTTACAGAATATATCTATGCCGTATGAAAAGAACAAGTATATTCCAATTAGCAGCCACCAGTAAACAACCATCATAAGTCAATTGTTAATTGCAACCACTTGGGTTTAGTAAAATCAAATTCACACTTCAATATAAAAATAGTTTGTTGTTTCACCTTTTTCTTCTCATAAAAAAAAATTATATTAATGCTATCATGATCTCTAACTTAATTTTACTTGAAAAATGTGTCAATTTTACCTGTATCACTATGAGTCTAATGTTGTACAACCCATTACATAGGTGAGACCTTTCATTTTGGGGCAAATGGGAGAGTATCGAATCCTCAGCATATTCTGATAAGAGGATAAAAAACATATCTTTATCGATTAGTGTATCGCTGATGATGTTATATTGTTTTACTTGTTTAGAACACGTATACGAGTAGGAAGTTATTTGTCGCCATTAAGGATCGGTTAATTTCAATTCAAAACATAGAAAGATGCGTTACAAGTCTAAACTCTCAAGAATGGATCACAAAAAATTCATTGGCATTGTTATTTGTGTTAGGTAATTTCTATTTTAAAAGAGGACTCAACAAACAAGTGCCCACAATAGGCATCCAAAATCCAGCTAGAAATAATGTAACGACCTAATAATTAACAAAGTCGAACATTTTCTGGGAGAGAAGTCATGAAAACGTGTGTTTGTTCGGCAAAATTAGACTGCCTAAATAGCTGTACAGCTCCTTAGTTTTGTTTATTTATAATATTTGATTAGTCAATTGCGTATTTTCTAAGTAACATATCATAACATTTTCTCCGATATATATATATATGGCCCTTCACGTATATTGTGATGAATTTAGTTTGTCGTTATTCGAAGAATATTCTTCGTTCACTTTATATTCCCATTCCTTTGTAGTCATGGCCAATACCCAAACAACACTCCAAATGAATTTTATTTTTCTTATTGTGAGAGCATTTTCCAAGTGCCATTAATAGTCCAAGAATGTATTCCGGAAGAGAGAGAGAGAGAGAGAGAGAATGAAATGGTTTACGAATGAGGTAATTTTCAACCTCAATGCTTTCTATTTCATTGGCGAGCTTAGGATTTTTCACTAACAAACGAAAGGGATGAATAATTCTTTTGTTTTTTACTTTCTTTAGAAAGAAAAAACCTGTAAAAAATTGTTGATTTATAGGGGTTGGACAAATATTGGAACAATTGGAGGAAGCGACAAAAGGGAATTTTAGAAAGATAACCAAGTTATTTACCCACTTTTGTATTAATGACAATTGACCATTCAACAAGAACAATTTAAGCACGTTTTGTAGAAAACTAAATATAGATATATATAAATACATATATAACAATTTCCCACTAGAAAGAGACACATTTATCCAATTAGAAAATTTCTGCGGAATTTACATGAATGAATGGTAAAATTACTTGCCCTCAAAGTCGGTCAAAATTCATAGTCAAGTTCTAGAACTACCTTGATCATTAAATTTAAAAAAAAAAAAAAAAAAAAGCACTAATTTGTTTCTATCAAAATAACGTTTACACCAATTTGTATCTCTTAACACCAATTGATGCAAATGAATGAAACTTTTTAATACATAATACGTAACTTTCTATAACTAGATGTGACATTTGACTATTGATTTGGTTGGTTGAGTATGGTAAGCACCTTTATTCTTCTAGAAGTTACAATTAAATCTCTCATAATCTTTTTTAAATAATAAATAAAGATGAGGAGGAAGATATCTACTTTTTTTTTTTTTTTTTTTATAATTTGGTTTTCTTTTATTTTAAGCTTCTTTTATTATTATTATTTTTTCCTTCCCACAGCTTTCAACCACGTGTTAAAACGCCAAAACTAGGACGCCACTGTTTTTCCCGAAGGAAAGAAACTAAGGCGACAAATAGGAATATCCCCCGATAAGGGGAAATGGGAATTGCCTTCTTCCTTTTTCTTTTTCTTTATTTTTTCTTTTTTCTTTTTCCCCCTTCACTTTCATTTTTTTAAGATTAATTGACTTAAATAATTATTAAATACTTTAAATGTGACAATTTAGTCTTTATTTATTTATTTTTTTTACCGAGATAATCCTAAACTCTTATTTTCTTGGCCATTTTAGCCTTTTTTGTCTAAGTCTATTAAATTTTTAACGAAATGCGTTATGTGCAATGCATATAATATAACTTAAGAAGGTGTTTCAATAATCATTTAATTTAACCAAAAAAAAAAAAAAAACTCAACAACAAAAATAATAAAAAACCTCCTAATATCTCTATCTCTCTCAAATGGCTTCGAGGATCTGGCGGTGGCACACTAATGACGGAGCTGCTGGCTCTAGGGCCACCACAACGGAGACCAATCTTTGTCTTTGAATTCGGGTTGGGGGGTGAGGGGCTTAGGTTCATCGTTCATTGCACCGGGGAGGAAGGGGGATAGGGGATATGGTCCGAACATTAGCAGACGCGAGGGGACCTTGGGTTCGTCATGCAGGGGGCGTCTAGTGAAGGATCTGTTGGGGGGAAGGGGAGGAAGGGAGGGAGGGGAAGGAGAAAGAAAGGCGGCCTATGACCTCGTGCGTCTAGCTTCGAATCAAGGGTTCCGATGTCAGACCTATGGGATAGAGGGAGGGTAGGGAGGAGAGAGATAGGGAGGGCTGGGTTTGACTTTTGAATTCAGCTCTCTCTCTCTTTTATTTTTTTAATTTTTTTAATTGATATGAATAAAGGTATTTTTGTTTTTTTAAGAATATTTTCCTTCGAAAAGCATAAAATGTGCTTTTACGTAACCATTTCGTGAATTTTTTAACTAGGACTAAAATGACTAAGAAAATAAAAATTTAAGATCGTTTCGGTTAAAAAAATAAAAATAAAGACTAAATCATCGTATTTTAAAAAATTTAGGGATTATTTAAATAAACTCAGTAACGGGTTAAAGCCGAAAAGGCTTAACGAAGACGGGTAAAACACACAAAGGAGGCCCAAAATTCTTTTTTTCCCCCAAATCTCTCTCTCTCTCTCTCTATCACAAAACGCTCGAATGTTAGAGCTTTACACCGCAACACCAAAAACACACACATTTTCTGACATTTTTGTTTATTTTGTATAATTTTTAGTGCTGCAAACTCTCGGTGTTTTCCTTTCCCCTTCGAAGGCCTTAGCTGTGAACTAATCCTCTCTCTCTCTCTCTCTCCTAAATCCCTTTCTCTCTCTACAATTTTCCGCAACAGACCCTGAATCTTGTGTTCTTAACCGCCCCGTTTCACTCAGGTAACATCTTCTCTCTCTCTCTCTCTCTCTCTCTCTCTAGGTTCTTCCTAGCCTAAATATTTCGATTAACGAGTGTCTTTTATTTTCTTGTTCTTTCCCTTGTAATCATTTGAGCGTGGCTGGCAATACAAGTTGCTTCAAGATTTGTTTATATTCGAAATCGTTAAAACCCATGTTCCGGGTCTTGAATTGGAGCCCGATTGTGTGTTGAAATTGCATAATTCCTTTATGCTCTTTTTTTTTTTTTTTTTTGTGAGAGAGTTTTTTGGTTAAATGGAATGAAACCAAAAAATTGGGTTTTAATTTCTATATTTATAAGAAATTCTTTGTTTGATTCTTGGGTTGTTGGTTGTCTTTCTTGATAACAAATTCGTTGTTAATGTGTCCCATAAGTAGAAATGCATGTGGGTGGGAGCCAATTCGGAAGCTTGAGAAGTGGATCATGCGTCAATGGTGGAGCCCTTTTCCGCGAATTGCTTATTTTTTCTTTTTTGGTCATGAATTTTAAGCTTATAATTTCTGAATTATGAGAATAACTTGCCGTAGATCTCTCACAGGCTTGCTGGTTTTATTAGATTCATGTTCACTTTGGTCGTCTCAAGCCGAGATTTTGAGTTCTTAGTTGCATCCAGTTTAGTGTCTGCTTCTGAATTTCGGGACGCTTACGTGACTGAATTTGTTTCATGTCTATTCTGGATATAGTTTGTTAGACTTTAGGGAAACTGAGAGCATATTTTGTAGTGGAATCATCGCCGGGCACTAGATTGTTCTTTGTTGATCTTCATGAGGAGGCCGAGGCTATGCTTGGCGTCTGGTAAAGTTTTTTGTGCTATGAATTTGTTTCGCTTATTTGATGTTCATTGGTTCTTTGTTGACCAATTTGCAGCCTTCTTGTTGCAAAAGCTGAGTATATATTGTTTTGTCGAAAGTATAGAAGTCTATAAGCTTGTCCCTTCTTCCCTGTAGTGGTGAAGACTTTCCTTGTAGGCATGTTCTGTCTGGCATATGTGTATATCTTTTCTGTCGTTCAATCATTAAGTTCTCCATGAATGTATACTAGGGGAATATGCATCTTATATGGTTTCTCTGTGTAAATAAATTTTTTTATCAGATTTTGTGATGTAGTTAAAAGCCGGATTTTTCTTTTCTATGTAGTCCCGACTCATTTCTGCTTTGTTTTGTGTTTGTGCCGATGCTACTTTCAGGGAAGCGACTCAACCAGCAAAGAATCATTTGTAACAGATGTGTCTGTGATTATTATGTCTGAATTGATTGAAGGTCTCCCTGATGCAGTCGCCCTTAGGTGCCTCGCATGGGTTCCCTTCTATCTGCATCCCAAGTTAGAGCTTGTCTCTCGTTCATGGAAAGCTGCCATTCGTAGTCCTGAGCTGTTCAAAGCTCGACAAGAACTTCGTGCTACTGAAGATCTATTGTGTGTGTGCGCTTTGACCCAGAAAATCTATGGCAGCTTCATGATCCTCTACGAGATGTTTGGATTACCCTCCCTGTTCTCCCCTCGAAAATCAGGCACCTTTCTCACTTTGGCGCTGTCTCGACTGCTGGAAAGCTGTTTGTACTTGGGGGTGGCAGTGATGCTGTTGACCCACAGACTGGTGACCAAGATGGAAGCTTTGCGACCAACGAGATGTGGTCATATGACCCCATAATCCGGCAGTGGTCTCCTCGTGCATCAATGATTGGTGCCTCGTGCTATGTTTGCCTGCTGTGTTTTGGATGGGAAGATTGTTGTTGCCGGTGGTTTCACCAGCTGCCGGAAATCAATTTCTCTGGCAGAAATGTATGACCCTGACAAGGATGTGTGGGTGACGATACCTGATCTCCATCGCACTCATAATTCTGCATGCTCGGGAGTAGTGATCAGAGGAAAGCTATGTGTTTTGCACAAGGGGCTATCGACAGTGCAAGTCCTGGATGCTAAGAGGCTTGGGTGGACAGTTGAGGATTATGGTTGGCTGCAGGGTCCAATGGCGGTTGTTCAGGATGCGCTTATGTTATGAGTCATGGATCAATCTCAAGCAGGATGGAAAAGTGAGCAAGGTAGTGGTTTCAGCATCTGAGTTCCGTCGGAGAATCGGGTTTGCAATGACTGGGCTGCGGGATGAGATTTATATAATCGGTGGTGTCATTGGGCCCGACCAGTGGAACTGGGAGATAAAGCCAATGTCTGACGTGGATGTCCTGATGCTTGGTGGCGAAAGACCAACATGGCGGCAGGCAGCTCCAATGACGCGGTGCCGGGGAACTATTCTTGGTTGTACACAGTTGAGAATTTAGGGGTGGGGTTTCATTTGTTCTTTTTTTATGGCTGGCTGCTGTCTCCTTGTGCAAATTTGCTTGCTGAGGAATTGGCCATCTGATGGCTACCTTGTTTATTTTGTAAGCCATGATGTGTGGCCTTTGTTTCTTGTTAGTTTTTTACTCTGGAGTTCCTTTTGGAACTCTCTTCTTTTTAGCAAAGGTGATTCTCCAACTTCCAGCACCATTTTAAGGGGCAATGAGTTAGAGAAGTACATGAATTTTATGCCTTGTATCATGGTTGATTCATATCATCGTCAATTTTTTTTTTTTTTTAACAATTTTTTTTCCGCAGATTATGTCTTTCTCTTTTTTTGTTTTTTTTTTTTTTAAACTTGGGATGGGGAATCCCGACTCTACGCCCTGTGGTGAACTCAAGTGTTAAATTATTGTTAAATTATGCATGCAATCACTTCATGGTTTGTTTCTGATCACAACATTTTGTTCATGTCGATCAAGTTTATTTCTGATTTTTTTTTTTTAAGAGAATTGTTGAAACAACCCTTTAACTAGATATTTTTATGTTTTTTTATCTTATCAAATTCGTGTCGCAAGTCAATTTCAAATTGCGTGTCAATTTCAATTCGTGTCGTATCAACCCGTTATGGGTTCATGTCGTGATTAAACGAAATTTTCATGTTACGGAATCGTATACGGGTTGGGAAAGACAAAAATCGGCACGATTCTAATACGGTACGAATCCAACACGTGACACAAATTATCACTCCTAAAATTATCCTTATTTGAATTATTTTTTAAGTTATCTTTTAATATTCGAATAGGATTGGATTACAAGTTTTCTATGGAAAGCCCTCAATCTTATTTTATTGTTCAGTTTTTTTTTTTCATTATTAATAAATTAATAATCCCTTTGACAGTTCTCGCAATTGCTTTACGTGATTTTTTGATATTATAGTCAGAATCAACAAATCTAACACAATCTAATCTAACACAATCTATATGTTTTTGAGTGTAATGCAACAATCGTTCGTTAATTATACGCTTCCAAAGAGTGGATAAGAAATTTGTGCTGGGCTCAACAAAGCCCAAAACACAAAGCCCAACCCTCTTACGTCTTCTTCTTCATGGTTTGTTTTTTTGACTAATCGAAAAACCCTGAAAATCCCAGCTGCAAGAGCAAACCAAAATCCTAAAACCCTAGAAGGCGCCAACTGTTTGCAGCGTATCTGAATCAAAGCAATAATGGAAAACGCTCCAACGGAATTTGGAGATTCAAACAAAGATACAGAGGTTGCTCCTGCTCTGATAGCCGTCCACCCATCTCAGGACTCCGTCGCCACCGCCGTCGGATCGGACCTCCGCGTCTTCGACTTCCGGTGAGCTCTCTTCTTCGTTGTTTCAGCAATGGTGACTCATTATAAATGTCGCTTTTTTACATTCAAAATTCGAACTTTCAAACCTCTGTTGATATAAATTGCTTCAATTTTGGTGGACATCACCGAGTTTTAACTTTTGTTTGGTCATGGCTCTTGGACAGTCAGAATTGCGCTGTTTCTTTGAAGGATGATTCTTCAGAGGGATCTCTACACAGGGATTCCATCAGAGCCGTCCGTTATGGAGCACATGGGAAGCTCCTTGTATCAGCCGGTGATGATAAACTGGTCAAAGTTTGGTCCACGGAGTCTTGGCGCTGCATCACTACTGTGTGAGTTTTTCAAAACAAAAAAAAAAGGTCTTTTTTTTTTAAATCAAATTTATTACTTAATTCGTCGTATGGAATTAGAAATTTTGAATTGCAATTAGTCTCCCCATAAACCGCCAAAATTATATGAATGTGGTTCCTTTCCTTCATCAATGGCATCGTCTTCCGAATGATAGATGTTCTTATGACTTGTTGAACAGGTGCTCGGAGAAAAGGGTTAGTGCCGTCGCCATAAGTGATGATGGTTCGTATGTTTGTTTCGCCGACAAATTTGGAGTTGTTTGGATTGTGGATCTGGACACACCCGACGGACAAGTTTTCCTCAATAAGAAGGCGGCGCCATTGCTTTCTCACTATTGTAGTATCATCACCAGCCTGGTGAGTTATTTCAATCTTATTTTTATGGCTTTTAGGTTCCTACATCTGTGTTTTCAGTATTTTCACGTTGGTTCAGTTGGTTATTTTTGCAATCGGATAGATATTAGTGAACAATTCTTATTTAGTAATGTGCTTTTGGCAGGAGTTCTCACCAAATGGAAAGCATATTCTTAGTGCTGACAGGGATTTTAAAATTCGGGTAATCCATAGTATCAACTTTTCTTATAGAATAAGAAGACAGTTTGATTCTTCTACTGTTTTAACATTAAATCATTCTTTGACCAGGTTACTGTCTTTCCAAAGAATCCCTTAGATGGAGCTCATGAGATAGAAAGCTTTTGCCTTGGTCATACAGAGTGCGTCTGCCTTTTTTTTTTTTTTTTTTGGGTTGGCTTTTGTGCATATGTTTATTGCCGAGTGTGGACTTGAAAGAATTGAGCCATTTATTGGATAGTTTGTTCATGTCATGTTTTATCGTTACTCTGTTGGTCACCTTCTTTAAACATTACTTTTTGAATTTGTTATAGGTTTGTGTCCTGCATTGCCTTTCTTTGCACTCCGGAGTACCCCCAAGGGTTTTTGGTGTCTGGAAGTGGTGATTCAACAGTTAGTAATCATTATAAGCCGTGCCTTTTAGTTTGCTTGTAGGTTCGTTCTCTGGGTTGTGGAGTAAAGGTCATCCAAAATTCTGTTGCAGGTTCGCATGTGGGATATTATTTCAGGATCTCTTCTTGATACTTGTGAAGTTGGAGAAAAGGTGTCTAACTGTTATACGCTTCTCATTTTTCCATTGATCTCCTTTTGTTGTTCCTCAAGTGCAGATAGATATAGATTTAACATCCAAGTATAAATTTGTCGATGTCCTAAGCAATTAATATGTGATTTCATTGATGCTTAAAAAAAAAATTTGGGGCCATTGTAGTTTTCTAATTTACAAAGGAGCCGATTCTTTTTCCACAAAGGAGATAAGGTGCCATGCAGAATAGCCCAAGCCAATGATATCACTAAAAAATCATAACACAAATATATCCCTTTTAACAGCCTGAAAAATTATAGAAGAAAGAAGGAAAAGAGAAAAAGATATGGAGATGATTGGATGTTTAGAAACTTGGGGGCACAGTTTTCTTAGCTTTTGCATTCACTATGGTTGTTTTCTTGATTTGAGTCACTTTCTTCTTGAAGGCAGGACTCTTAGGGTTAAACGGAAGAGAAGCAGAGTGCTATTCTGCTGTCACTGACCTGTGCACTAGCTCTGATGGTTCACTTGTTGCAGTGGCTGTTCAGAGGCAAGTTCCTGAGAATTTCTCACTGCATCCTTTTTCCCCTTGTCAAGTTTTCTGTTGATTCACTCTAATACTTGTGTGTGTGTGGCAGCTTTCAAGGAATAATATTATTGAATTGTGATCTTTCTGCTCGAACCATCTCTCTTGCCAAGGTAAGAACCTGAATCTTTTTGAGATAACATCACCCGCACAACTTCGTGAAAACAATCCATGGAAATTTTGCCTAGGCTTACAGAAATATGGGTTAAAACCTGGCAATGCATGTTCTTAAATCTGTTCTCTAATTATTTTTTATGTTCAAAGTCGTTTCTGATTCCTTTAAGCTTATAGTTACACTGGATTATAGGAAGGCTCAGTAGTCAATGAGCGTATGATAACCAAAACTCATGTTAGCTATCGTACAAAGAAACGACTAAAACATGCATTGCTGTAACTTTTCTTACTAATTTTTTGCATCCTAATAGGTTGTTCCCATCAGAGGAGGAACCTTCATTCCTACAAGCCTGCAAATGTGCTCTTCCACGGGCTTATTGTGGATGATTACTGGTGTCTCGAATCTGCATGGTTCTGAGTACCCCTCGATGGCCCGTGTGAGGGTCATCTCTGGTCTCAAGAAAAGCAATTCCGATTCCAGTGAGCGTGAACCGAATGTAATGGATGATAAAGATATACCAGGCGGAGCAAAACTGCTTGAGAAGTTGCAGGGAAGTTTATCCTATAGTGAAGAAGTTTTCTTAGCTGCTGCTGAAGCTGTGAAAACAGCAATGAGCAATCTGCTGATAAAGAAGCAATACTCTTCTGAGAAACGTGAATTTAGAAAGCGAACTAGAAATGATAAGAAAATCAAACACTGATGGGATTTAGCATGTAGCGACCACGGCAATCTCAAATCTTTCCTTTGAGACTATTGTACGTGGAATCCGTTTCCCTTCGCCTACTTTGTACTCTACATTCTATACTAATTATTTTTCCCTAATGTTGAAAACGTTACATTTCAATTACTTATAGTTAGATTCATTTTGTTTGATCAAAAGTTGCTGAATGAGGTAAAATTGGCAACCTTTTCGAATTAGGATGATTTTTTTAACCGGGACCATATCAATAACAGTGGACTTACAAAATCAACATGGAATGGTTATGAAAAGATGCTCGTCAGATTTTCAGGAGTGTTGCGAAAATACTTCACTTGTAGATTTCTGTTAAAGATTTTGAAACTAAAGATTTCAACGTGATAGAAATTTGAATCACAAAAAAATTATGCTATGAATTTAATAACATGTAAAAGTACACGTCACCTGGTTTTCTTCACGTTGATACAAGTTAGGTTAAAATATAAAAAGAACTGTTGGAGAATTACGTGTAGGTAATAAGTTAGGTTAAAACATTAAAAGAACTACAGTACAATTACGTGTAGGTTGTACATTAGACCATAAAAAAAATACACTTACTATCTTATCATATACAAACCGGCAAACCTAATCCCAAATTGTTTTGTCGTGCTTCAGGCCGTCTTTCAAAAATCTTTCCCATCAAGAAGTTTAGGCTCCGTTTGCATAGAATATTCATTTTTGAAATAGACAATTTTTTTATTTTAAATGAAAAGATTTTTTCTTTTAAAAATAAGATCGTATTTTGATGTATATATTGTATTTTGAAAACAAAATTTTACTTGAAATGAGAAAAAATAATGTTAGAGATTATACATTGTGAGAAAATTTTATAAAGATTTATTTTTCTTTATTTAAAAGAATACTATATAAAATAAATTTAAAAATAAGATAATTTTTTTTTAAAATGAGATAATAATAAAAAGATTTTAAAAAATACTTTTTTTAAATTTCTAAAATCGGATATATTTACCAAACAGAAAGTAAACCTTTCCTATCAAGAAGTCCCTGTGCGAATATGTAACTTACACACGGCTGTTCTTTTAATTAAATTCATTTGATGCTTGACTTTATAATTGCCGTGGGACATGTTTTAGGTGTGACTGTCACTGTCAACTTAATGCGTGATTATAATCATGTAAAGGCTTTGATTACTAGGGTTGTTCAAATCCTCAAGTAATGATCCAGTCCATCGCCACCATAATTACTCTCTCTCTCTCTCTCTCTCTTCTTTCTTTCTTTTTGGTTTCTCCCCTTCCTTCTCTCCAAGGACAGACTGTAAACACTTTCAACCAAAAAAAAAAAAAAAAAAAAAACCAAGAAGAAGAAGACAAACTGAAATTTATATTACAAAATCTCTTTTTTATGGATAGAAACTGTTATTTTAGATTAGATCAACACTTATATGTTTATTATGCATTTTAAACTTTTAAGATAGATATAGACCGTTAAAAAATTAATTTAATAGTTAAAAACAATTCTAGATCAATAATATAAAATTTAAAAAAAAATCATATTGTAAAAGGACAAAATAAAAATGTCCAGAGTATGAAACATTCTTGTGAATCAACATCCTAGGACTATTTTCCTACTCTCCGAACCCCAAATTAAAAGCCTTATTTTTGTTAATTTTTTCATATCATATTAATATAATGATCTTTAAATTTTTATAATTCAAATACTTTTCATTTTTCTTTAATAGTTTGTTAAGCAAATATCATCTTTCACCAGGACTACAAACGGCATTACCTTCTGAGAGATGATATTTCCAACTGCTTAAGATAGAACAATCAAAGTCCACTCTTAAAATAAATTAAAAAAAAAAAAATAAAAAATAAAAAAAGGTGGAAAAAGGAAAAATGAAAATGAAATATGTTTATTTATTTATTTATTTTTTTAGGGCATATGGACGTCCTAAAACATCAGTTTCAGGTGAATTGGTGCCAACACATATTTATCGTCCTGTCGCTGATAGTTGGGATGGCCTCGAGTACCTCAGTCAATGAACCAATTATGCCTCAAAAACTGTTTTGTAACAAAATAATAATAATAATAATAATAATATTGCCCAAACGATATCGCCTGTTACCAATCAGCAACGCCCACCTGCCCATAGAGTGAAAGGGTCATCCGCTTTGATTGATTGCAACAGTCCATATGAGTCATCTTAATTTAAGCCTCCACCGAAAACGACATGCCAATTGGACCCAAATTTTCCCTCGCTAAAATTGTGCCATTTGGCACATAATGACACTTACGTGTATCTCCAACCTACCAATTTAGGCATGAACACGTGTCATGATCGTATAGACGTTTTATGTAGAGTGAGTCAAATTATATATAAGAGTCCGTATTTTGACATAAATATAATATCGATAATTGTTGAAGTTTGATATTAAAATCATCTCTATTTTATATATGATGACCAGAACTGTGAAAATATCAACGACTCTTTTATTTTTTGATGAAAAAAAAATCTATCTATACCCGGATATAATTGAACCGAATTGACAATACCATATGTTATGTGTATTTTACAGGGATGGGGACGAGTCTCGTAAAATAATGTGTAGAATACTTAGACTTGATTGGCCTATGAAAAAAGACATTAAAGGGAGTAGCTCGTTTACTTTTTTGAGATGTGTTTTTTTTAAAGCGAATTGCGTTGAGTAGAACGAGATGATTGTGTCTGTTCTCCAAGCAAGCAACTTCGTGAAAATAGTTTAGAAGCCAAATTCGATGCTTTACAAAAGAAACTAAATACGACCCACTGTAAAAGTTGTGAAAGCTGTGAATCAAGAGTGGGAGAAATAAATAAATAAATATATACATATATATATATATATATGCCCCCCATTACCGTTGAAGATATTCCTCTAAGCATGTGAAATGAAAATAATGCAGAACTCCATTATTATTATTATTATTATTATTATTATTATTTCGGAAACACTTCATTATATCTTTCATTACATGCCAGGCCAAGAACCCCATTAATGCTGTAACAATGCTTACTTTATCTTCTTTCTTTTTTTTTTTTTTTTTCCTTTCTTTTTTTTATATTTGAGATAACGTAATGTTTCTCTCTCTATCTTTTTTTTTTTTTTTTTGAGTAATCGATTGAGTTAAGCCCCCTTTAATAAGATAATGATTGTAATAATGACAACGATAATAAAATTGTTTGAACGTAAAATATTATTATTAGTCAAATTTTTAAGAGCTAAAACTTTTAAAACAATTAATAAAGATTACTGTTTTTGAATCCTTTGGATTGTAATTTCTTTCAACTTTTTTTGTATGGTCAATTTGGGTTATCCCTTATTTTATTTTCTAAATCCCACGTAAGGTTAGAGTGGGAGAGTGACTTTTGTTTGGTCTTATCGACAATGACATTGCAAAGTAAGACGGAACATGATGATTTTTAATTAAGACCTGCTTACATATTAATGCGAGTATAAGCACTATTTTATTCACAAAAAATATATATATATATATATATTTTTTTACTACTTTTTTTCTTCTTCTTTTTTTCTTTCCTAAACTGGCAAAAGAACAAGAAAGAAAAGAAGAAGCTAGATTTAGCATATGTTATGGGAACTGAGAGCTGGTTTTTGTTGAAAATTTGCAATCAGAATTCAGAAGAGTGCACTGAAGAAGCTCAATGTCAAAATCTTTTAGCGGCCGAAATTCTCCACTACCCGCCAAAAAACTTGGGCCCAAAGTTGGGTCAGCGATAACTACAGGTCACTCAAAAAAATTATATTTTCAACAAGTTGGGATTTAGCGTGTAAGATATGAATTGGTGCTCAAAAAATTTTGATTAGAATTGATATCTTTAGTACTCTTCTTTCAACTATTACCCCACAATTTTTATTTTGCTAAATAAAAAAATCTGGTGGTGACCCCGTCATTTCTCCTTTTTTAAGTTCATGCAGACAAATACACTCTCCTGAGTTGGCAGGGAATTCAAACATTTGACCTCCCGGTTGATGAGATCTTAAATTGCCTTCCGTGCCGACTTATCTACCCCTATATGTTCTTATCTCCTTAAATTTTGAATATACGTCATTGTACCCCTTTTATCAAAATCTAAATGGGTGTAGGATAACGTATTCAGATAGCAAAATGTAATTTGAATTTTAAATTTTCAACTTTACATCAAATTCTCTCTCTTTCATTTTCCAAAAACTCAAATTTTAAAAGTCGGTAACTTTTCCATTTCAAATCGAACTAAGATGATTTTTATGTCAAAATACTTGTAACATGACATGAACAAGACAATCCATTTTACGTATAATTTTTGCACTATTTTCTATATCACAAAAATTTTTTAAAAGTTTTCTCCCCAGTCATATATTTCTAACTCAATTTCCAAAAAAAACCATATCCAGATATTACCCCAAATGGACCCTAAATAAAAATAGAAAAATTAATATTATTAAACTCATTTTCTTATGATTTTATATTAAAAACAAATAGAAAAAGATTACATGACTACACTTAACTCACTTTTTTTAATCTATTTTTAACTAAAATTATGATATATTAGGGTAAACAGAAAATTATGGAAACTACCTCTCAAATAGATACATTGATGTTTTTTGTCATTTTTTAATATTTGTTTGAATTTTTGATCATTCATACTTGTGGAATTAGAAGTAAAAAAACTAAAGTTGTTATTACTAGAACAATAATTAAGATATGTGCTTTTAAGAGGCAATCATAGAAATCGCCCAATAAAATATAACTGGCCAGGGCCCACCCATCTGAAAGGGGATGATATCTGAGTTTGAGAGTGGGGTCCAACCAAAGTCTTTAAGCTGCCAAATAGGGGAGGGAGGAGTTATTAAGTTATAACTACTACTAAAGGGCTATGTGGTAGTGGACGTCTCTTTTTAACTTCAT
Source organism: Ficus microcarpa (assembly GCA_025413485.1). Taxonomy (NCBI): domain Eukaryota; kingdom Viridiplantae; phylum Streptophyta; class Magnoliopsida; order Rosales; family Moraceae; genus Ficus; species Ficus microcarpa. The sequence goes on along the minus strand of CM046384.1, from coordinate 3,082,104 downwards.
CAACAGAGAAGAGACACTGTCTCAGCATTATTTTGCTATCGTGTTTCTCTCCATGGGCCCACCACCTGGGACACTCTCTCTTTTCTAAATGGGCCCACTATCACTTAATTGATCGCTAAGAAACAACCAAGGCCCACAAACTCTCCCTCGATCAATAACAGATTGGGCCACACTAGCCCAATAAATGACAATCGACAAATAGAGGTAGAAAGCGACCTTCAGATAGCATGGGCCTTAGAAAACTTTGTCCCAGTTTATTTTTATTTAAATTTTTTTTTTTCACTTTTAGAGAGAGAGAGAGAGTAAAAGGAAATGCAAATTTCATCTGAGATATCTTTGTTTTAAAAAATTTTTCTATCTTTACTTTTGTTTTGGAGGGGATTTTCCTTTTTATTTTCCGGGTGTACGAAAATCTTAAAAGCTGTCCTTAAAAATAAAAAAAAATAAAAAAGAGGGAAAAATCATAAAAGCTGTTTGTTAAAAGATCTTTTTTGCCTGATCTCTTGCTATAGTATCTACTCCTAAAGAAATACTCGTACAATCTTTTGGCATTCGTGTTATGTCTCAAGAGAAGGATTTTTTTTCCTCTTATTATATAAATCGAACTTTGCTATATGTCTAAAACTAAGCTTGTGGAAGTAAATAAATTATTTGGACATATGTGAGTGTGCTACACAAAGGTGAAGATTGGGTATTAGAACGAGAATAATATGTTTAGGGATCTATAGAAAGGAGATCATTTGTTTATTCTTTCAAAAAAATATCTATTTGATGGATGAATCTTAAGACAATTCATGATTCAAGCGAGTATTAAGAACACGAAGGGTACGAGAAATAAAATCATGCATAAATAATAAAAATCTTGAACACTTTGAAAAGAATATGAGGTGCTCGAAAAGTAAAATGATAAAAATTTTAGTTAAAAAATAGATTTTACTGTGAGAATTTCATATTACACTATTTAAATCAGACAATACATATATATTCCGCGTAAACTTCTCTCGTATAAATGGCATTGTTTAAATTAATTAATTAAGCATTGTAGTGAGGTGTCTGTGAAATCTCCTGGTAAAAGCACCTCACACAGCCAAAAAAAAAAAAAAAAAAAGGACAGTATTTAAGTCGACCATTTAACATTAGATCCAATAAATACTGCAGTTCACGTGGAACGTATTTCTGTTTATACATTTGAGGCAAATGATTCAAATCCCCGTAAGCTTAATTATTAAAAAAAAGAAAGAAATAAATAAATACTCTGCAAAAAGTACCAAGACCCCAGCAAGGTGATGTGAGAACTGAGTAAGGGCAGGGTTTTGTAGTTTGTACTAAAAAATAAAAAAATAAAAAAAAAAAAAAAAAAGTGTGAGCACGCCAAGATGGGGATTGGAGAAACAAACAAACATGAATTAATTTAATAAGAAAGAAAGAAACGAAACGAAACGTAGGATGATATCAGCAATTTTCCTACATGTGCGTGCGTTTTATTTCTGCATATTCATGACTGTCACAGTGTGAAACAATTTCGCATCACGACAAAACAAAGCATTTGAATTTAATATACACACATATATATATATATACATGTATAGATGTAGATACAGATTTAAAAAAAGAGTAATATTGAGACCCTTTAATCCAGAAACGACAACCATTAATCTGTTCAATAAATAGAAAGAGAGAATTAAAAATATTTATGTGATTAAAGAAGGGAAAAAAAAAAAAAAAGAACTTTGTGAATGAAAATAACGGATAAATTTTATAAATTACCTACAAATCATGTCATTTGTGTTAACATAATGTGTGACCTTAAAATATATCTATTATGTCATCTGATTTTTATGAGTCTATGTATTCACTTTCCAAACTTTAGAACACACTTTTTTAGACGAAATAATACATACGGTGCATACAAGAAAAATAGATTTGACAATTTCTTTAAATGCTTAACTAACTTAATCGAATTAAGATTTATTTATCATTCATTTTTCTCTCTCTCTCTTTTTTAATATCCGGACAAATAATAATTCGGTTGCTCATTGTAAATAAAATATTGTTTTAAATTCACCTCAAAAAAAGAACATTGTTTTAATACAAAGAGTATATTGATTTAAGTTTACCTCAAATAAGAACACTGTTTTAAATTATCAAATTTTTATCCCAGTAATGTAAATTTATACTACTTTATTTTTAAAAAAAGAAAAAGGAAAATGGAATTTTGGGTTGTGTGAGTTTGTGTTGTCTAAAACCAGTCAATCTCAAGCAATAGCGCGGCCATCATTTCTCCTATCTTTAAAATGCACACCGCTCGGACTAAAAACAAAGCTCTTCCCTTTAAAGTTTGGAGCCTTTTTCTTTTTTGCCTCTCTCTCTCTCTCTCTCTCTCTCTGTCTGTGTCTCACTTTCTCTCTTTTCCAAGTTGCGAATTCGTGGCGATTTTGCAGGACTGAAAACTGAATAAAGAGGATTTCAGACAGAGTGAAACTTGATTGGCGTGGGATGGAATGAAAAGAAAAGAAAAGAAAAGAAAATCCCACTAACAGAAAGTGAAGCTCAGATTCATCTCTTACGTGAGAAATAGCCAGGAAATAGAACGAAAAAAAAAAAAAAAAAAGAAGCCTTGTCTCTTTTCTCTTTTTTCCTTTTTTTTTTTTTTTTTTCAATTTTCGTTTACTTGATGGTAATGATGGCTCTTGTTCATGGGAATTAGCAAAGCAATTCATGTCGATTCTGCTTCGATACAACCAAAGAGCTGATAGAGACAGAGTTGGTTTTGCTGTTAAAAAAGAAAAAAAAAATTACCAGGTCTTCCTGCTCTTGTTCACATGCCTTGCATGCAGGGTGTTATGATTGGAATTTAGTCTTTTCTGGTTCGGAGGAAAACAATACCTACTAGACTTCTTGTTTTGCTATTTTCCTTAATGTCCACCCTCATGGAGGCCACGGAGATTTAGTCGCACCAAATTTCTGTTTTTTATTTGAATAGTCAGAGCAGCCCTTTTTTTCCAACTCTTGATTGTACCACCTCACTCGCAACAAATCCAGGGCGGTTTCTCAGAAACATTTGCTTTCTCCTTATCACTTAAGGTAATTCTTAAAAATAAAAATAAAAAAAAATCTCTCTCTTCTTTATTGGTTTTTCAATCTTTTATTTGTTGATACTGATTTATTATCTGGGATTTTTTTTCTTTTTTCTTTTGGTTTGGCAGGCCTTGAGTATTGAATATTTTACTAAAGAGTTTATTATGCTGAGAAATAGATCTAGAGCAGTGACCAGCAAGCAAGCTTTAATGGCTGATCACAGCTCTCAACCTTCTCACACCCAAAACTTCAACAGAAAAACTCCATCTTTCTTTGTTTCCCCAAGGTTCAGGGCTTTTACTCAAAAGGGGTTCTCTGAAAACGATGGTCTGGTGAGTCCAACTTTAATACTTGACACCAAAACCTTCTCTCATTTCACAAACCCGTTTTCATCATACAAAAACGGGAGAAAAACCACGGCCCTCAAAGTTTTCCCAGAAAACAAACGCCCATGGGACAAACCCCAGAGGCCAAAGGCATAGGTGTTGTTCTGATTGACCCAATATTTGATGAGGAAAAAAGTTCTAATGGAGAAAAGAGTTTTTCCAAGGTTTTGCTGGGAAATAAGCTTAGAGTTCAAATCCCACCTCTGTCAACTTACCCACTTTCCCAGAGTGATGATCATGATCGTCATCAGTCTCCAGAATCCCCAGCTGAGTTCGGAATCAAGACAAGAAATTCCCATGTATCCGCATGTGGGTCTGCCAATTCCTGTGGCCAAACAAAGGACATAACAATGGCTTCTCCGAGATCAATCACAGGGTGGATATCTGTGAGCGATGTGGAGAATTCCGAGGATTACACATGCGTGATCTCTCATGGACCTGTTCCAAGAACCACTCACATATTTGACAACTGCATTGTGGAGAGCTACTGTTGTTTGTCTGACAATTACAAGCCCACCAGCTTCCTCAGCTTCTGTCACACTTGCAAGAGGAATCTTCAACAGAAGATTGACATTTACATTTACAGGTTTGGTCCTCAACAATATATATATATATATATATACAAATTTTTTTAATGTAAATTTATGATTTTTTATTTTTTGTTTTTGTTTTTGTGGTATATATGTTAATTGTTTCGTGATTTTTATGATGCAGAGGTGAGAAAGCTTTTTGTAGCCGTGAATGTCGGTACCAAGAAATGGTGTTAGATGGGGTGGGAAATGCAGAATTTGATGATGCAATAAGAAAGTGCTTCTAGTACTTTCGGGAGCTTCTAATTGTTGCTTGAGATCACTACTTGAGAAGATGATAATTTATTTTAGGGAATAAAAAACTCTTAGATTAGTATGGTTTATCTTCTTTTTCTTTTTCTTTTTCTTTTTCCCTTTTTTTTTTTTTTTTTTTGGGTATTTTGAAAAAGTTTTGCTCTAGCTTGTCTTTTGCCTCTTAGCTAGCGAGTAGTAACCCTCTCCCCTTGCAGATAAAGATAAGAGAGGATGAGATGTTGTAGAGAGTTTGTTTTGTTCTGTTCAAAAGTTAAATAACTTGGATTGCTTCTGGGCCTTTTTGCCTCAGTTCTTGGATTTTAGTAGACGATCATATCATATATATAAATATATATATATATACATGTATGATAATATCACCAAACAATTCATGAATTTTGTTAAAGAAACAACATATATTGTGTGTTTTTTTTAATTATTTTTTCTTCTTGGGTATTGAAGCAATACGTTACCATGCAATAATGAATGTGGGACTCCAGAGATATTTCTTTTTTTTTTTTTATATTGACAAAATAGTTGAGTAAAGGTCAATAATTTTTGTCCATGCTGATTCCCTCTCCTGTTTGGCTTATCCCTTCAGCTTATGACTATTTTGTCCATATTCGAAATATATGTAATTTGATTTAACAGAAGGTTTGATGACTTAAAATAATTGCGTTTGGTAGTGGTTAAATTTCTAAATGGGTTTTGAAGAACTATAATTTACATTTCATATCAAGTTTCAACGTTTGTTATTTGGACTCTCTTTAAAGAGGCTCCATTTGGGTTACCATTCCTTCTAATATGAAACAAGTTGAGCTTCATTGCAAATGAAGCATAGGGAAAAGATAATCAAGAGGTGCTTAAATATGCTTCTTAAAACAAATAAGTGAGCGAGAGAGAGAGAGAGAGAGATAGCGCCAAGTTCAATAGGTTAAGTTCATCATCAAATGCTAAGATCAATAGTGGGATTTGTGTCACCTGCAGAGGACGAGTGTTATAGGATTGAAATTGTGGATAGGGTTGGGTTACCGTTGATTGTTAAGGTATTTTTTAGCACGTCAGTTGTCATTTTGGCCTGCCTTTTAAGGTTTTGGTATGTGAGATGAGGTGAGTTATAGTTGTGCGTTTATCAGCCTTCGTTGTCGTCGAAGGAGCATGTTATCCAACTGATTGTCTTTTATATCCTTCTCTTTTACCGGTGTTGAAGGATCCCGTTCTCTTTCGTGTTTTGATGTTTGGAACTTGCATATATTGTCACTTCATTTACAATAACGATTGTTCTCACTTTGATTAGTTTGAGTATTTATCTTATTTGTTTAGTATTTGATTTTGTTCTTCATCCTTGAGATCTGTTTTCTTGAGGTTTTTTAGGTGGTCATGGTACCATAGGTTCTTGTCGCTGGTTGGTCAAACATTTTCATCAATTATAGAGCATTTATTACGAAACCTTATGTACTTGATATTTGATATATATTTTTGGATGCCTTTCGTTTATGTAATCCAATATACATAATTCCATTTAAATTTATTGATAAATCTATTATTTATAGATATCATTTTTTTTTAATTGAAAACTTCGCATGTAAATTGATGATAATATTGTTTTTTGTGCTTAGGAAGACATTTTTACTTTCAAAAGATAAACAAATACGTTAGTTATCCTATTGTTAAGGGGAATGGTAATCTTATCGAGGTCTAATGGATGGTTACTCAATTATTTGGCCTGGCAAATCCTTTCATCTTATCTTATTAATATAATATATTTTTACAAACGTAAATGTATTCACTTCTAGAATTAGCTGACGTTGAATTGCCCTTCTTTAATAAGATAAGAACGACACCTACTCTACAACCAATCAATGCTGCGTCAATCTACACTTGGTGGATTGTCAAATCTAATGGAACTGATCTCTCAACTCTCAATTTTTTATATGCAAATTAAAAGATTAAAAGACAAAAGAAGAGGTGGATTTTTCCGATGGGTCATGATCATTTGAGGTCAACAAATTAGAATGCCACACTTTCGCAGATCATTCGAATACGAAATCTCTCTCAGTTTCCAAGTTTAAGTTTCGTCCCAAAAGTCAATTGGCACAAAACGTTGTGAAGCAAAAAATAATAGAAGATAAATGACGTGAAACAATTAAACAGAGTTTCGTGGATATACAACGATAAAAACTGTTCTCTTTTTTTATTGTGGATAGGAATTCTGTATTTAAATCACTGGATGAAGTTTTCAATAATATAATCGTCTACATTAAAATTAATCAATCATTAAAATTATCATTTTTGTTCGTATGATTCTATCTTAAAAATCTCATGAGTGGCAACGGCTAACATAACAATTTCTACTAGTCTGCTAAAGCATAATTCATGTTGTCAAATCGTGGAGCCTAATTAATGTCCAAGATTTACAATTTTTTAGAGTTGTTTCATTAAAAGTATTTTAGAAAGTTCACACTAATAATTTTATTTTCCCTTGTTTTTCTTTCTGGATAGAGAGTATCGTCATAGGGTTATTATGAGAGAAATTAAAGAAATATAATAGAAAGTTTTAAAGGTGTGTGATTTCTCTTATAATTTTCGTGATCATAGTGAATTATAACAGTAGCTGAAATAAGACATTCTAATTGAGGTGAACCTTTTTTCTTTCGCGATATTGGTCATGGAGATATTAAGTCGGGTGACAATTCTTAACCATATAACTGTAACATTAAAGTACACGAAAACAAAAGCCAAGGCATAGCTTATGTGGCACCAAATCGACTAAAAATGCTAAATGCAAGTTACACGACATTAAATCCAAAGCTTATGTTTGCGAGGGTTACTGATTGAAACGACACCTATCTTTCATAAAATTATTTTGTTCTATGTGGCGATTGGAAAAGGTAAGGTTTTAGTGCCTTTCTTTCTGTTTACGCCTTGTGCCAATTTTTGCCACTACGAAAAAAAAAAAAAAAAAAAAAAGAAAAAGAAAAAGAAAAAGAGAGAGAAGAAGAAGATATAGAGGACTTCTCACCCATAAGAAGATAAAAGCTTTTTAGGGGAATATATGCTGCGAAGCAATTCAATGCTTCGCTTCAGAGACATCATGTCTATTGCTTTCAAACTTTGGAGAACTAACATTTGCTTCCAACGCTGTACTTTCGCTGTCATGATTTCGGTCCGCCACATTGACAACTATCGGTTCTTTCTTTAGTTCTCAGTAAAGAGTGATAGTGTAACCCCACCATATTCAAAAAATATAAAAATATAAAAAATAAAAACTAAAAAACCCCTATCATTTGAAACAGCATAAAACAACTTGAGAATGTGTAGAAATGTGACAAATTCTATGGTTGAAAAGCACATGCTAGTAGTAGTTCTTTGGCACCCTCTCTAAAATCTTATTCCACATCAATATCATTGTGTTTTTCATAGGTTGCAAATGCAAAGTATCATACCATGCTTAGCACAAGTAGATTCATTTGTTATGGCCAAAACTCAGAGCTCTCTTTTTTTTTTTTTTTTTTTTTTTTTGGGTGGCTTGTGACAACGATCACATGTGTTTGTTCTCCATTAGGCTGCCATTACAAAACGTTATCCGCAACACATCCTTTTCCCCTGTTGTTTTCCATTCTTCTCTTCAAAAAGGAACAAAATTGGAAAAAGGGTCAAAGAAAGAGGTCCCAGTGCGCGTAAGAAGGATAGAAAGTATGCCTGGACCTATAAGAGATGCTTTGATGAGTAGTCCTTGAGAACGAGTGACACCAGACATCTAAACCATGGCCATAACAATTCGCTTGCAGTTGTTGCTATTCTTTAGTCAGCATCTCTCTTTGCAGCCATTGTCAAAGGAACATGCATATATAACATGACAAAATCTTCGTTTGGTTTGACATCTCCAACTTAAATATTTCATCTTAGTTTTGTGTTTTTTCTGAAACGTCAACCAAAATTTGAAGTGGCTTTTAAAAATTCAATCAATTCCAACTAAAAAATTTCATCTCTAATCGACAAACCAAATGCCCACGAACTATACTTTTACCAAGTTATATAATCTATTAGTGTGCACGTTAAAGATTTACAACACAACAAACAAAACTGCTTTCAGTTTCTTCATATCATTGAAATGTTGATTTAATGACTACATAACAATATGCACTGCAAGACAAAAGTACAATAACCGTGAAATAAATAAATCCAACCCCGATTAAATGGTTTTTAGGACCATTCAAAAATCAGCATTGTTAAGCAATCAACAAGACGACGACAACTAGCAATCACTAGCACACAATGGCAAATAAATGGTAATCTAATGGATCAAATTTACTCTAACTTAAGGTCTAATACATTATACGGAAAAAGAAGGGGAAAAAAGATCAAATATAAGAAACGCCACAATGATTAACAGCACGGGAATGCTAATGGAAAAAACGTCTACATTACTAGCGAAAGTTGGAAAACATTGTTACCAATACTAAGAGTACCAAATCTAACATCAAAGTTCAGATCTAAAGAGACGACAGTCTGGCAGCTAAAAGAGTTCATATTAATGTTTGGTGAACACTAAGAACAATTGACTCGACAAGCAAAAAAGGAAGAAATTGACTCTACTGAACTCCTACTACATCAATGACGACCGGGTACACCAACATCCACATAACAGCATTACATGTACAGAGAACATACTCAGACACAAGTCACGACACAAGGCAAAGCACTTGGCTCCTTCCAAGAATTACTGTAAGAAACAGCTTTGAACATGTCTCTATGAAACTGACTCCTCAACGACTACTTCATCAGCTGTCACCCTGTTTCATCCCCATTGAGAAGAAAATCAGCACCCAATGAATTCATATATAATAATATAAGATCATTTCATAGTAAAAATGGTATTACCTTGCAAATGGCTCGGTACGGTCAATGATCTCGGAGGAATAATGACCTTATGCGGAAGATGAGGAAAGCGGCGTTACCTACTCGCAAGAACAAGAAAATCGGCCTTCTAAATGAACAAAGAGGATAAAGAAAAATATGGATTGACCCTACAAACTGAGGAAGCAGAAGCAGCTAACATTACTCCCTTCCCACTTTTCTTTCTCAAAAACCAGAAAAGATGGCGAACGGGAGAGTCAGGTTGTTACTAAACAAAGGAAAGAAAGTCAGGTTGATCGGGAATGGCCAATTCAGGCAAGAGAGAGCAAAGAAAGAGAAAAACTAAAATGGTTATCTAGGAACAAAGAGACTACGCAGTAAGCGAGGTCAGGATATTTTATAAGGAAAAGTCTATACTTGAAGCAAGGAAAGGAATTAGGTGCAAGAACGGAAAAGAAACCTACAAGAGTTTTGTATACTAATTAGCAAAGGAAGCTAAAATCAAAAGAATATACATAGCGACTGAACTTAAATCCTAGAACCTTTTTTTCTGAAACAGGTTAGTGAAAACTAACGAATATACGGGGTGAATACTGAGGAGTTAATAAAGTAACTGCAAGGTCCAATAAAAAGAAAGTTTTCTTCAGCCTCAACAGATAGAAAAGTCAGGTTGTTCCATCCTTGCTAGAACGCAGGCAACCATTTCACTTCAGTAGTATCATCCTTTCTACTTTCTACTTTCTACTAATGCACCTCCTCTTCGTCAAGTTTTGGGTCACAGGTCAAATCCATCCACATTGCACATATCCCATGCACACACACCACGCCCATCTTGTCTAACAGACACCCATCGCCTAAGAGCAACTCCACATCCACCAATTCCGAGTACAGACTCCGGAGATCATTGACCACCGTAACTACTAGAACCGCAGCCTTCTTCTTCTAGCACCATCCACTACTTAAAGCTAAATAACTCACAAAAAGACACACTAAAGACTGATTTATTCCCTCTATATACAACCTAAAGCTGGCATAGACGACTTATTTACAGGAGCCTGATGCCCCTCCTCCCTTCAGTCATCGTGAATATCAAGATTGAGAATGCGACGCAATGTCTCGGTCGCAGAATCAGCACCACGGAAGATATCTCTCGTAAAAGGGCCACGCTCTCTAGCCGGCGATGCAGGTGCTGACTTAGCAATTGGGTGCATTTCAACATCAGGAGCTGAACCAGGCAATTCAAGCGACACAGTTCTCTTAGGCCGGATCGAAAACTTCGGCATCGGCAAAGAACTAGGGGGCGGCGAGTTTGAGTAAGCAGGTCCTGCCCAGAGCTCAGAAAATGAAAGACTCTCATCACAAACTTCCTCACTAAAATACTTCGTCCTGTTAAAAGCTTTGGCATCAATTGCAATCGGAGCACTCTTCGCAGCTGTTCTGCTCAGTGTTTTGCTCTCACTGGCTGAACCTGAACCAACATATGATGAAGGTGTCTTCGGAGAGGAACACGCCCCTTTGGATACAGGAGTAGTGTGAACCTTCAATGGGGATGGAAGTATCCCCGCCGCGGATTGGTAACTCCGGCAATTGATCCCTCTAAAGTCTCTCGACGGCGATGACCCGAATCGCCCGGGCCCTTGTGCCTTGCCTCGGCTGCAATACTGATTCCTATGCTGAGCCACTACCACAAGCGTCTCCATAACAAAATCCTTCAATCCACACTTCTCAGTCATTCAATTTGATTTTTTTTTTTTTTTCCTTCTTCCTAAATTTGACTCACTAGATCCAGTTCTAGAACTCAGCTTCAATCCTCAAAACATGCTAAAAATTTCAGAAATTCACAGCTTAATGTCACCGAAAAGCACTAACATTTCCAGATCTTCTCCAAAACAGAACCAAATCGAACATCGACGAACCAGATAGCGGTTAGATTCAGATTCAATAATACGTCGTCAAAAGGTTCCTAAATTTCAGTGTACAAGAAAACCGAAAAACATAAGAAACACATGACTAAACCGTTCGTAATGGTTTTTTTTTTTTTTTTTTTTCCAGAAATGTAAAGAAACAACATGGGAGAGAATAAAAAGGAAGGAAAAAAAAAAAAGACAAAGATAAATTAACACGATCCATAGAAAATACAGTTCCGAAACGTCATGTTGAGAACAATTTTTTTCTCAGTAAACGGAGAGAAAATTACCTGTCAGTGCAAGAAAGCAATCAAAGTGAAGGGGTGATGGAGATCTGGGGAAATACAGGTCCGTATAGACCCGTTAGAGGAGAGAGACAGAAGAGAGTGGGAGTAGAGAGAGAGAGAGATTGAAATGGAGATCTGGTTCTTCTCGAGATCTGGATTTTGTTTGGGGAAAAAAAGATGGGAAAGAATAGATTATCAAATCAGAAGGAATTGAGCCCCGTAAAAGATCTGGACCAGTATCCACGGATCTGAAATGACTCACCGTCGTATTTAAATACGGTACAGTTACTCAGTGGGTCAGGGGTATTCAAGACTGGACCCGGATTTCTCTACATTTACGGTAATGCCATTCTTTTGATTTTCCCCAAAGACTCACGCTTGCACGTTGCACCCTCCCCCACCTAAAAAGTCTAGACTCATTTATTGGAAATAATGGCTTCCATAAGAAAAGGTCGAGAAGATTTGGAATCACGGATTCGAAAGCAATAAAGATGATCTTTTTGAAATCACCAAAAAAAATTTTTTTGGGTATGTGTTGATTCATTAGATTGAGTTGAAATATTTTAATTATAATAGTAAATTTTTTTTAAATTTTCAGAAAAAATAAAAAATTTTTTAGGAAAAAGACAAAAACTTTTTGAAAAAAAAAAAAAAAAAGTACAGTTTGAATTGAAATGAACCGATTCCCAAACAAAACCTTAAAAATGATTTTTTTGAATAATAGATTAGATGGAGTCCGGGTGACTTAAGGAATTTTTGGGGTCTTAAATAAGGTTTTTGAAAAGGATCTCTTTAAATGAATTGTTTTTATTTTTATAAAATATCTACCTTGAAATTTTTTTTTAATGAACTCCTTTTTTTAGAGTTAATCAAATTTTATATTATCCTCTTTTTGTCTAATTTATCAAACCCAATTTATTCTTAACTTAGATATGTGTGAAAATCATCAACACGAAACAACAATAAAAACAACTAAGATGAAATTTAAAAAGTAATATCAGCAAGCAGATAAAGAATGAAGAAGAAAGATATAATATTGAGATTTTATTGAGAAGATAACAAAATGACTAATGTGAGATTTAAAGAAAAAATATTAGCAAGTAGATAAGAAATGAGTAAGAAATAAATATTTGGAGACTTTAGTAAGAATACGTTATAGCCTTGTGAAATTAGAGAGAGATTTTTATTTTGAGAAATTGAAGAGATATCTTATGACGAAGAAGAAAATACTTAATTACATTGTTTAAGTAACCCAACAAAATATATATTATTTGGGGACAAAACAATGACAGTTTAAAAAAAAAAGCCCCATTCGTGTGTGTGGAGCTGTAAAATTATAGATAAGATATGTATAATTTAGTCAAAGGAGGTTATTTTAAGTTTGAATTGCTTTGAATTATAACGGAATGGTCATTTAATTTACTTGTCGTTCTATTTATTTTTCTACATAATTTGCACAAATCTTATTGTTAACTCTATATCTTTCCACATTTTATGTACGTGTTTTTATTGTTCACTTTATTAAATGAAGTTAAAATGACATTTTTTTTTCGGACTTTTGTCTAAAAAAAAATGTTTAATCTTCCTTAATATTGGTCGAGAAATAGGTATTGATAGGGACAAAATATATAAACAATTTACAACTCTTTAGCTTACAAACGAAAGAAAATATCGGGTGAGGACAATAACGAAATCCTTTACGATCCTAACGTTTTTCTTTTCTTTTCTTTTTTTTTTCTCTCTCAAGAGGCAGATCAAAGGATATTTTAGTCAATGGAGAAATTTTTTTTTTTTTGAGTTTTTTTTTAATTTGAAATTCTCAGATATTATGACGAACGTCCTTCTACTTCTTAAGTGGAATGTAGACACTTTACTGGTAAGAGTGGGCCCAGTGGGGCAGCCTTGTTCGTGTAGCCCATAATGTGGGGCCCATAAAAGTCACGGAAACAGAACTGTGCGCATAATCCGGACAAAAGGATTATAGATTAAGGGGGTGTTTGGTTCGCGAGTTTATCTCCGTGGTTGGTCTTTTCTGAAAAATTAAAAAAATTTACTGCGAACCAAACACCCCTAAAAGCCTGGTTGGACTGTTTACCAACTCACACGTGGCGCTAAACTTGGCTTAGCTCTTCTTCTACTGGGTAAGCGATGACTTTTTTTTTTTTTTTTTGGGTTGAGCAAACATTTTGAGGGTGTTTGGTGGAGTAGTTTGAGTTGAGATTTTTAAGTTTCAATAGTAAATTTTTTTGAATTTTCAGAAAAGACAAATTTTTTTGGGAAAAGACAAAAACCTTTTGGGAAAAAGACAAAAAAAATTTTGAGATGAGATGAGATGAACCATCTTACCAAACACCCTTATAAAGTTTGTCACTGGCTTCTCAGCCCCAAAAAAAAATAATAAGGTCCGTTTGATAAATAAATTTAAATTGAAAAAATATAATTTGAGTTGAAAATTTTTATTAATTTTTTAAAAAAGATAAAAAATTTTTTAGAAAAAGATAAAAATTAAGATAAAAAAGCACAGTTTGAAATTACAATTATCCAAACAAAACCTAAAAAAAAAAAAAAAAAAAAAAAAAAAAAAAAAAAAAAAGATATGGAGCCGGTGATGACAAAGAATGATATCAGAATTTTTTTCTTCTTATTTTCGTAATAATTTTTGGAGCTAGATGTACATGAAAGTAGTATAGCCGAGTATTTAGCTTTAAGCTTTGGACACACGCCAATGCGAGCGTGATCTTATACTTTTCAATGTATCTGTTTACATTATATTATATTATTAACAAAATAAACGTGTGTACATGGCAACAATATAGATATTATTAACAAAAGAGTACTGAATGAAAAATTATAATAAACGTCATGAACCGTATGTATACTAAATTCATATGAATTTTGTAAAACTCTGAAATGATTTTATCCTAACAATTTTTTGTCATTAATAACTTTTATGATGTGCTATAAAACTAATCTCCTCTTATACTTTAAAAAAAAAACGAAAAACAATAACTAATTAATATTCTGATGTTATCATCGAAATTTTTTTAGTTATTTTTTTGTTGGATAAATTGGGTACTTAATGGACAATATAAGGAGTAATTATATACGAATTAAGTTGTCACTGAATTATAAAAACAACAATCAAAACTTGTAACATAATATAGACGTAGAAGTTCACTAAAAATATATATATATATATATATATATAAAATATATAGACGTAGAAGGAAAAAGTCATGTAACTTTTCTAACGTATTGGTTCCGATAGAGAGAGAAGAGGATGGAGCATAGAGTGCCAACGGGGCTAAACATGGTGACCAACCTTGTCCTTGTTTTCTTCATGGTCCATCCATTGAAGCGGACGCATGCTCCGCTCATCACGCTTCCTTGAATATGCGTTTGATGCCTTTTTGAATATGCATTTCATCAAACGCATTGCGAATATTTCAAAAGAAACTAAATATTTTCTTATAAACACTCGTGCGGGCACGTGCTTTACACGTGTAGCATTATAATTTAGTAATATAATAACATCAAATTTATAGATAGATTATGAATTTTTTTCAATAGTATGAAAGATTAAAATCTTTAAAAACAATCTTACAACATAAGTTCTAAGCCAAATACTATATAATAAATTGACTAAACATGCGGAGTAGTTCAAATATAAATTGCAGATCATGTTTTGATTCAAAACTTGAGAAAATAAGTGTCCTCCAAGAAAAGACTTTTTGAGTAGTTGTTAAAGCAGTAGGATCATATTTGAAGAAAAACGATTTTGATAGGATAAATTGGGGAAAAAAAAAATTGCAAATATATGTAATATTTTTTTACGGGGATAAGGTAGGAATAGGAAGGTAATAAAATTAAAAAAATATTTAAAAAAAAAAAAAAGCAAAATGAGAAAAAGAAAGGAATCAACCCGTCCATTCAAAACCACTAACCACTTACCAACTACAATTACTAATGCATTTCTGAAAACTGATTTATTCTAACGGCACGTTTTGGTTACTAGCTCTGTTTAAATTAAATTGTATTTTTTTATCATGATTTTTGTCTTTTTTTAAAATTTTTTTTTATTTTTTCTGAAAAAATTACTATTAAAACTTAAAAATCTTTAAACTAAACTCATTTTTAAATACCCCTAAGTAAAAACAAGAAAGAATTCGACACCAGGCGGGTTGGGGTGGTTGCGAAGGAAAAATAAAAAATGATATTTAAGGGTCAGATCCAAAACCGCCTCTTTTCGTATAATTAGGATGTTAGAATTTACTAAGAGAGAGAAGCCAATCAAAATCTCAAACGCCGAGAATTGGCCAACCGTCACAAAACGCATTGATCACGAGAGTTACAGAGCACAACGACATTGGTGCAGGAAATTCAAAAAAAAAATAATAATGTGGCACTATATACATAGGGACAACGTCAGATCTAATCATATTCAAAGCAAATTAATGATCGATCATGTCATGTCAATTTGATACTATATTGGTGTACGAATCCACTCATAACCTTAAATTTAGGTCTTTTCTTTTTTTTTTTTTTTTTTTCTTATTTTAAGGAAATGAGCATTAGGCATATTTTCAAAAAGCAATAATGAAATCGAACTTTGTCGATACTATGGACCTGCGTTTATGTTGATAATATTGGTGTCTTTTCACTGCTATACGATAGATTAAATATATATATATATATTATTCCCCCTCTTATATTGCTTTGTTGAGATTTTGTGTAATAGAGTACTTATCTGGTTATTATTGTAAATTATCTCCTAATTTAAGTGCTAACAAAATAATTAAATTTATTATAGGATTGTCTATTAGATGTCAATTAGTTATAATTGGTTTTCTTTTATTGTTTTTCTCTACATGTATTTATAAGTCTAGTATTGTATTATTTTAATTTATGAATTAAAATTATCTGAATCTGAAATTTTAAGTTAGTATAAAAGTCAATATAATAGTAATTCAAATATCTTTTATTCACCACAAATTGCAATAGCAAAGCAAATCAAATAGCAAAATGCCTGTTAAATCATCACCCATTCTTCAATTCCATAAAAAACTCACACCTAGCAAATTGCAAATTGCACATCAAAAACCTGTAAATCTCAAATCTCAAATCAAAATCTGCAGATCGGCAAATCGCAAGTTGTCAGAGCAAACAGCAAATCACCATGTCAAACTCTCCCAAAGTATCCAAATCAAAACAAATGCACAGAGAACCACTGAGCATCGTCAGTCCGCCTATGCTAATTTCGTGTTCGTCACCGTCATTTTAGTTCCATTTGTCAACATCACCGATATTATATTTAGACGAAGGACGCCACCTTTCAAGAGGCAAGACGAAGCTCTCATGTGTTAGTTGTTTTCTTTGTTCATATCAAACAAGCAAATTATCAAGCAAATCACGTTGAAGGCATGTGTAAAGTAAGGTCCGTGTCCTGGACTATTGTATTCTTTTTAAATTTATCAAACTATACGTGATTTACAAAACAAAAGACAAAATAAGGTAAAAAAAAAAAATAAAAATAAAAAAAAAAAGAGGAAAGAAAGCGAGAGAGGGAGAGAGATTTAAGGAAAAAGAGCAGAAAAAAAAAAAACAAAGAAAAAAATCTTCATTGTTAAAAAAAAGTTGATAGTTTGAATGAAAGGGGAAAAAAAAAGAGTGAAAAATATATTGAATTTTCCACAAAAAAAAAAAAAAGAAAAGAAAAAAAAATGTGAAAAAAAATATTGAATAATCTGCAACAAAATATGTTCATGCTATTGATCAATATGAAATTGACTGACATTCTCTCCAAGACAGTGTTAAATCGAGAATTGCAAAGTGTTTGGACAAGTTCGTATGTACCAACTTAAGGGAGATTGTTGAAATTTTGTGTAATTGATTATTTATTTAGTTACTATTTTGTAATTATTTCCTAATTTAGATATGAACAAAAATAATTAATTTTATTAAAGGATTATCTATTAAGTATCAATTAGGTGTAATTGATTTCCTTCTTTTATTTTTCTTTACGTATATTTATAAGTTTAGTATCATACCATTTTAATTTATGAATGAAAATTATTCAAATCTTAAATTTCGAGTGGCTTAACATAGCTTAATTATAGCTTTCTTTAGGTTTCAATATTTCTAGCAAAGTTTCCTTAATTTTGTGATCGTTCCACTAAGCGACGCGTGGTCGACATATATATTGCGGTTTTTCTTCCTTTGGGATGAACGTTGGTGGGGACGAGATGAGATGGCCACGGCTACATTCCTTATCCAAAGCGAAAAAGTTTTGTTCTTTCCTTCGTCTCTGTCTTGTACACTCGAATCGAATCGATTCGACGGAAAGTGATAATGGGGAACCCAACTTTTACTCTGCTTTCTCTTCCAATTATTTGTGCCTGCCACGGCACTTTTTTTCTTTTTTTCCTTTTTCTTTTTCCAGAAGACATATCCTTCTTTAGAATTGACAATTGAAAAAAATTTTGTTCCCTTTTAGCTTTAATTGGTTGAAAAGAGATCATGTTGGATAACTTTGGAATTTTTTTGGAAGTAATGCTAGCTTTTTCAATTTCGGTTCTAATGTTTGAGTATCAACTCACATGATAAAAAGTTATTAGATTTTTGTTTATAAATTTTTTTTAATTATAATTGACGTAATAAATATTTAGAGACTTGTCATAAAATAATGGAAACTCATATATATATAGAGCATATATTAGTATTTTAAAATTTGATACTTGTTGATATCCTCAACTTTATTCTAGGTATAATAGACGCAAAATCCACTTTATTTTTTAAATTATAAATTAAATACATCAACCCATTATCTTGGACGGATAGTTAGGCTATGAAGTACAAATTTATGTAAATCATTAAAACGGGATTTTTTTTTTTTTTTTTTTAAGAAAAATAGTCTCTCAGCTCCCTTAGATAGGAAAAATCTCAATTTAGTCAGGTTTTCTAGTCTGAAAATTTTTGTTCTCGAAAGTAACTAATCTAATTTCATATATAAATATATATGAATTAGTAAGGATCAACTGGGAATAAAACTTAACATTGCGAGCTCCTAAAGTGATCGTGGAAGGCAAGATTCAGGGCATGAAACAATGGAAACTAGCAAATGATGAAATGATTATCGGGAGTTAAAGCGTTATCGATCATATGACTGATGTGAAACTACGAATTTAGGTTAGCGTAGAATATTGTTGGTTATGTCTGTGAATTTAAAGCTGTTGTCTTATTTTATTGATTGTTTTTCTAATATTAATGTATTTTGCTACTTTAGTTTAAGAACTTCAACACATCCTAGATAAATACAGATTAAAAAAAAAACCCTTAATCATGAATGTTTAAATTTAGTGAAAGGACGAATAGAATAGAAAATGGGATACCGAGGATCCGTTTGGTTACATTTTTAATTGTTCTTGGAAATGTTTTCGTACTTCTTTTGTGAAACAAAAATTAAAATGTTTCGTAAATAGCGTTTGTTTAGTAAATGCTTTGGAAATTAAAATGAAAACAAAAAATAGCAAGAATGGTATTTTGAAGGAAGTAAAACATGTTAAAAGTAGTTTTCTCATTTTTATTTTCATTTTTAAGGTTAAAAAACTTGACACATTTTCATATACATATCCGAATGCAATTCACGCTTTTCTTATATTAAAATTACTATCTCTAAACAGAAAAAATACATTTTCAAAAACAATTTCAACATCATTCTTAAAATATTCTCATCTCTATTTTCATGTGAAAAAATAAAAAAATAAAATAAATTTTAAAACAAACGAGAACAGTACCAACCGGGTTCCACATTTAAGCTCGAGCCCTATGGGCAATCAACATTGGGTTTTGGGCTGATTGAAACTTCCTGACCCAAAACTACAATAAATTGGAAGGTATGTTTTGGGCAAAACTTCAGCAGCAAAATTAGCCTTCATGACACGATGAAGCCAACATTGTAACACATGGAGGTAACATAATAAACCCAAGTGTCACACCCCGAGCTGCTTCAATCCTAGACAGCAGACACTGAAAACCAGTCAATCGACCGACCCAAAAACTCCAATTGTTCATCTTACACGTATATAATATTACAAACCGTGCTGTCAATTTCTCAATGAATCCACTTATTCTACAAACTAAAAATACTCTGTTCATGTAAAGGTGACTAGCAAAAGCTAATCTGTACGTGGAAAAAATAAAACAAAAAAAACGAGGACAAGAACACGAGCAAGAGACAACCGCAGAGGCCTCGGGCCGACCAGTTACCCGAGCAGGAACCGATCAAATATGGTGATGTTTTCGACGTCTCCGGCGAATTGGCGTCAAAGCCGGTTGCGCCGAGGGACGCGGCTGCCATGCAGAGAGCTGAGAACATGGTGTTCGGGCAGACTCAAAGGGGAGGCCCCGCTGCCGTGATGGAGTCGGCGGCGGCGTTGAACGAGCGGCTAGGGAAGGTTAGAAATAGATAATTGTTGATTTTATCGTTTACTGTAAAGTGGGATATATATCCTTTACTACAGATGTGTGTAGCATCTAGTTTATTCTCTTAGGGCGTGTTTGTTCATGCGATTAGGACTAGGACTAAGATTATATATTTATCCTAGTTTTATGTTTGGTGGCAAAATTGGATTTCAACTTTTTAAGCAACTATAAGAGGAGGCCATTCTCTTGCACTTGAGCACGATGAAGAGAGAGTTGAGGTTTCAACGTTCTTCGGAATATGGGAATGGTTAATTAAATTTTGTCACCATGTATTAGATTAAAATATATAGCAACGATAACAAGACAGAATTTTGGACAATAATCATTCAGTACCATGACCAAAGATGAGACAAGATACGTCAGTTGTTTTTTAGACGTACAGTTTAATACTGTAAATAAAGTATAAACCTGCGTAATTCATTCTTTAAAAAACAAAAAAAACAAAAAAAAAAAGAAGTTTTTTTTTTTTTTGGGTCCAAAAAGCATGACGAAGTTTTTTTCTTTTTTTTTTTTTTTTATTTCTGACAGGACGAAGTTTCTCTTTTTTTCAAAAAGACAAAAAACTTTTTGAGAAAAAGACCTCTTTAGTATTTTTTCTTCTTATACTATTTTTTCCACGTCCATATTTTTCTGGTTGATGTTCTTTCTAGTCCAGCGTAAATGAGAATCACGGTCTCACATAATTTGTAGCTGAATATAAACAAATATCTCATAATCATGTGCATTACCTACCAAATTAAGCCTACGAGTACATACGAGTTGCGGACCTATATATGGAGCAACACACACAGACACACGTACATACAGCAAAGCCCAAATTAAAACCTTTTCAAAGTTAATTAGGAGCTTATTAAAACCAGTGCGTGACCTATACGCAAAACGCCACCATTCATCTATCTTTAAGACGTACGCCTAGTTTATTACACATATACATATAATATACACAAACAAGTGTAATACTATGTAGAATCACATGCATATTTGTTCTCGCTGAGCCCTGCCGCTGCAGCCAGACGCGGCAACTCCACCTGGAATGGTACTCACATCAGACTTGTTGTTCACCTCCGCACTGATCACTCTTTTTGCATCCTCTCTTGCCACGGTTTTGTCCGACGGAAGCACTCAAGTCGCATCCTTACAAATAAGGACACGAAAAAATTCATATTGATGCGCGTCATAAAAAATTCTCGTCATAAAAAATTTCAAGTATCCAAATTCTATATATTCTACGGAACTAAAAATACTACTTACTACTTAGGTCGTAGTATTTTTACCCCCTAATAACTTACCTTTTAATTTCATGATACATGGTGAATATAAATCCTTTTCCATCATAATATTAATGTGATAATTAGGGATGACAATTTTACACATGAACCTGTTAATCAGTGGGGACTTGCATTAAATTGGATAGGAAAAATCCAATCTAAATAGATTCAGGTTATAAATAGGTTAAAACTGTAACATATCACGGATTATGGGTTGGGAACAGAATTAGAGGTCCCCAACTTTATTTCCCGTTTACTCGTTTACTCGTCCTATTTAGTAATACATTATTTTATATTATATTATACAAGATGTTATATAATATATATGATTTCAAGTAATAAATTTTAATATTTGATTTGTAAAAAGTTGAATATTATAATTTTAATTTATTTTAACTTTTAAAGTCTCAAATTTATGCTTTTTTATTTTTTATTTTTTAGTTTTCTTTTTCTTGCGATGAAAATATATAATTGGACTAATATGGCACCGTGTGAATACCCCAAATTCATGATGAGAAAATCCGCGCCTTCCGTCAATTCAAACGGGTTATGGGACGGATATGGGACATGTTTTTATTTGTAAACTGGGTTGATGAGAAGACCATCTTGTTCCAAACTCGCTCTGTTGCCATCTCTGGTGGTAAATTCACAACAAACACATACACATGATGGAACAATATTTTACCCCAAATAACCTCAGAGAGGGTCGTCTTGTACTCGTCGTCGATCGGGCGAGCATTGAAAGTGGCAGCCGACTGAGCAGTGACCGCAAAACAGCCCGGGAGTGTTTGGTTAATCCCAGTGGCTCTCACCTCGGCGGCTCGTATGGCGGCGGCATCACCTTGGTCGACAGGCTTGTTAGGGACAGGAAGAGCACTACCCTCAAGTGCTTCCCCTATTGTAATCTTATCATCACCTTCAGTTACCTCCTCTGGAGTATGCAGGGGATTCCTTGAGGATGTGACTGCAAGTACACGTGTCCGCATGAAGAAGAGCCGTTTGCGACTGTAGTTCACAAGTGGCGGATGTTTTCAGGTTCTAGGTTTGAGACAATACACAAACCGACGCTTGGGGATGACTAAATTTGAAAATTTGCTGCATAACTAAACCAAAAAACTGTAAAACGTACCGTTTAGTTCATAAACAAGAAAAGTACAATTAATGCCTCTGCTATCTCTCCTCTTGCTTCTGAATTGTTACCAACGAACCGGTTCATCTTCGTGATGAACGACGTCCATTAAAAAAAAAAAATGCAACTTTTAATCGTCAAGAACAACATTAATATTCTTATTTTCGATTCTTAGTATAAAATAATGGAGGATACATTTAAATATGAGATCCGAATCTAAAATTTCTATTTCCGTGTTAATCTTTTTTCTAAAAAATTAAAAAATATATATAAATAATTTATAAAAAATCAATCAAAAAAATTCCATTGATACACTACTCGTCAAGCCGTTTTTGTTCCTTAAACAGGAAAAGGCCCACCTTGGTGAAAAAGACGACAAACTCTTCAAGCAAGTAATATCAGCTCTTAATTAGAATTAATAGTTAAAGACCAAATCAATAATATTGTTCAGTGTCGCATCATGAACTCACGATGAATTTGACTCATTTTGTGTTTTTAATTCCTTTATATTTTAATATTAAAAATTAATTAGCTTTTGAAAAAAGAAATAGTATACCGGCCAATACCGTTGGAATTTGAAAAAAAAAAAAAAAGAAAAAAGAAAAAAGGCAAAACGCGTAGGGTATCACGATTAGCCTTGGACGATCACGCTTGATCTAAGAAGTACTATTTTTACAAGCAAAAACAAACAATTTTAAGTCCTCGAAAACCATCCTATACATTGGCAAGTCGCAACCATGCATGTATATTGCTAATAAAAAAAATTAAAAATAAAGTTGATACGTTTCACTTGTTCTCGTTGAGCCTAGCCGCCGCCGCCGCCATTGACGAGCAACCCCACCAGGGGTGGTACTCATATCAGGCTTGTTCCTCACCTCCGCACCAATAACTCCTTGTGCATCCTCTCGCGTCACGGCTGTGTCCGCTGGCAGCTTCCGAGTCGCGTCCTAAACATACACAACAATAACAAAAGAAAAATAGTTTACACAAATTAAAAAAAAAAAAAAAATTATCGCACTACTTATTAAGAAAACAATTATGAACAAGTGCAGGAAAAATTTAAGCCTATAACGTCAGATATGGTTGTCTTGCATTGGTCGGCGACAAGGCAGTATTAAAACTGGCTGCAGACTGAGCTGTGGCCCCAATACCGCCAGGGTATGTTAGGTTAATCCCAGTGGCTCTCATCTCAGCCGCCGGTGTATGGCAGCTGCATCTCCTTGGTCGACCAGCTTGTCCGGAACAGACAGAGCGGTGGCTTCGAGCGCTTCACCAATTGTTATCGCATCGCGGTCCAGCACTTTTCCTGGAGTACTCGTCCTCACTTGTGGTTCAAGATACTCTCCCACAACCTTTATATAAATACAACCGCAGCTCACCCAAGCATATAATTACATCAAAGTACTAAGCATTTTCTTTCCAAGTTCAAAAACTAAGTGGAAGCCCAAATTTGGATGGAGAAAACTGACCTGCTTACCGATGGCTTCGGTGATGACGCGGGTCCCATCGACGATTCCTTCAAAGACACGGTGACTCCTTGTTCTTTGGCGACCTTTGTGGCATCACCATGGCCAACCTTGTGCATCCGCTCGTTCACCGCCGCTGCGGGCGCCATGACGGCGGCTGGGCCGCCCTTCTGAGTGTGGCCCAAAACCATGTTCTCGGCGGCCTGCATGGCGGCTGCATCCCTCGGTGCTACTACTTAATGGGCTCCTGATCTTCTTGGAGCTGGTAAGCTCGAGGTCCCCGTGGCTGCCCCTGGGTCATGTTATTCCTCTGCCCTTCTTTTGATCACGTACTATATAAATTTTTTTTCTTTCTATCGCATAGAAAATGTTATGCTTCATTTAGTGGTACTTTTAAGTATGGAATTAGAAATTGACAGCAGGGTTCGTAACACCTACACGTGTAGAATGAAGAAGTCAAGTTTTTGGTTCGGTCGTTGACAGGTGGTGGCTGGTTTCAGTGTCTGGATATTTGAAGCAGCACCCACTTGAGACACTTGGGTTTGTATATGGCGTGAGAACTGAATTAGACATTAATCCATGTGCTAACAAACTTGGATAGCCTCAAAACTTAAGACACAAAGGTAAGTCTACGCGGGCCAACTCTTTTTTTTTTTTTTTTTTTTAATTTTTTTTATGAGTCACATAATGCAAATATTTTCTGAAAATTTGGTTAGTGATATACTTAATTATAACTATTTGTGTTAATTTGGTTTTTGATAATCTAAAATTATGTTTGGAGTAAAAACTCCAACCTAAAAAATTCAACTCTTATTTAAATTTATTTTATTTTTTTTTCTAAAAGATCTATAATAGTTTTAATTAATTTTTAAAATGTCAAATAATTCTAATACAAAAAATTCAACTCCAACCTATACACAAAACATTTATGTTAAATCTTAATTAACAATATGTTGTGATCGTAGCCCTCCAAATCAAGGATTCGTCGAGAGGGGAGAGGTCGGTCAACATTGGTGTGTAGTGTGTGGCTAACTGCGAGGGTAAACCCCTAACCACGTATGCACACCAACAGGGTCGTCGTTGATCAAACCTTTTTCTAGTCCGGTCGGCGCTACATGCAAAGCCATTTGTCGCACAAGACATGGCTCCAAGACCACTGCTTTTCTCATTCATGATCCAAAAGTCTTATTCCATATCTTTCCAACGTCAACGTGTAA
The DNA here is from genome assembly GCA_025413485.1 of Ficus microcarpa. Taxonomy (NCBI): domain Eukaryota; kingdom Viridiplantae; phylum Streptophyta; class Magnoliopsida; order Rosales; family Moraceae; genus Ficus; species Ficus microcarpa. The sequence continues at coordinate 3,057,201 of CM046384.1, read as the reverse complement.
ACATACAAAGTCCTGGTGTCAAATTCTCGCTCACCTTCAACGTATATATTCCCCTTTCAATTCTTCTAATTTTGCAAACGAACCACAGAGACCTCGGGCCAATCAGAAGCTTTCCGATCAGTAACCCGTCAAATACGGCAACGTTTTCAACTTCTCCAGCCAGTTGCTGTCCAAACCCATAGCCCCCAGGGATGCAGCCGCTGCTCAGGCGGCTGAAAACAAGGTTCTAGCAAGTCAGAATCCAAGAGGCTCCGCCGCCTCAGTCATGGAGTCGGCCGCAGCAAAGAACGAACAAGCCGGTCTGGTCGGCTATCACGACGCCACCTACATTGGCTGCGAGGAAGGATTCAAGATGTCTGAAACATACGTCGACGGCAACCGCATTATCAGAGAAGCTGTGGTGGACAGGTTAATTTTTATTCATTTTATTTGTTGACCTGGATAAATAGACACACACACACACATATATATATATTGGACTTGAGTTTGGGTGTGTGAAAATTTGTTGGTCGTGGGACATATTGTTGAGCCAGAGGTGGCAAGGGGGACATTTACAGGAGCAGTGCTTGTCGACAAGGAACCGATTACAATTGGTGAAGCACTTGAAGCCACTGCCTTTTCAGCTGCCAACAAACCTGTCGACCAAAGCGACGCCGCCGCAATACAAGCAGCCGAGATGCGAGCCACCGGGTTCAACGAAGCCCTACCCGGCGGCGTCGAGGCCGCAGCGCAGGCTGCTGCGGATCTCAACGCCGGCTAAGCGCGCGATGAGAACAAGGCTAAGCTCTCCAATGTTTTGGCGGTAATTATAGAGCATCCTCTCAAAAAAAAATTACGGGATTCAATGTGACATGTAATGTAATTATGTAATCCTAAAGGTCCGGGGTTATCAGATGTGGCGACATTTAAAAAATTCCACATTACTGATGTGGGCCCCACAAACAGGTTGAAAGTAGCGGTGGGTCCCATTTTTTGGCACAAGGTCTGTAGCTATTTGGACTGAAAAAACTTCCTCTTTTTTTTTTTTTTCCTCTCCAAAAAAAAACTCTTCCGCTTCTTCCTCCCTCGTAGTGTAGTGATAGTGTCTGCAACTCCATGGCCATATACCATAGACATTGAAGCTTCCATACCCACTAAAACTATCACAAATATGTTTTCCCACAAAATACCCGTTACTTAAATGCCACTGCTTCCACCAATAAACCCAAACCTGACTTAGGAACCAGACCCAAATCTTCTCTCTCTCACACTTTAAGAATTAAATAGAGCAAAACCTTCACTGCAAACTTTTATTAAACCCCAATTTATTGTTTCTAGTTTCTTGACGAGAAAAATTTAGATATGGTTTGAGTTTTTAAGATATGCATCTGGTGAAACAAATCGTTTCGAGTGAAAAGCGTAAAACTCAAAATGTATTCGAAAAAAATTAACAATATAGATTTTAATTTATATCTCTAAAAATTATATATATTTGAAAAAGATAATTTTAACTTAAAATAATAAAAGATGAATTTTTAAAATTTAAATTTTTTATAAAATATCTAAAAAAGCAAAGAGTTAAATTAGAGGAAATAACAAAAAAAACCTTTTGAAAACATAGTTTTCAAAAATGTCCTCAAACGAAGCATAACTTTCGACTCTCAATCTTATAACAAAAGCAAAAATGAAGACTCTAAATCTTGAAAACATAGTTTAGTTTGTTTAACTTTTTAATTTTTGAAAAAAAAAATTTCGACACTAAATCTTGTAATTCTATATAATTTAAAGAAAAAATTATCACATTTTAATTTAAAATGATAAAATTATAAATTCTTAAAATTTAAGCTTTTATAAAATATTAAAATAAAAAAATAGTAAAAATTGAAGTAAAATGACAAAAAAAAAAACTTGTCCCTCCAAACAAAGCCTACTTTCAGCCTTTTGATAAATTAATTGAGAGATAAAATTTTTAAATTGGAGTTGATTGATATTTCAAAAACTAATTATAAATTTTATTGATTTTTTAGAAAATAAAATAAAATTTGAAATGAAAAAATACAGTTTAATTTGAATTAAACTTGAATAGCAATGGAGCATCAATCTTATAACAAAAGGAGAAAGGATAGTCTTCGTTTAGTTAATTTAACTTTTTATTTTTTTTCAAATATTTGCAGAATTGAAAGTTAACTACATGTAAACTTTTTGCAATTGGGGTTTAGTTGAGGGGCCAGTGGGTGATTTGAGGACTTGGAGACCAATGATGAAGGAGAGAGTTTGAGAGTAAGATGTAGACGAAGAAGAAGATTTGACAGAGAAGAGAGACTGCGAAAGTTCATATCCTCGGAGCACGCCTTCACATCTTTTTTTTCCATTAATTTTTTTTTAATTCAAATTTCCGGTTTGCTTTTCCACCCACCATCTCTCTCTCTCTCGCGCTCTCTCTATCCCCCCCTCAGAGCTCTCTCTCTCTCTCTAACTTCACCATTGTCCTTTCTCAGAGCTCTCTCTCTCTCTCTCTCTCTCTCTCTCTAACGTCACCAGTCTCCCTCTCTCAGAGAACTGTACCATCTGCCCTAACAATTCCCTGTCACTCATGGTCTTCCCTTCCACAAAAAAAGGGGGAGAGAAAAAAAAAAGGACCACAAGCTTTAACCTGACACTTCCAACTCCAAGCATCGAAGAATAACAAGAGCAAAAAACAACAACAAAAACAAAAATTAAAAGATGAAGAAGAAGAAAGACAATTATATTATTATGTATACACAAGCAATTGGAGGAAATTTAATGGTTTCTGAATTTTTCTTTTAGTTTTTAACAAGAGGAGGAAATGTTTTTCAAATTTACGTATGATTCACTGATTAAAAATGAAAATTTTATATTAAAGTTGATTGATTTTTTAAAAATTAATAATAAATTTAGTTGATTTAAAAAAAATTAAGATAAAAAATAAGATTTAATTATATTTAAACTTAAATACCAAATAAAGCTTAAACAAAAGATACTTGGGAGTAAAAGTTCAAAGGATTTGGAAAAGGCAGGAAGCTCCTTTATACTTAAAATTAAAAAAGAAAAATCTTATAACATTTTATAAGGATGGAAAAACAGAAAAGAGGTAGAAACCCGTAGGAGTTCTCATGAACAGCCACGTTGGGAACCCCGCGGGTTAAATAGGATTACTCAATGTTATTTGATTAATAATTTTAAGTGTTTTTTTTAATTTTTAATTTTATTTTTAGAATGCGACTGTTAGGATGGCAGGGGACAAAGCAGTTACCCAAGAAGACGCGGAGCGAGTAATGGAAGCGGAGACAAGGAACAAGCCGTTCATGTATTATGGCTGTTCATGAACGAACGCCCAGCCAAGCGTTCATGTATTAGTCATTCTGATTAATCCGTGGCTCCGATTAATCAGAATGACAAATCATCCCAAAATCAATATAGGTTTGTATTATTGGGTATTTAGCAAAATAAATAAATAAATAAATAAATTATTACAGAACGTTTAATGCGAGCTTTTTGGGGTATCAAATGTTTATTATAGGTGCGGCAAAACTTGTGTATTTGGCTGCTTCTAATGTGCTTTCTATATGTTAGTGGTTATAAATTTTATAAAATTTGTTGTAAACTGTTTTTACTGATCAAACTACATTATAGAATGATTGAATTTTATAATGTTCAATTTATGTTAAATCAGTTTTGGTAGAATTCGTTCTTAAAATTTAGCTTAAAATATTCAGTTTATATATAAATATCATAACAGTTTAATAATTTAGTGATATTAGATAAATTTACGATTTAACAATTTTCATTTTGTGGTTGATGTTTGAGAGAGATTCAGTTTGAATCTGTGGGTTGGATTTGAAAAGGTTAAATTGATAACATTAATTATATTGCATTTTCATTTTATTACTCTATTTTGGAGCACTGATGTTTTCTCTCTCCCATCGAATTCAAAACATTTTAGCGAATTCTCTCTTTTTGTTCATGAATTGCCGATGTGAACCGATCCTGCGCCACCCTCTCTGGCCCTGCCGTGAACCGATCCGACCTCCATTTTCCCTCAGCTCAAGCCACCTTCTTCCCCATCTATGGCAAGATTTTCATAATGATCTAGAATTGTTTTCACTATTAATATTTCTTACGGTTGAGAGTTTTTTAGTTTAAATTAGATTTGAGATTTTCTACGTCAATAATTTATGGAATGGAAGGGTGAAATTAGTAATGTTTTGAAAGGTTCAAAGAGAGTGTGATTAATTGATTTTAAAATTAAAATGCTATATAATCTAATTACAATCTAAAATTTACTTTTTTAATTGATTGTCTGTTTGCAGGTTTTGGTTTTTTTTTTTTTTTTTCTTCCCTTTTCCTTTAAGAAAAAATTAAAACAAGTGCTTTATGAATCTATTAGAATTTGACACATGAAAATGAGTTTAAAACCTAATGAAACAAAAAACAGCGCTCTTTTGAAATTTACCCACTGAAGAAAGTTAAGAAGCATGCATATATTGAAGGAGGATACGTACATTTGGTGATCCTGAAAAAAGGCCACTGTGTGAAATCCATGAAGAAACCTGCCTGTTCGATCGGCCCAACGATTACACCTCGTTATAACAACTATATACACATATACATACACATATTAATATTTTTGTTTTATATTTGTAATGTGTAACGTTCCCAACTTGCTATAGTGAAGAAGCTTACAAAATTTAAGGGGGTGTTTGGTGAATGAGTTTAGTTTAAGATTTTTTAGTTTTAATAGTAATTTTTCAGAAAAGACAAAAAACTTTTTCAGAAAAAGACAAAAATCATGATAAAAAAAATACAATTTAATTTAAAATGAGTGTTACACCAAACTAGCCATAAAGCTAGGTACGTGTTAGTTGATGGTTTAGGGAGGGGAATCTGATGTAGAATACAATTAATTGGAATTTACGATCAAATTGTGTTACAATAATTGATATAAAACTTCTAATTTATATTAATTATTGTGTTCCTATAATTATTATTATTATATATGAACAATAATTTATAGCACAGCTTGATACTGTGTTGGAAATGATATCTTACTGCTGATTCAGGAAACTTTCACTCTTTGTTGGCTTCCTTGCATGGTTTTGTTGGCTCACATGCAAATGCAGAGATGCTACAGCTAAGATCTAAGATCTTGTTTGGTTAATCCAATTAGAAGCCCTTTCAATTACATTTAGCCAGTCACACACTAAGGATAAATTGCAATTTTAATACTAGTCCGTTCAAGTATCTGGAAGCTTCGTTGGTACTTATTTCAGGGCTAATAATGTGATCATATGATTTCTTTTTCGTTTTCTTTTTTTAAGTTGAACTGTTCTGTTTCTTGAAACAAGCAAGCTGGCATTATTGTGTGATCTAATATATGCAGCAACGGAGTCAACTAATTGCTTTTATGGGGCACATGCAGACTTCTACAAGATTATCAATTTTTACTGAGGATAAAATGAAAAAATATCAAACTTTTAAAAACAAAATTGGAAAAAGTAAGAGTTTATTGGGGATAGAAGCTCTCACTCGGTTATGAATAACTCCGCCCTAATCTCATGTGACTAGTTTTTGAACTTTCACACTTGAGGTGGGTTTTGAACTTTCTATAGATATCCTGAGATTGTTAGCTTTATATATAGTTTAACGTTGTCTTTTTTAATTGTCATCTTTTTATACAAAAACTTTAATGTCGTTGTTTAATTTTTATCTTCTATGTTTCCCTTGGGAAGTTATTTGGTAAACTGGATATACCACGTCATCATGCTTATATGGTACATGTATCCAACAAAAATTTGACATTTGGGTTTTTTTTTTTTTTTTTTTTCATGTCATCCCTTTGTTTTATTTTTCTCTTTCCTAAGGTATAATATATTAATTATCAAATCAAAACTACTATAAATACATCTCCTAAATCTCTTATCATAATCAATTAAAATTAATCAAACATCATTTTTTATATCACTCGATATATTTAATTAATTTTTGCTTTTAGAAAGAAAGAAAAAAAAAAAGAAATAATTTTTTTGAATGGCTGTTTAAATCATTTCTCGAATCAATTGGGGAATAGGCCACCAATCACAATTTTTTACAGTTCAAGAACAAGCAATGTCCAATGCCATACAAAGTGTGTTGCCTACTACTAGACATCGACTATGCAAACGGCACATTGCAAAGAATGCCCCATCGCATTTAGGAGCGTTAAATGCAATTTCAGATTTCATATAATTTTTTTAAAGCAAAAATTAATTAAATGTTTAAAGTGACAAAAGATTATTTCTTTTTCTTCCTAAAAGCAAAAATTAATTAAATATATCAAGTGATATAAAAAATGATATTGATTAGTTTGCTTTTTCAAACTCATTTTAGTTATATGAATTTAAATGTCATGTTTCTTTTGTTTTTTTTTTTTAATTTAAACTCCATTTTCTTTGATTTTGGGACCAAAATTGTACTTTTGGTTTTTTTTTTTTAAGTTTTTCTGAAAGCAAAAATTAATTAAATGTTTAAAGTGAAAAAAAAAATTTATTTCTTTTTTTTTTCTAAAAGAAATTTTTTTGAAGGATAAAAGCAAAAATTAATTAAATATATCAAGTGATATAAAAAATAATGTTTGTTTAATTTTAATTGATTATGATAAGAAATTTAGATGAGATATTTATGATAGTTTTAATTTAACAACTAATATATTGCACTTAGGAAAGAGAAATATAAAACAAATGAACGACATGGAAAAAAAACACCCAAATGTCAATTTTTTGTTGAATGAGTGTACCATATAAGTACGATGATGTGATACATCTGGTCTACAGAATAATTTTTCTTTTCACTTTTTCTTTTAACAAAAGTTTTCTTATTAAATTTGTGTCTAAAACAAAATCAACTGACCTATCTAATTGGCATGAGGTAATTAATTAAGCATTAAAAAAGGTAATAATGATAATTTAATGGCTGAAGACGTACACGTGCTGGCTAATTAGCATAAATAGGGAACAAAAAGGGAATGACATTGGAAGATAAAACTATGACAAAATAAATAAAAATCGAGAGTGACAAGACATTTTCAAAATTTTAAGGTACTCTGCATCATATTATGCATTTGTAAAATATAGTCATACTATAATTAGCGCATAAACTTCAACCAACTCCAAAAAAAAATAAATAATAAAAATAATAAAAAGGAAAAAAACAGTGTAAGCTGTATCAAATAATGCTGTTTTAAAAAGACATCAAAAAGTCGATTTCATCATCAATCTTGACATTACAGATCACATGTCCATTATGTGGTTTACAATTTTTCTACTATATATATATATATTATATACATAAATATATGAGAATTGGCTCGTGAATACCACATAGAACCAAGTAAGAGACGCTTTTTGGTTATCATTTGAAAGGCATAAAGATGTACATATATATACGTATATTTATATTTATATGTTGTATATACGGATTCATAATATCGAGAAAACGAATGTTGAAGGACCATTTTATATAAACAGGAGGAAAAAGGATCAGCTCAGTTGACGTTGATCTCTCAGAAAACCTTTTATCTTCCTCTGGCAGTCGTCACGTAAATATCGGTATTGATCCATATATTCATGGATGAAACGTCCTTCTCCACGTGATTAAAGCCATCTACTGGCCTTTTTTCATTAGTTTTTCTTTTTTCTTTTTTTTTTTTTTTGGTAGAAATTAATTCACTTGACACTACAACTAGGGGTGGCAATTCGTGTCACGTGTCGGGTTCATGTTGTGTTAGAGTCATGTCGATTTTTTTCTTCTCTGACCCGAACACGACCCGCGACACTAACACGAAACGAAACTGCGACACGAACCCGTCACGGGTTGACACGAAACGAACCGAAATTGACTCGTGACATGAAATCGACACGAAATTGACACGAAAAAAACGGGTCCAACTCGAACACGACACGTGTTTTTTTTTTTTTTTGGTCAATTTTTCCCAACCCGAACACGACCCGCCCCCTATTTTTCCCAATTCAAACCCGCAAAATTCGTGTCGTTTTCAAATCGTATCGTCGTGTCGCAACTCATATTGCCACCCCTAACTACAACTGATCTACTTACTATTACATATGGTTTTTTTTTTCCCTTTCTAATCACATATCCAATGATTTAAGGTGAGAGAGAGAGAGAAGACATGGCCAGTTAATCATGTGGTTGTCTTTGTCAATTTAGTTCATCAGGATTTTGTTTTGTTTGTTTGTTTTTTTTTTTTTTTTTTTTCCTGAGAAAGAAATGATCATTAATCAACTAGAAATTCCGGGATCCATAAATAAAATATAAATACTCAACGGAACGAATTCTGCGTGAAAAATTAATTCTATTTTCAAAAATGTCACCACACATTTAATGTCACTTAATATATTAATGGATAGGAAACTTAAAGTGAGGTAATTAAATATATATCAAATCTTAGACATATCTAGAAAGAAAAAAAAAAAAAAAAAAAAAAGAAAGACATTCTTATTCGTACACCAACCCATCGGTGGTTCATGGGTTCTTGATTATGGGTATTGAAATTCGGCTGTCTGGATTCTGGAAATTATCGGCGAGCAAAAATCTTGTTAGTTGGCAGCTTGGTCACAACAAACATTAAGCAGCACCCCATGTGGTTT